>JAGTTD010000009.1:22207533-22751202 GCA_018398585.1 Simmondsia chinensis | reverse complement strand
GGCCTCGGTATGCTAAGTCCCTTAGACAATTGGGGCTTGGTTCTCTTGCTTAAGAAGCGCAAGAGGAAGGGGGGCGGTTACCCATCACGTAAAGTGAAGGGACCGCCTAGCTTTCACCTAATGTGAAGGCCTCGGTTTGCTATGTCCCTCAGACATTGCGGGCTTGGTTCTCTTGCTCTAGAAGAGCAAGCGGAAGGGGGGCGGTTTCCCTTCTCCTAAAGTGAAGGTACCGCCTGGCTTTCACCAAATGTGAAGGCCTGGCAATGCTAAGTCCCTTAGACAATGGGGGCTTGGTTCTCTTGCGCAAGAAGAGCAAGAGGAAGGGGGGCGGTTGCCTTTCACCTAAAGTGAAGAGACCGCCTGGCTTTCACCTAATGTGAAGGCTTCGGTATGATAAGTCCCTTAGACAATGTGGGCTTGGTTCTTTCGCTCAAGAAGAGCAGGAAGAAGGGTGTTGGTTACCCTTCACGTAAAGTGAAGGGACCGCCTGGCTTTCACCTAATGTGAAGGCCTCGGCATGCTAAGTCATTTAGACAATGGGGGCTTGGTTCTCGTGCTCAAGAAGGGGAAGAGGAAGGGGGGAGGTTACCCTTCACCTAAAGTGAAGGGACCGCCTAGCTTTCACCTAATGTGAAGGCCTCGGTATGCTAAGTCCTTTAGACAATGGGGGCTGGGTTCTCATGCTCAAGAAGACCAAGAGGAAGGGGGGCGGTTACCCTTCACCTAAAGTTAAGGGACCGCCTGGCTTTCACCTAATGTGAAGGCGTCGGTTCCCTTACACAATGGGGGCTTGGTTCTCGTGCTCAAGAAGAGCAAGAGGAAGGGGGGAGGTTACCCTTCACCTAAAGTAAAGGGACCGCTTGGCTTTCACCAAATGTGAAGGCCTCAGTATGCTAAGTCCCTTAGACAATGGGGGCTTTGTTCTCTTGCTCGAGAAGAGCAAGAGGACGGGGGGCAGTTACCCTTCTCCTAAAGTGAAGGGGCCACCTGGCTTCCACCTAATGCGAAGGCCTCGGTATGCTAGGTCTCTTAGACAATGGGGGCTTGGTTCTCTTGCTCAAGAAGGGCAAGAGGAAGGGGGGCAGTTATCCTTCACCTAAAGTGAAGGGACCACCTGGCTTTCACCTAATGTGAAGGCCTCGGTATGCTAAGTCCTTTAGACAATGGGCGCTTGGTTCTTGTGCTCAAGAAGAGCAAGAGGAAGGGGGGCGGTTACCCTTGACCTAAAGTGAAGGGACCGCCTGGCTTTCACCTAATGTGAAGGCCTCAGTATGTTTAGTCCCTTAGACAATGGGGGCTTTGTTCTCTTGCTCAAGAAGAGAGAGAGGAAGGGGGGCCATTACCCTTCACCTAAAGTGAAGGGACCACCTGGCTTCCACCTAATGTGAAGGCCTTGGTATGCTAGGTCTCTTAGACAATGGAGGCTTGGTTCTCTTGCTCAAGAAGAGCAAGAGGAAAGGGGGCGGTTACCCTTCACCAAAAGTGAAGGGACCCCCTACCTTTCACCTAATGTGAAGGCCTTGGTATGCCACGTCTCTCTGACAATAGGGGCTTGGTTCTCTTGCTCAAGAAGAGCAAGAGGAAGGCGGGCGGTTACCCTTCACCTAAAGTGATGGGACCGCTTGGCTTACACCTAATGTGAAGGCCTCAGTATGCTAAGTCCCTTAGGCAATGGGGTCTTGGTTCTCCTTCTCAAGAAGAGCAAGAGGTAGGGGCGTGGTTACCCTTCACCTAAAGTGAAGGGACTGCCTGGCTTTCATCTAAACAGAAGGCCTCGGTATGCTAAGTCCCTTAGACAATGGGGGCTTGGTTCTCCGGCTCAAGAAGCGCAAGAGGAAGGGAGGCGGTTACCCATCACGTAAAGTGAAGGGACCGCCTGGTTTTCACCTAATGTGAAGGCCTCGGTTTGCTAAGTCCCTTAGACATTGCGGGCTTGGTTCTCTTGCTCTAGAAGAGCAAGAGGAAGGGGGGGCGGTTACCCTTCACCTAAAGTGAAGGGACCGCCTGGCTATCACCAAATGTGAAGGCCTGGGAATGCTAAGTCCCCTAGACAATGGGGGCTTGGTTCTCTTACTCACGATGAGCATGAGGAAGGGGGGCGGTTACCCTTCACCGAAAGGGAAGGGACCGCCTGGCTTTCACCTAATGTGAAGGCTTCGGTATGATAAGTCCCTTAGACAATGGGGGCTTGGTTCTCATGCTCAAGAAGAGTTGGAGGAAGGGGGTTGGTTACCCTTCACGTAAAGTGAAGGGACTGCCTGGCTTTCACCTAATGTGAAGGCCTCGGTATGCTAAGTCCTTTAGACAATGGGGGCTTGGTTCTCGTGCTCAAGAAGGGTAAGAGGAAGGGGGGAGGTTACCCTTCACCTAAAGTGAAGGGACCGCCTGGCTTTCACCAAATGTGAAGGCCTGGGAATGCTAAGTCCCTTAGACAATGGGGGCTTGGTTCTCTTGCTTAAGAAGAGCAACAGGAAGGGGGGCAGCTACCCTTTACCTAAAGTGAAGGGACCGCCTGGCTTTCACCAAATGTTAAGGCCTGGGAATGCTAAGTCCCTTGGACTATGGGGGCTTGGTTCTCTTGCTTAAGAAGCGCAAGAGGAAGGGGGGCGGTTACCCATCACGTAAAGTGAAGGGACCGCCTAGCTTTCACCTAATGTGAAGGCCTCGGTTTGCTAAGTCCCTTAGACATTGCGGGCTTGGTTCTCTTGCTCTAGAAGACCAAGACCTCGGTATGCTAGGTCTCTCAGACAATAGGGGCTTGGTTCTCTTGCACAAGAAGAGCAAGAGGAAGACGGGCGGTTGCCCTTCAGCTAAAGTGATGGGACCGCTTGGCGTTCATCTAATGTGAAGGCCTCGGTATGCCAAGTCCCTTAGACAATGGGGTCTTGGTTCTCCTGCTCAAGAAGAGCAAGAGGTAGGGGCGGGGTTACCCTTCACCTAAAGTGAAGGGACCGCCTGGCTTTCATCTAATCAGAAGGCCTCGGTATGCTAAGTCCCTTAGACAATGGGAGCTTGGGTCTCTTGCTTAAGATGCGCAAGAGGAAGGGGGGGCGGTTACCCATCACGTAAAGTGAAGGGACCGCCTAGCTTTCACGTAATGTGAAGGCCTCGGTTTGCTAAGTCCCTTAGACATTGCGGGCTTGGTTCTCTTGCTCTAGAAGAGCAAGAGGAAGGGGGGCGGTTACCCTTCACCTAAAGTGAAGGTACCGCCTGGCTTTCACCAAATGTGAAGGCCTGGCAATGCTAAGTCCCTTAGACAATGGGGGATTGGTTCTCTTGCGCAAGAAGAGCAAGAGGAAGGGGGGCCGGTTGCCTTTCACCTAAAGTGAAGAGACCGCCTGGCTTTCACCTAATGTGAAGGCCTCGGTATGATAAGTCCCTTAGACAATGTGGGCTTGGTTCTCGTGCTCAAGAAGGGCAAGAGGAAGGGGGGAGGTTACCCTTCCCCTAAAGTGAAGGGACCGCCTGGCTTTCACCTAATGTTAAGGCCTCGGTATGCTAAGTCCTTTAGACAATGGGGGCTGGGTTCTCATGCTCAAGAAGACCAAGAGGAAGGGGGGGCGGTTACCCTTCACCTAAAGTTAAGGGACCGCCTGGCTTTCACCTAATGTGAAGGCGTCGGTTCCCTTAGACAATGGGGGCTTGGTTCTCTTGCTCAAGAAGAGCAAGAGGAATTGGGGAGGTTACCCTTCACCTAAAGTAAAGGGACCGCTTGGCTTTCACCTAATGTGAAGGCCTCAGTATGCTAAGTCCCTTAGACAATGGGGGCTTTGTTCTCTTGCTCAAGAAGAGCAAGAGGACGGGGGGCAGTTACCCTTCACCTAAAGTGAAGGGACCACCTGGCTTCCACCTAATGCGAAGGCCTCGGTATGCTAGGTCTCTTAGACAATGGGGGCTTGGTTCTCTTGCTCAAGATGGGCAAGAGGAAGGGGGGCAGTTACCCTTCACCTAAAGTGAAGGGACCACCTGGCTTTCACCTAATGTGAAGGCCTCGGTATGCTAAGTCCTTGAGACAATGGGGGCTTGGTTCTCGTGCTCAAGAAGAGCAAGAGGAAGGGCGGCGGTTACCCTTCACCTAAAGTGAAGGGACCGCCTGGCTTTCACCTAATGTGAAGGCCTCGGTATGTTTAGTCCCTTAGACAATGGGGGCTTTGTTCTCTTCCTCAAGAAGAGAGAGAGGAAGGGGGGCCTTTACCCTTCACCTAAAGTGAAGGGACCACCTGGCTTCCACCTAATGTGAAGGCCTCGGTATGCTAGGTCTCTTAGACAATGGAGGCTTGGTTCTCTTGCTCAAGAAGAGCAAAAGGAAGGGGGGCGGTTACTCTTCACCTAAAGTGGTGGGACCGCATGGCTTTCACCTAATGTGAAAGCCTCGGTATGCTCCGTCCCTCAGATAATGGGGGATTTGTTCTCTTGCTCAAGAAGAGCAAGAGGAAGGGGGGCGGTTACCCTTCACCAAAAGTGAAGGGACCCCCTATCTTTCACCTAATGTGAAGGCCTCGGTATGCCACGTCTCTCAGACAATAGGGGCTTGGTTCTCTTGCTCAAGAAGAGCAAGAGGAAGGCGGGCGGTTACCCTTCACCTAAAGTGATGGGACCGCTTGGCTTACACCTAATGTGAAGGCCTCAGTATGCTAAGTCCCTTAGGCAATAGGGTCTTGGTTCTCCTTCTCAAGAAGAGCAAGAGGTAGGGGCGGGGTTACCCTTCACCTAAAGTGAAGGGACCGCCTGGCTTTCATCTAATCAGAAGGCCTCGGTATGCTAAGTCCCTTAGACAATGGGGGCTTGGTTCTCCGGCTCAAGAAGCGCAAGAGGAAGGGGGGCGGTTACCCATCACGTAAAGTGAAGGGACCGCCTGGTTTTCACCTAATGTGAAGGCCTCGGTTTGCTAAGTCCCTTAGACATTGCGGGCTTGGTTCTCTTGCTCAAGAAGAGCAAGAGGAAGGGGGGCGGTTGCCCTTCACCTAAAGTGAAGGGACCGCCTGGCTATCACCAAATGTGAAGGCCTGGGAATGCTAAGTCCCCTAGACAATGGGGGCTTGGTTCTCTTGCTCAAGATGAGCATGAGGAACGGGGGCGGTTACCCTTCACCTAAAGTGAAGGGACCGCCTGGTTTTCACCTAATGTGAAGGCCTCGGTATGATAAGTCCCTTAGACAATGGGGGCTTGGTTCTCTTGCTCAAGAAGAGTTGGAGGAAGGGGGTTGGTTACCCTTCACGTAAAGTGAAGGGACTGCATGGCTTTCACCTAATGTGAAGGCCTCGGTATGCAAAGTCCTTTAGACAATGGGGGCTTGGTTGTCGTGCTCAAGAAGGGCAAGAGGAAGGGGGGAGGTTACCCTTCACCTAAAGTGAAGGGACCGCCTGGCTTTCACCAAATGTGAAGGCCTGGGAATTCTAAGTCCCTTAGACAATGGGGGCTTGGTTCTCTTGCTCAAGAAGAGCAAGAGGAAGGGGGGCGGTTACCCTTCACCTAAAGTGAAGGGACCGCCTGGCTTTCACTTAATGTGAAGGCCTCGGTATGATAAGTCCCTTAGACAATGGGGGCTTGGTTCTCTTGCTCAAGAAGAGCAGGAGGAAGAGGGTTGGTTACCCTTCACGTAAAGTGAAGGGACCGCCTGGCTTTCACCTAATGTCAAGGCCTCGGTATGCTAAGTCCTTTAGACAATGGGGTCTTGGTTCTCGTGCTCAAGAAGGGCAAGAGGAAGGGGGGAGGTTACCCTTCACCTAAAGCGAAGGGACCGCCTGGCTTTCACCTAATGTGAAGGCCTCGGTATGCTAAGTCCTTTAGACAATGGGGGCTTGGTTCTCGTGCTCAAGATGACCAAGAGGGAGGGGGGCGGTTACCCTTCAACAAAATTTAAGGGACCACCTGGCTATCACCTAAGGTGAAGGCGTCGGTTCCCTTTAGACAATGGGGGCTTGGTTCTCTTGCTCAAGAAGAGCAAGAGGAAGGGGGGAGGTTACCCTTCACCTGAAGTAAAGGGACCGCCTGGCTTTCACCTAATGTGAAGGCCTTAATGTGCTAAGTCCCTTAAACAATGGGGGCTTTTTTCTCTTGCACAAGAAGAGCAAGAGAAAGGGGGGCGGTTACCCTTCACCTAAAGTGAAGGGACCACCGGGCATCCACCTAATGTGAAGGCCTCGGTATGCTAGGTCTTATAGACAATGGGGGCTCGGTTCTCTTGCTCAAGAAGAGCAAGAGGAAGGGGGGCGGTTACCCTTCACCTAAAGTGAAGGGGCCGCCTGGATTTCACCTAATGTGAAGGCCTCGGTATGCTAAGTCCTTTAGACAATGGGGGCTTGGTTCTCGTGCTCAAGTAGAGCAAGAGGAAGGGGGGGCGGTTACCCTTCACCTAAAGTGAAGGGACCGCCTGGCTTTCACCTAATGTGAAGGCCTCGGTATGCTTAGTCCCTTAGACAATGGGGGCTTTGTTCTCTTGCCCAAGAAGAGAGAGAGGAAGGGGGGCCATTACGCTTCATCTAAAGTGAAGGGACCACCTGGCTTCCACCTAATGTGAAGGCCTCGGTATGCTAGGTCTCTTAGACAATGGGGGCTTGGTTCTCTTGATCAAGAAGAGCAAGACGAAGGGGGGCGGTTACTCTTGACCTAAAGTGGTGGGACCGCATGGCTTTCACCTAATGTGAAGGCCTCGGTTCGCTCAGTCCCTCAGACAATGGGGGATTTGTTCTCTTGCTCAAGAAGAGCAAGAGGAAGGGGGGCGGTTACCCTTCACCAAAAGTAAAGGGACCCCCTATCTTTCACCTAATGTTAAGGCCTCGGTATGCCACGTCTCTCAGACAATAGGGGCTTGGTTCTCTTGCTCAAGAAGAGCAAGAGGAAGGCGGGCGGTTACCCTTCACCTAAAGTGATGGGACCGCTTGGCTTTCACCTAATGTGAAGGCCTCAGTATGCTAAGTCCCTTAGACAATGGGGTCTTGGTTCTCCTGCTCAAGAAGAGCAAGAGGTAGGGGCGGGGTTACCCTTCACCTAAAGTGAAGGGACAGCCTGTATTTCATCTAATCAGAAGGCCTCGGTATGCTAAGTCCCTTAGACAATGGGGGCTTGGTTCTCCTGCTCAAGAAGCGCAAGAGGAAGGGGGGGCGGTTACCCATGACGTAAAGTGAAGGGACCGCCTGGCTTTCACCTAATGTGAAGGCCTCGGTTTGCTAAGTCCCTTAGACATTGCGGGCTTGGTTCTCTTGCTCTAGAAGAGCAAGAGGAAGGGGGGCGGTTACCCTTCACCTAAAGTGAAGGGACCGCCTGG
Organism: Simmondsia chinensis; assembly: GCA_018398585.1. Classification (NCBI taxonomy): domain Eukaryota; kingdom Viridiplantae; phylum Streptophyta; class Magnoliopsida; order Caryophyllales; family Simmondsiaceae; genus Simmondsia; species Simmondsia chinensis. The sequence goes on along the minus strand of JAGTTD010000009.1, from coordinate 22,743,935 downwards.
CTTTCACCAAATGTGAAGGCCTGGGAATGCTAAGTCCCTTAGACAATGGGGGCTTGGTTCTCTTGCTCAAGAAGAGCAAGAGGAAGGGGGGCGGTTACCCTTCACCTAAAGTGAAGGGACCGCTTGGCTTTCACCTAATGTGAAGGCCTCGGTATGATAAGTCCCTTAGATAATGGGGGCTTGGTTCTCTTGCTCAAGAAGAGCAGGAGGAAGGGGGTTGGTTACCCTTCACGTAAAATGAAGGGACCGCCTGGCTTTCACCTAATGTTAAGGCCTCGGTATGCTAAGTCCCTTGGACAATGGGGGCTTGGTTCTCTTGCTCAAGAAGAGCATGAGGAAGGGAGGCGGTTACCCTTCACCTAAAGTGAAGGGACTGCCTGGCTTTCACCTAATGTGAAGGCCTCGGTATGCTAAGTCCTTTAGACAATGGGGGCTTGGTTCTCGTGCTCAAGAAGGGCAAGAGGAAGAGGGGAGGTTACCCTTCACCTAAAGTGAAGGGACCGCCTGGCTTTCACCTAATGTGAAGGCCTCGGTATGCTAAGTCCTTTAGACAATGGGGGCTTGGTTCTCGTGCTCAAGAAGACCAAGAGGAAGGGGGGGCGGTTACCCTACACCTAAAGTGAAGGGACCGCCTGGCTTTCACCTAATGTGAAGGCCTCGGTATGTTTAGTCCCTTAGACAATGGGGGCTTTGTTCTCTTGCTCAAGAAGAGAGAGAGGAAGGGGGGCCATTACCCTTCACTTAAAGTGAACGGACCACCTGGCTTCCACCTAATGTGAAGGCCTCGGTATGCTAGGTCTCTTAGACAATGGGGGCTTGGTTCTCTTGCTCAAGAACAGCAAGAGGAAGGGGGGCGGTTAATCTTCACCTAAAGTGGTGGGACCGCATGGCTTTCACCTAATGTGAAGGCCTCGGTATGCTCAGTCCCACAGACAATGGGGGATTTGCTCTCTTGCTCAAGAAGAGCAAGAGGAAGGGGGGCGGTTACCCTTCACCAAAAGTGAAGGGACCCCCTATCTTTCACCTAATGTGAAGGCCTCGGTATGCCACGTCTCTCAGACAATAGGGGCTTGGTTCTCTTGCTCAAGAAGAGCAAGAGGAAGGCGGGCGGTTACCCTTCACCTAAAGTGATGGGACCGCTTGGCTTTCACCTAATGTGAAGGTCTCAGTATGCTAAGTCCCTTAGACAATGGGGTCTTGGTTCTCCTGCTCAAGAAGAGCAAGAGGTAGGGGCGGGGTTACCCTTCACCTAAAGTGAAGGGACCGCCTGGCTTTCATCTAATCAGAAGGCCTCGGTATGCTAAGTCCCTTAGACAATGGGGGCTTGGTTCTCCTGCACAAGAGGCGCAAGAGGAAGGGGGGCGGTTACCCATCACGTAAAGTGAAGGGACCGCCTGGCTTTCACCTAATGTGAAGGCCTCGGTTTGCTAAGTCCCTTAGACATTGCGGGCTTGGTTCTCTTGCTCTAGAAGAGCAAGAGGAAGGGGGGCGGTTACCCTTCACCTAAAGTGAAGGGACCGCCTGGCTTTCACCAAATGTGAAGGCCTGGGAATGCTAAGTCCCTTAGACAATGGGGGCTTGGTTCTCTTGCTCAAGAAGAGCAAGAGGAAGGGGGGCGGTTACCCTTCACCTAAAGTGAAGGGACCGCTTGGCTTTCACCTAATGTGAAGGCCTCGGTATGATAAGTCCCTTAGATAATGGGGGCTTGGTTCTCTTGCTCAAGAAGAGCAGGAGGAAGGGGGTTGGTTACCCTTCACGTAAAATGAAGGGACCGCCTGGCTTTCACCTAATGTGAAGGCCTCGGTATGCTAAGTCCTTCAGACAATGGGGGCTTGGATCTCGTGCTCTAGAAGGGCAAGAGGAAGGGGGGAGGTTACCCTTCACCTAAAGTGAAGGGACCGCCTGGCTTTCACCTAATGTGAAGGCCTCGGTATGCTAAGTCCTTTAGACAATGGGGGCTTGGTTCTCGTGCTCAAGAAGACCAAGAGGAAGGGGGGCGGTTACCCTACACCTAAAGTGAAGGGACCGCCTGGCTTTCACCTAATGTGAAGGCCTCGGTATGTTTAGTCCCTTAGACAATGGGGGCTTTGTTCTCTTGCTCAAGAAGAGAGAGAGGAAGGGGGGCCATTACCCTTCACTTAAAGTGAACGGACCACCTGGCTTCCACCTAATGTGAAGGCCTCGGTATGCTAGGTCTCTTAGACAATGGGGGCTTGGTTCTCTTGCTCAAGAACAGCAAGAGGAAGGGGGGCGGTTAATCTTCACCTAAAGTGGTGGGACCGCATGGCTTTCACCTAATGTGAAGGCCTCGGTATGCTCAGTCCCACAGACAATGGGGGATTTGCTCTCTTGCTCAAGAAGAGCAAGAGGAAGGGGGGCGGTTACCCTTCCCCAAAAGTGAAGGGACCCCCTATCTTTCACCTAATGTGAAGGCCTCGGTATGCCACGTCTCTCAGACAATAGGGGCTTGGTTCTCTTGCTCAAGAAGAGCAAGAGGAAGGCGGGCGGTTACCCTTCACCTAAAGTGATGGGACCGCTTGGCTTTCACCTAATGTGAAGGTCTCAGTATGCTAAGTCCCTTAGACAATGGGGTCTTGGTTCTCCTGCTCAAGAAGAGCAAGAGGTAGGGGCGGGGTTACCCTTCACCTAAAGTGAAGGGACCGCCTGGCTTTCATCTAATCAGAAGGCCTCGGTATGCTAAGTCCCTTAGACAATGGGGGCTTGGTTCTCCTGCACAAGAGGCGCAAGAGGAAGGGGGGCGGTTACCCATCACGTAAAGTGAAGGGACCGCCTGGCTTTCACCTAATGTGAAGGCCTCGGTTTGCTAAGTCCCTTAGACATTGCGGGCCTGGTTCTCTTGCTCTAGAAGAGCAAGAGGAAGGGGGGCGGTTACCCTTCACCTAAAGTGAAGGGACCGCCTGGCTTTCACCAAATGTGAAGGCCTGGGAATGCTAAGTCCCTTAGACAATGGGGGCTTGGTTCTCTTGCTCAAGAAGAGCAAGAGGAAGGGGGGCGGTTACCCTTCACCTAAAGTGAAGGGACCGCTTGGCTTTCACCTAATGTGAAGGCCTCGGTATGATAAGTCCCTTAGATAATGGGGGCTTGGTTCTCTTGCTCAAGAAGAGCAGGAGGAAGGGGGTTGGTTACCCTTCACGTAAAATGAAGGGACCGCCTGGCTTTCACCTAATGTGAAGGCCTCGGTATGCTAAGTCCTTCAGACAATGGGGGCTTGGATCTCGTGCTCTAGAAGGGCCAGAGGAAGGGGGGAGGTTACCCTTCACCTAAAGTGAAGGGACCGCCTGGCTTTCACCTAATGTGAAGGCCTCGGTATGCTAAGTCCTTTAGACAATGGGGGCTTGGTTCTCGTGCTCAAGAAGACCAAGAGGGTGGGGGGCGGTTACCCTTCACCAAAAGTTAAGGGACCGCCTGGCTTTCACCTAATGTGAAGGCGTCGGTTCCCTTAGACAATGGGGGCTTGGTTCTCTTGCTCAAGAAGAGCAAGAGGAAGGGGGGAGGTTACCCTTCACCTAAAGTAAAGGGACCGCCTAGCTCTCACCTAATGTGAAGGCCTCCGTATGCTAAGTCACTTAGACAATGGGGGCTTTGTTCTCTTGCTCAAGAAGAGCAAGAGGAAGGGGGGCGGTTACCCTTCACCTAAAGTGAAGGGACCGCCTGGCTTTCACCTAATGTGAAGGCCTCGGTATGCTGAGTCTCTTAGACAATGGGGGCTTGGTTCTCCTGCTCAAGAAGAGCAAGAGGATGGGGGGCGGTTACCCTTCACCTAGAGTGAAGGGACCGCCTGGCTTTCACCTAATGTGAAGGCGTTGGTATTCTATGTCCCTTAGACAATGGGGGCTTGGTTCTCCTGCTCAAGAAGAGCAAAAGGAAGGGGGGCGGTTACCCTTCACGTAAAGTGAAGGGACCGCCTGGCTTTCACTTAATGTGAAGGCCTTGGTATGCTAAGTCCCTTAGACAATGGGGCCTTGGTTTTCTTGCTCAAGAAGAGCAAGAGGAAGGGGGGCGGTTACCCTTCACCTAAAGTGAAGGGACCGCCTGGCTTTCGCCTAATGTGAAGGCCTCGGTATGCTAAGTCCCTTAGACAATGGGGGCTTGGTTCTCTTGCTCAAGAAGAGCAAGAGGAAGGGGGGCGGTTACCCTTCACCTAAAGTGAAGGGACCGCCTGGCTTTCACCTAATGCCAAGGCGTCGGTGCAACTTATGAATCCGAGCAGCTAACACCGGGGCGGTTATGTGTGTCCCACCTAACATTAGGGACTAGCAGTAAACTCTCACCAGCTTGAGAGCCCGCAGTTGCTTGCCCCATCTAACACCGGGGCCGCTGTGTATGTCCCACCTAACATCAGGGACTGGCGGTAAACTCTCACCAGCTTGAGAGCCCGCGGTTGCGTGCCCCATCTAACACCGGGGCGGTTGTGTATGTCCCACCTAACATCAGGGACTGGCGGTAAACTCTTACCAGCATGAGAGCCCGCGGTTGCATGCCCTATCCAACACTGGGGCGGTTACGTGTGCCCCATCTAACACCGGGGCGGTTGTTTGCATCACAGTTAACATAGGGCCGGTAATAAGCTCACACAAACATAAGTGGGCGCAACGAAGTAGCAAACTTTGACAGGAACGCAAACAAAGTCTCAAAATATATATATATATATATATATATAACAAGAGTATATATTACAACAAAACTTCATTACATCAGGATGCCGCTAATACAATTACAACGCTAAAAGTAACGTACAAAAAGGTTCCAACACCCCCTCCTGCAATCATCACGACCTACTCAAACGGGGGATGGAGAATCATGGGATCATTCCCACAACGAAACAAAGAGCTCGAATATGGAAGTACCAGAGTATGGTAATCGCCTTGGTGATGCCCCAAGAAGACGGCACGTCCACGATGTTCTCCTTGGAGCGCACATTGAAACACCTGGTTATGCGCCATAAAGGTGATATGTTCCTTTGACACGGCAAAGCCTGTGATAGCCCTGGTCCCATCTGCCCCCGGACCACGGCAGTCGGACGAATAATCGATCCCGCCTCACCCAAGAAGAAGGATCCCCTACGTTGGTTAACGTCCAGATGGTGAAAACCGGGCTTCGAATTGTAACCAGGCACAGAATAGGGGGTCTCATTGCCACTCCCCACCATTTAGCAATTTTGGCCTCCCTGCAAGTGGACAAGTTGTCCCAAATTACGTCGGGAAGGGTCAAATGATTAGAGGCCCCCGTATCGGTATTCCAGCAGACTATATAAGGACGATTATTACTGCCGTCAATATAGTGGCCCCAGTTAGACAAGAAGAAAAGGTCCCCGCACAGACAGACATGATCCTTAAGGTAAACATTCCGAGGACCCAAGTTGAGACCCCCCAACAGGTTCCAGTCACCCTGCCAGAAATAGACTTGATATTCGTTAGGCTAAAAGCCGTAGCATGGGTAAGATAAGTCCATTACCATAAGGAAAAGATAAAAGCCGAACTGCTAGGTAGAGTCAAAACAACCAAACACTAAGTTCAAGGGAACATCTAAGCAGTCCATCAGGATGCCCTCGGGCAGCGGTACCGGCTGACGCACGCCCAGAGCAGGATTACATACAAATAGCTTTGAAAGATTTTAATCGCGGTATAGCACTAAACAACCCTGAACACCGAGAACCCTAATGTTGTCCATCAACACTTCCATTATCTCAGGCGGCACGATTGGGGAAAAATCCCTAGTAAATGAAAATGCTCCTAAACTGTAGCGGGAAAACTCGCCTTCTGGTTGCAACAAAACCCCATCAGCGTCACGATTAAGTGTACGAAAGGATTGTTTTGTAACAAACTCGGGGTTAGTAAACAAACTATAAAACCAGGAAGACGCACACGAAAATCTCAAAATTGACTTAGCAGGAAGCCAAGCTAACATTTCATGAGTGACATCTTCCATGGTTAGAATATTAACAAGAGATTGAAAAGAAAGGGATATCCCCAATGAGGGGAGAAGAGGGGTATTTATACACTTTGAGGACAAAGAAACTTTGACCTCAAAGTGGGGGGCTAACTGGTTAGTATAAAAGTTACACCTAGGCGGTAACGAGCCCCGGAGCCACTACCGCCTCCCCCGACCAGCTAAACCAAGCGGTATGGGATCCAAGAATAGCTACCATCTCCCCCCTGACCGACCAACCCAAGCAGTAGCAGGCCCAGAGACCATTACCGTCCTCTCCCCTAACTACCCCCAAGTGGTAGCAAGCCCAGAGGCCATTACCGTCCTCTTCCCTAACTACCCCAGGCAGTATGAGGCCCAAGAGCTATCATCACTCCCTTCATATCCTCATTCAGAGAGTTGCGAATCTAGAAGGGCACTAATACCTCAGTCATGTAGGAGGAGGAGGCGGTAACCCTTTCCATTGCTTGGGGAACACTCATATCTTCCCTATAAATAGGGGGGAAGGCATCACAAATAGGACAAGGAACTTGAGCTTGGTTCTGCCCCCAAGAACCCAACCAAAAAACCTCATAAACAGTGGTAGACTCCGAGTCCTCTCTCCTATTGGTTGAGACTTTATGAGCATGTTTGCTTTGCCTGTTTTTGTTTGTAATCCTATTTTCTCGGGCTAGGATGTTATACTATATTTGTCTCTTTTTATTCCTGTCTCTATACAAGTTGACTCAAGGCTCGTTTGTACGAGCAACTTGTTTTATATTGTGCTTTTGTCGCTAATTATCGAAAAGAATTACCATCAGTGGCTTCCTTTTTTTTAAGTTTTTATTCCTTTTAATTTGTTTGATAAGCAAAATGGATACAGCTTTCAATGTGAACCCTTAAAAACTCCTCATCCACGTGATGAAAGGTGTTATTACTCGAATCAAATACATTTCAATCTAATATTGGGATAAAGATTTCAATTTGAGATGGCCAGAGTGATGAAACCGAGTTTAACTTTCTGTGGAGGTTTCATGACTGAGGGACACAAAAGACTTGAGAGACCAAGAAGAGGTTGAGTAAGTTGCATGAAGAATGCATTGGGGTTTTGATTGAATAAACAATAACAACACAGGGAAATTGCCATTATATAAAGTACAAAATTAATAACCCGAATGGACCTTGAAATGATGGGCCAAAGATGAACATGGGATGGAGTAATGAAAATGAACAAACCAAAATAAACTAACTCTAGTAATCAGTTTTAACTTAACACCCCCTCAAGTGATATATGGAGGCTCCTAACTCTAAGCTTGACCGTGAAACTTGAATCTTATCTCTCACAAGATGGCAATCTACTTCTACAAGTTCCATTCTTTCTTGAAACAATAGGTTCTTCACTATCTACGTGGCAAGCTTGCTATAGCAAAATAACAAAGCTAATTCGGGGTGATAAACGTTTATATCTAGGATTAGCCTAAGTAGAAGCCATATAATTTTACAAGCTACTTGTTGTTAAAACTGCTGTATTCCACCTGTTGCAGTGCGTGATAGGAAATAAGGGCTACGGGAATGTTCTATGGCCATCCCTTTGAATTTTATTAAAGAAAAAATAAAATTACAAAGAGGTGATAAACGCTCGAATTCCCACAGGTTGAGAAAAGAGGAAAAAGATAAACAATTTGATATTTTAATTGGAGAAAAACTACTCAACTAAGCCTAAAGTCTTCCTTTATATAGAGAAAGAAAAGAGCTAAAAAAGGGAAAGAAATTCAAAAATAAAAAATCAAAATAAAGTCAAATGAAATCTTGCCAAAACCGTCTTCCAAATCTTGCCAAAACCGTAATGCTTGAGTCTTACCATACTACCCGTGATCCGATCTCCTTCCCAACTGTCACCGAGAATCCTGCATTGAACGAGCCCACGAGTTGGTGATGCCGCTTAGTTAGGCAATACACTCGATGGCACCAACACTTATCTCAGGTGGCGCCAAGGTGGTTTGTTCCAAGCACCCTGTGTACGGTAACCCTGTTGCATTATCCTCTGCGGGTTGAGGAGAATTCGCCCTCGAATTCACTTGGGGTTCTGTAGTGTCATTCTCGTCATGGTATGGAGTGAGGTGCTTGACATTGAAGATATCGGAGGTCCTCGTTCTTGGCAGGAGCTGAAGGCGGTAAGATTGTCATTAATCCTCTCTAGAACAGTTAAAGGACCAATCTTACGCATGGTGAGTTTATTGTATTCCCAAGTGGAAACCTTTCTCAAGTCAGCACAGCCCACACTTTATCCCCAATTTGAAATCAAACCCGCTGTCTCTTCTTGTCAGAGTCTAGCTTGTACCTGGCGGTAGCTTTTAACAATCGAGCTTGTGTTTGTTTGTGAATGTCTTTGAGGGAATTGATGAAGTCTTCTGCCTTTCCATGTCGGCTGGTCAGGTCAGGAGCTAGCGCTAAGTCCATTAGAGCACAAGGAACAAAGCCATAAACAATGTGGAAGGAAGCAAAGCCGATACTGCGGCTGACAGAGCTATTATAAGCAAATTGTACTTGGTGAAGCTTGGACTCCCATCCTTTGGCATTTTCAGCGACAACGTAATGGAGAAGGTTGCCAAGGGAACGGTTGATGATCTCGGTTTGTCCATCGGTTTGGGGGTGATGGATGGTACCGAATGCTAAGGATGTGTTGGCCATCTTCCATAAGGTCCTCCAGAAATGGTTGACATAGCCTACATCCCTATCGGATACAATACTCAAAGGCAAATCATGAAGCTTGTAAACCTCTTTGAAGTACAATCCCGCAACGTGAATGACGTCTGCAGCTCTCTTGCACCCTATGAAGTGCGCCATTTTTGAAAAGCTATCAACCACTACGAATATTGAATCAATACCGCCAGTGGTCCTCAGTTAGCCCAACACGAAATCCATGCTAATATTTGCCATGGCTGACTCGAAATACATATCAGTAAATATAACCCAGCATTGTTGACGCCTCCCTTGGATACTTGACGGACATGGCGATGTTGGACAAAACATGCCAGTTCACGGCGCAGTGTGGGCAAGTAATAGCTGGCGAAAATGATTTTGAGCGTCTTTTCATGGCCCATGTGACCCACGTTGTGCTTCTCTTTATTTTGATCCACCAGCTCGATCAAGGAACACACAATTGGTTGCCTATTAAAAGGAAGCCGGCATGAATGGAGTAGTCTGGGTTGATCCCTTATTCTGTCTCTTGCCAAATATGACTAAAATTAGGATTCTCAGGATACAGATCTGCCAAGTATTCAAAACCCGCGACTTCTATTCTGCTTTGCTCCAAGACTAAGGTTCTCCTACTTAATGCATTTGCGACCTTGTTCAGCTCGCCTGAATTGTGTTTGATGGTGAAGTGGAATAGATAACTGTAGCTAGCCCACTTAGCGTGTGTATCATATAGGTTTTCTTGGCTGTTGATGAATTTAAGGGCCACGTTGTCTGAATACAGAATAAATTCTTAGTTTGCCAAGTATGCTAGCCAATGCTGCAAAGCTCTCACCAAAGCATAAAACTCCAAATCATATGTGGAGTAGTTCAACCTGCTCCCATCCAACTTTTCACTTAAGTAGGCGACGGGTCTCCCTTGTTGGCTAAGCACGGCACCAATACACCTTGGACGCGTCGGTGTGCAATTCAAAAGTTTGTTGGAAATTCGGGAGTGCGAGCACTGGAGCCGTTGTCAGTTTCTCCTTGATCTTGGTGAATGTTGAGTTTGCTTGTGGTGTCCACACGAAAGTTCCCTTCTTCATGCACTCGGTGATTGGCGCCATGATCCTACTGAAGGCTGGAACAAAATGCCTATAAAATGACTCCAATCCGTGAAAGCTTCTCACCTCTCTAATTGTTTTTGGTTCTGGCCACTCTCTGATGGACTTGATCTTACCTTCGTCCACTGCGATCCCATCCTTGGACACAACGAACCCAAGGAATGTTACCCGATCCTTCATGAACTCACACTTTTTAAGGGTGGCAAATAAGTTTTGTACTCGCAGCGTCTGAAGCACCTCTCGGAGATGGCGAAGATGATCTCCATGGTCTCGACTAAAGATGAGGATTCCATCAAAGTTTACAACAACGAATTTACCAATGAATGGGCATAGGACCTGAATCATAAATCTCATAAGCATACTCGAAGCATTAGATAGGCGAAATGGCATTACTATCCACTCATAAAGTCCTTCTCTTGTCTTGAACATTGTCTTCCACTCATCTCCAGGCATAATGTGGATTTGATGATACCCGCTCTTGAGATCGACCTTGGTGAACACCTTGGCGCACTGAAGCTGATCTAACAAATCATTAAGTCTCAGCATTAGAAACTTATATCGTACCGTGATCTTATTTATTGCGCGACTGTCCATGCACATCCTCCACGACCTGTCCTTTTTTGGTGTGAGCAAAGCAGGCACTGCACACGAGCTCAGGCTTTCTTTAATGAACCCCTTGGCGAGGAGGTCTTCGACTTGTCGTCTTAACTCTTCGTGTTCGATAGGGCTCATTCGGTAGTGAGGGCGGTTGGGTAAGGAAGTGCCCAACATGAGGTCGATACGATGCTGCACGTCCCTTAATAAAGCTGGGAGCTCCTCCAGAAAAACGTTAGCATACTCTCCCAATAAAGCCTTGATCTCACTCGGTACTTCTTGGAAATGACAGTGCTCTCCTTACCAATAGAGACGAATAACATTTTGGTCTCACCAACTTCCTTGGTGAATAGTGCATGGCCCTGAACATTTAGGTGCTCGGCTTCAGGAACTTTGGCCTTCTCTTCCTTCTACGGATGCCACACTATCTTAAATCCCTCATAAAGGAAGCTGTAAGTATTCTTGTTCCTGCCATGTGTTGCTCCTCGGTTAACGCCCCAACAATAAGTGGCAAGCGTCCATGGTCACAACATCACAGCACACACCTTCTTTGTATCTTGTGCTAATGGAAAAATGGACAAAACACTGCTTGGAAACCATCACCTAGTTTTTTCCTTCTTCAGCCAGGAAAGTTTGTACGGGTGCGGGTGTGTTTCCGTCTTTAGTCACAACTTCGTCACGGCCTCTTTTGAAATTACATTTTCGCGGCTCCCCGAATTAATTACCATTCGGCATACCTTACCGCCAATAGTATAGGTAGTCTGAAAAATGTTGTTCTGCAACCACCTGCCCCATTCTCTTCTCTTGGCATGAAGTACGCACGCGTAACAACATGGCATTGACCTCCATCGCTGGTAACGTCTATGAGTTCCGGGCCTGCCAACCCTTCAAAACGGTTCTCTTCATCGATCTCGTCTTCATCAGCTCTTGGCTCCTCAAAGAGAAGGGCCTTTCCGGGCCTGTCGCCTTTATGGAAATCTGAAGCTCGATGCCCTACTTCCCCACACTTAAAACAACTAGTTATAGAAGAACTCGCTACGTCTTGATTCACCTGCCTGGCAGTGTTGGCAGGTGGCATTCTTAGCTGAGCAATCGGATTTAGCGTTGCCTGGGTCTGATGTCTCCCACCAGTAGTCATGTTCTAGGAACCGCTAGCAGGGCAGCACCTTTGTCGTCTCTCTACTTGTGCAGCTCTCTGAGCGGCCTCTGATACAGTGAAGATGTCAAACATGTTAAGGACGTCTTGTATGCACTCCCTCAAGCCACCAATGTATCTATCAACCAACTGCTCCCCTGATTCAGCCAAATCATTCATGGCGACCAAGGCATGGAATTCAGACGTGTAATCTTCCATGGTCCGTGAAACTTGGCGAAGGCTCTATAGGCGTTGATACATCAAACGAGCATGATTGTGAAGCAAGAAGGCACCTCACAGATGCTTCTTCATTTTCTTCCAAGATTCGATCTTGGACTTGCTTTGTCGAAGCTGAATCTGCTTCTGTTGATGCCACCAGACGGCTACCCATCTGCGAAGGCGAGTAGCAACCAGTGGCGCCTGCTGTCATTCTAGGATCTCCTGAAACTCTAAGACTTCCTCGACAGCAACGAGCCAAGCAAGGAACTCTTTTAGACGTCCTCCTCCATTAAATTCTAGAATCTCAATCCGAAGTCCGAATTCCCACCTTCTGTCTTCGTGGTAGTTGTCGTCACCTCCATTACACGGTTGGCGCCTCAACCTTGGCTCCGGTAGACCTTCGTCATGCAATTGGTTCAAGAAAAAAATTATCTATGTTTCCACCATTAATGCCAGGTGAAGGATGGCGTTCAGGCCTAACTCTGCCTGGGAGGTCAGGATTGGCTCCAAGTTGGATCAAGCATCACTCGACCTGCCAGAATTTCTCCTCCAGTTTCTCATAGCTCCGTTCATACTACTGATGTCGGCCATGGTCAGTTACCTCTTCAATGATGGCGTTCCTCTATCTTCTAGGGGTCATCGTTCTTCAGGAAGAGTTCCAACGCTCTGATACCAATTGATGCAATGCGTGATAGGAAATGAGGGCTACGGAAAGGTTCAATGGCCTTCCCTCTGATTTTATTAAAAAAATAACGAGATTACAAAGAGGTGATAAAAGCTCGAATTCTCACAGGTTGAAAAACGTGGAAAAAGATAAACAATTTGAGATTTTAATTGAAGAAAAACTACTCAACTAAGCCTAAAGTCTTCCTTTATATAGAGGAAGAAAAAAGCTAAAAAAGGGAAAGAAATTCAAAAATAAAAAATCAAAATAAAGTCAAATGAAGTCTTGCCAAAACCGTCTTCCTAATCTTGCCATAACTACCCGTGATTTGATCTCCTTCCCAACTGTCACCGAGAATCCTGCATTGAATGTGCCCATGGGTTGGCGGTTCCGCCTAGTTAAGCAATACACTTGGTGACGCCAACACTTGTCTCAAGTGGCACCAAGGTGGTCTGTCCTGAGCTCCCCATGTATGGTAATCCTGCTGCATTACCACCTCAACAAAAGTCCTTGCTATGACTCATTGCTTCGTCAACTTCCAAGTGATCGTAAAAGAACGAACAAAAACACAAAAGCCAGCGTCTTGTAGTCACACATGTTGCCCAATCTGGTTTGCAAAAGCCTTTAAATTTATACTGGAAGAATATGCCAATAAGATCTCTTGGCTTGGAGCTCCTTTATTTATTTATTTATTTTTTTATGCAAAAAAACACCTTAAAATGAGGCAATCTAGGCCGAGGCATAAGCAGACTAAGCACCTGCATGTTGAAGCCAATGTCAGCTTGTGTTATTATGAGATACAAGAGTTGGCTCAGTAATCTTTTCTAAGGATGTGGAACTTCAAAGAGCACCTTCATTTCTATTTAACTTGCTATTAAAATCCATCGAGGTACTGGTAGGATTACAACCCTAGAGGACTACAACCTCAAGAAGTTTTAATACATATATAATGTCTTTGGAAAATATGCTAATCCTAATCACTTCAAGACCTAAGAAGTGCTTCATGTTTCTCTGATCCTTCAGCCTAAAACAAGAATTCTTATAAAAATTTGAGCTTATTAGCAGCCAACAAATCATTTCTTGTAATTAATACATCCTTTAGATATATCAGACTAGTAATAAAAGTTGGACCTTCACGTTTAGCAAACAATGTATTTTTAGATTTAAGTTGCACAAAACCATAAGAGTGGAAGGATAAAAAATTTCGCAAATAATTGACAGCTCGCTTTTTTTAAACCATTCAATTTTTTCTTGAACTTACAAAGACCCATTAGACATCCCTTAACCTGATAGTTATAGGGAAGCTCCATGTAAACCCCTTCATGGAGATTTCCATAGAGGAAAGGGTTGTTGAATCTCATTTCATAAGATGGCAACTTCTAATTGCTGCAATAGCGAATTGAGTTTCAATAATAACCTACTTAGTGACAGGAGAAAAGGTCTCAATATAATCTATTCCCTATTTTTGGGGATATCCTTTTTGTACAAGCCTCACCTTCTATGTTACTAAGGTACCCTCGTACATAATTTTTGTTTTCCTAACCAACTTACACCCGGGTGGTAGCTTACCAAGGGGCAAACTTTTGAAAACCATGTGCCATTAGCCTCTAGAAACTTTATCTCATCTTCCATGGCCTTTTGCCTTTGAATATACCTAATGGCCCTAAGAAAAGAGTTCTGTTTACGCCTGTGTCCCAACATTAGCACAAAACAATTTATAGTCGTTTCTAAGTTTGTTAAAAGTCATAACAGATTGAAGATTGTATAATCCCCTTTATCCACATAAGACCTTGACTTGGTTTCATTACCGACAATAGGACCACAAAAAAAAATCCTTAAAATAAGAGAGAGCCTTATGTTCCCTTCCAACTTTTCTCATGGGAAGCTGACCAAATTCGCTTTCTGGAGAACCAGGCACCGGAGCTGGTTCTAAAACGGCTTGACTTGGAGTAATAACATGCTCCTTTTAGCTCTTCGTTGAACCGTGTACCAGTCTCATTCTTACCCAATCACATGTAGACCAACAATAAGTGCATCTTGGGTACTAGGAGCAACTTGCTCACTGGTGGCAACATATTCTGGGCCATTCAGTTCAATAGCATCATAGTTATGTACAACTTTAGGCAAACTTAATATTATCAAAAGTGTTTGGAAATTTATGCCTAGCAAAGCAAAAAAAAAAAAAAAAAGTACAAAAAAAAAAAAAAAAAACCTCTTCTTATTGAAACAAAATTCCTGGGCACCAAAAGTTCCTGACGCCTTGTAACCTTTCAATGCCAAAACAATTAACTAATAAAAACATAAGATCTAGCTCAAGGACCAAATTTAGATATGTGTTATCTATAAGGAGTAACAAATCAAAGGTAAGCAAAACTCCTAATTATTCAAAATCAACGTTTGACCACATATAGCCTCAAAGGGAGTTTTATTTGCAATTTAGCTAATTTAATTATAGTGGAAGCCGTCGTAAGGACATAATCACCCTAGCAAAGAGTAGGACCTTTTTGACTGAAATCTTCTGTATGTTCAACAATTGTTGATGCTTTCCCTCAATTAGAACATTTTGCTCGGGGTGTCCACGCAATTTCTTCGACATCCCCTTTTCTTAATAAAAATCATGGAGCCTAAATTTTACGACCATGTTTTGTCCTTATACTCTTTATAGTCTTGTTAAATTGAGTGTGAATCATAATGCAAAGCGAAAGCAAAAACTATCAACCTTTAAGTAAAAGGCAGCATGCAACAACAAAAAGAAAATAGACTGTAAAAGGCTATTAATTTATTGTGGTTCTAACAATATAAAATAACGGAGTTGTTATTACTAAACAACAGTGTCTTGTTTGGAGCAAGAATTGAAGCATAAAATTGGGGTTAATATTGGAATTGGGACCCAAAATTTTAATTCTACTATTTGATTCATTTGCTGTAAATAGAATTATAATTCTACTGTGCAATTTCATGGAATTGGATTTTAATTGAAAACTATATTTTCCAATTTTTTAGGATGGGGTCAGGAATTCTAATTCCAAATTAAGTCCATTGACCTGAAACCCAAAATAATCTCACTTTATTAATCCAAACCCAAAATGACTCAAGATCGAAAGATTTAGAGACTACCTAAAATTTGACATGAACCTCTTAATCACTCAATTCGAATGACTTGAGCTTGAAATGGTCGAAATCAACTAACTCAAAGTCCGAAGTAACCCGACCCGATAAATTTTAACTCAAGATAACTCAAATCCCAAAAATGAAACTACTTGACTTGAATGTGTTATAAATAGAGCCGAAGTGGAAATAACTCGACCAAATTGACCAAAAACTTAATATAACGCAAACACAAAATGACTCGAACCATCTCCAACTTAGCGTAAGCTGACTCGAAATTTGAAATGTTACAATCCGTTTGTCTCAAAACTAAGACGACAAGAGCTCGAAGTGACCCAAATTAAATCAAACTCAATAGATTCTTGCCAGAATCCCCAAAAGACCTAACGCGATTCATTGAAAAATCGAGATGAGTTGAACACCAAATGATTTGATGCGATACTGCACCTGATTTAACTTGAAACTCGGACGCAAAGTGGACCAATCCGACCATAATAACTCGAATGCAATGTGGACCGCTCCGACCAAAACCCAATCGCAGCTAATTTAAAACTCAAAATAATCCAACTCGATTGACCAAGAACCCGTGATGACTCAAATCATTATGGAATTCCAACCTTTAATTCCTTTGATGAAACAAATAATGGAATTTCAATTCTATTAGAATTCCAATTCCACCTGAATTGGAATTGGAATTGTAATTCTACAGTCTAATTTCAATTTCTTGTGCCAAACTGAGGCTAAGTGTAATTGTCACAGCAATGACATGACATGTAGTAAATAATAGTCTCATATTAAAACACTCAGAGAGACATATGTATATTCTTCTGCCCATCTGTTGTAATCGGTTGTAAATAAACTTTATATTTTCAATAATAAATTTTATCTTTCTCATCTTCTTCTGCCCATCTGTTGTAAGCCATTTGGCTGTAGGATTTGTATTAACATTTATTGAGTTTTGAAAAAAAGGATTTGGTATTTTATTTCTGGATTTATATGATTCTAGTCATTTGAAAAATGTAATATTACATTTTAATTTTTTTCAGTTTTGTATAGTAAGTTTCTTTTATTTTAACTGTTGATTCTTTAGTACAAGTTTGAAAAAACCGTTGTTTCTTTGCTTTATTTTGTTCAGATTCAAATCCGTTGCTTATATTCTTTATTTATTGTAATATCTTTTGTTAAAACATTTATTTAAGGTGCTTTCATTTGAGAAGCAGTTGGAGAATCAGGGTTTGAAAATGGTTCACTTTGGAAAACTGGTTCTGCCAAAGGAGGATTGAAACGGATTCCTCGGAATCTTGTTGTGTTAATGTTTGTTTGGTTGTCTTCTTCCCTTTGAGTTGGTAGGGATGAAGCTGTATGTCTTGAAGACTCAGCATAAGTTGTGTTTGAAATTATTGTCTATTTACATGATTGAAATTTTATTGTAATTTTGCCATCAGGTTCTTTAGTAATTTGTTGAACTTGTCTTTTAGCAATATTTCTTGGTGGTCGAGGATTTTCTATTCTCCAAATATCTAGATAGCTTATTTCATTCCATTTCAAACATTTTGGAGTTAAAGTTGAAGCTTGTTCTGCTTGAACCTCAAGCAGCAAAGTTTCCTCGGGCGGAGATTGTTTGAGACACTTCAAGTTGAGTTGGCTTGCTAAAAGGCTGAAATAAATTCTATAGATCAGAGCAAAGCTCTATCTATTTTTATTTTTTTTTCAATATTTGGCATATGAATATCTAGAGTTAAAGTATCCAAGATCGTTGGATCTCGGAGGGCAACAGAGAAGTTTGGATAACAATTGAAATAAATTGGTCCATTGTGTAAATTAGTTTGAACTATTGGAGGGATTCTTCAAATTTTAAAAAGGTTGAATCTCTTAGGGCTAGCATAACCAAATAGTTATGTCCCATTCTTGATAAAGGTCTAATTGCAACTTGCATTAAGCCATAGGATATCCAACGAAAACCTTTGAAATATACTTTTGGAGAGACAAATCAGAGAGGAATTGATCTGTCTGGGTTTCTTGATTAACTGTCATTGATTGTTCAGTTGTCTTACATGAAAAAGCCATTTTGAAATCAATACATATATATATGTATATAATGTGTGTGTGTGTGGAAGATCCATGAATTCTAGGCCTAGCTTTCAAAACGTGGATACTATGTTCTTAGTTGCAATAATTTGGCCCATTTGGGAAGCTAGAAATCACCAAATCGGGGTATGGGAAGATTCAACGGCCTTCCCTTAAATTTTATTAATTACTAACAAAAACAAAGAGGCAAGATAAACTCGTTTTCTCTCAACCCAAGAAAAGAGTGTTCAAAAGATGAATTTTAAATATGAAATTAGCTAGCTAAAAACCCTAATTATCTCTTCTTTATATAGCAAAGATTTTACAAATGAAAGAAATCAAATTTACGATAAATAAGGAAAGAAATAAAGCAAGAAAGGGAAGAAAATTAGATCTGGCCCAAATCTTGGCTGTCATCCCAAAAATCTCGCGTCAATCTCGGCTGACCCGACTTTGCGTTGAGCCCTACGTCTCGCCAAGCCATCCTCTTGTCAATCTGCCACACATAACGTCAATCCCAGTATTTGATGGGCTGCATCATCCTCCCTGGGTTGGAGAGAATTTGTCCCCGCATTCGCTTAAGGATCAATACTTTCGTTATCGCCAAAGTAGAGAGTAAGGTGCTTAATGTTGAAGACATTCGAAGTCCTCATGTCGAGTAGAAGTTAAAGATGGTAGGCATTGTCATTGATTTTCTCTAGAACCGCCAATGGGCCTATCTTGTGGGCCATGAGCTTATTATACTCCCAAGTTGGAAATCGTTCTCGTGTTAAGATTGCCCAAACCTTCTCGCCAACTTGAAACTGAACTACTTGGCCCTTCTTGTCACTTACCGTCTTATACTTGGTGGGGGCCTCCAATAACCAAGCCCTGGTTTGTTCATGGATGCCTTTAAGTGAAGAGATAAAATCCTCTGCCTTCCCATGTGGACACGTCAAATCCGGAACTGGTGTCAAGTTAATTGGAGAACGAGGAACAAAACTGTAGACAACTTGGAATGGCGTGAACCCTGTAGTCCTATTGATGGAATTGTTATAGGCAAATTCGGCTTGGAGGAGCTTCATTTCCTTTCCCTTATCGTTTTCAGCAACGAGGCATTGGAGAAGATTGCCTAATGATCGATTAATGACTTCGATTTTTCCATCCGTTTGAGGGTGATGGACGGTGCTAAAGGTGAGAAACGTATTCGCCATTTTCCACAACGTCCTCTAGAAGTGATTCACGAACCGAACATCTTGATCATAAACAATGCTAGCCGGGAACCCATGCTACTTGTATACTGCCTGGAAATACAGATTCACCACATATATTGCATCAGTAGCCTTCTTACGCCCAATGAAGTGCGCCATCTTGGAGAAACCGTCTACAAGGACAAAGATGGAGTCAATCCCACCTGTGGTTCTCGGTAAGCTTAGCACAAAGTCCATGCTGATGTCTGCCACAGCTGACTTGGAACCGGTAATGGCATATAAAGTCCAGCTTTGGTCACCCCGCTCTTCCAAATTTGACAAACACATCATCGCTTGACATACCTCTCAACCTTCTTGCGTATGGTAGGCCAGAAGTAGTTGGTGGTAATGGGCTCGAGCGTCTTATCTCCACCTACATGCCCTGCATTATGCTTCTCTTCAATGATTTTAAGCCACCAGCTTGAGTTTGGAGTGCAAAGCTGATTCCCTTGAATAAGAACCCGCCACTAATAGAGTAATCTGGAATTGACCCCGACCGTGCTTCCCGCCAAATCTCACCGATGGTGGGATCATCATGGTACTGATCCGCCAACTGATTAAACTCGGTAACCTCCACCCTACTTTTCGTCAGGACAAGATTCCTCCTGCTCAGTGCATCCGCCACCTTTCTTGATGACAAAATAGAAGAGTTGTAAGTAGCTAGCCCACTTAGCGTGTCTGTTTGAGAGTTTTTCTTGGCTGTTGATGTATTTGAGTGCCACGTTATTGGAACACCAAATTAACTTTCGGTTGGCTTGGTATGATTTCTAGTGCCTCAGTGCTCTCACCAAGGCATAGAACTCCATATTGTAAGTTGAGTAATTTAACTTACTCCCATTGAGCTTCTCACTTAAATAGGCGATCGGCTTCCCGTTTTGGCTAAGCACAGCACCAATGCCAGTGCAACTCAAACGTCTTCTGAAAATCATGAAGGGATAAAACTAGTGCCGTAATCAGCTTCTTCTTGATTGCACTGAAGGCAGTTTCTGCTTGAGGTGTCCAAACGAAGGAACTCTTCTTCAAACAATCAGTGATAGGCGCAATGATTGAATTAAAGCTTGGAATAAAGTGGTTGTAGAATGGTGCCAACCCATGGGAGGTACGAACCTCGTCAATCATTCTCGGTCAAGGCCAGTCACAAATTGCAGCAATGTTACCCCCATCAACTGATATGCCATCCTTGGATACAACGAACCCAAGGAAGGTTACGTTGTCCCTCATGAACTCGCACTTCTGAAAGGCGGCAAACAAACATTGGGATCTTAAAGTACTAAGCACTTCTTCTAGATGATGGACATGCTCATTACGATCCCGACTATAGATCAAGATGTCATCAAAGTAAACAACGATGAAATTCCCAATGAAAGGACGTAGAACCTGATTCATAAATATCATGAACGTACTTGGTGCGTTGGATGACCAACCACTCATAAAGCCCCTCTTTGGTCTTGAATGTGGTTTTCCACTTGTCCCTTGGTGAGATCTGAGCCTGATGGTACCCTCTCTTGAGATCCAACTTCGTGAATAACTTCGAGCTCTGTAACTGATCTAGCAAGTCATCCAACCTCGGAATAGGGAAGCGATAGCTTACGGTGATCTTGTTGATTTCCCTACTATCAACACACATTCAACAACTCCCATTCTTCTTTGGCATCAGCAAAGCTAGAACAACATAATGACTCAAGCTCTTCTTGATGAAGCCTTTGGTGAGTAACTCCTCCACTTGGCATCTTAGCCGCTCGTTCTCGGCTAGGCTCATTCAGTAATGAGGCCTGTTTGGCAGGGAAGCACCTGAAACCAAGTCAATACAGTGCTAGGAGTGTCTCTTAATGGCGGCAGTGTATCAGGAAATTCTTCTGGAAATACATCAATGTATATCTCCAACAAGGCGGTCACTTCACTCGGTATCTCCCTTGAGCTGACATTGCTCTCTTTTCCAATCAATACAAACACGACCCTGGTGTCATCAACCTCCTTGGCAAACATGGCGCGTCCTTGTATATTCGGGTTTTGAGCCGGTAAGGCTCTTGGTGTCTCCTCCTTCTTGGGAAACAAGATGATCTTGGTCCTCTCAAAGATAAAACTATATGTGTTCCTCCTCCCGTCATGGATGGCACTCCTACCATATTGCCATGGGAATCCCAATTGCAAATGGTTGGCCATAGTAACAACGTCACACCAAATTCTGTCTTTGTACTTAGCCCCAATTGAAAATTAACCAAGCAACATTTTGAAACGGTCACATGATTCCCCTTCTTGAGCCATGAAAACTTGTAGGGATTGGGATGCGCTTCCATCTTCAACCCCAACTTGGCGACTGCTTCTTCAGATATCATGTTCTCACAGCTGCCTGAATCAATAACAATGCGGCATTCCCTACCGCCAATAGTGCATGTGGTTTGGAAGATGTTGTTCCTCAGCTAACCACCCCCCTGCTCCTCTCTAGGTGCGAAGCAAACACGCCTAACCACTAACAGCTGCCCCTTGTCACCGGTCACGGCATCCTCTTTCGGCTCTGTTAACTCATCCTGGCCATCTTCCTCAATGGCCACACCCTCTTCTTCTCATGTTTCATCGATGAAAAGAACCTTACCAGGCCTGTCACATTTCCAGCAGTCAGCAGCACGATGACTAACCTCCCCACACTTAAAGCACCGTGTCCTTGATGAACCCGCCACGTCTTGAGCAAACTGCTTCATAGTGTTAGCGGGTGGTAATTTGTTTTGTGTACTCTAAGTTGGCGGTACTCGTGTTTGTTCTCTACCGCCTGCTTGTACTCCCCAGATTCCACCAAGTTGGCATCACCTCTGCTGCTGCTCTACATTCATGGCTCTTTGACTTGCCTCAGACACAGAGGAGATGTCGAATATGTTCAATACCTCTTGTATGGATTCTCTCAATCGGCCTATGTAACGATCCGCCAGTAGCTCTCCCGTCTCCGCCAAGTCATTCATGGCGACTAACGAGTAGAACTCTGCCATGTATTCCTCCACTGACCTAGAGCCCTGGCACAACCCTTGTAGGCGCTGGTACATCCATCTGGCGTGGTTGTGAGGGAAGAAGGCACCTCTCATGTGTTTTTTCCCCTTTTTACAAGATTTGATCTTCGTATTTCTTTGGCAAAACTGGATCTGCTTCAATTGATGCCACCAGATGGCTGCCTTATTCTGTAGCCAAGTAGCAATAAGCAGAGCTTGCATTCTCTCCGGTACTTCTCTGAACACCAAAATCTCCTCGACAGTAACAAGCCAATTCAAGAAATCTTCCGGGCGTCCTCCTCCATTGAACTCCGAAATCTCAATCCGGAGGCTGGATTCCCACCTCCATTTGTCATGATCGTTGACATACCGGTATTGTGCCGATGGTGCCTTATCCTACACTCCCGTAGCTCTTTGTCCGGGTATAGGTTTTGGAAGCGTTCTTCAGCCACCTCTCCTGTAGCGCCCGGTGTTAATAGGCATTGGGGCCTGGTTCCTAGTGCAAGATCGGGATTCACCCCAGTTGAATCAAGTAAAGCTCGATTCTCTGTAAACCCTCCTCCAATTCCTCTATCCTCCTCTCGACTTGCTATTGTCGATCACGGTCAATAACTTCTTCGACGGTAGCATTCCTTTGACATCCACGGGGCATCTCAGAAAATATTTTGAGCTTTGATACCAACTGATGCAATGCGTGTGTGGAAAAGTAGGGGTACGGGAGGGTTTAACAGCCTTCCCTTTGATTTTATTAATTACTAAGAAAAACAAAGAGGAAAGATAAACTCTTTTTCTCACAACCTGAGAAAAGAGTGTTCAGAAGATGAATTTTAAATCTGAAATTGGCTAGCTAAAAATCCTACTTATCTCTTCTTTATATAGAGGAGAATTTACAAAGGAAAGAAATGAAATTTACGATAAATAAGGAAAGAAATGAAGTAACAAAAGGAGGAAATTAAATGTGGCCAAATCTTGGCTGTCATCCCAAAAATCTCGCGTCAATCTCGGCTGACCCGTCTCTACGTTGAACCCTGTGTCCTACCAAGCCATCCTCCTGGCAATCTACCACACCTAAAGTCAATTCCAGTCTTTGGCGGGCTGCATCACGATCATTATATTATGTAGGAACCTTACGTCTTATTTCTGTAAGCAGAAGACCACTAAGAATGACATTGCTATCAAATTTCTTGGGTTTCCCTGAGCGCTACAGTTACGGTCCCACTAGTCTTGATGAGGCCTTCTTGTATGGTCAACATAAGCTTTTCTCCTCCCAGTAGTAGTTGGTGTCAACATGCTATTGTGCTTATTTGTTTTGATCTCGTGTGTCTTTTTACCTCCTTTTTTCAATCTAATGGTGTTTCTGGTTTTAAAGAAAGGTCTAGACATTCTCCAATCTTCTCTAATTGTCTAGATTCAAGCGCACTTGAACCCCTTTTTTGGTTACTGCTTTAATTTCTGGAGGTTTAAGAAGCTATGCTTCGTTTATGGTGCCTGCTCTTTACTCCACAACTCATTTATGCATGTGTATATATATAGGGAATAAATCTTAATAAGGAGCCTCTTCTCACCACGTCACATTATTCCCTTACTAAGATTAATGACTCAGATCTCGCTCGCATCCTAACTTAAGTCATACTAGCAATATATATGTGGAAAAATGTTTTTAGTATGTATATATATTTATATATGGAGAAAAGGAACATTATTTAGTGTTGTTAGGATATGTCTCAAATTACTTGTTTATGTTATGAGGGAAGCCGCAAACGTGCCGATTGATCAGGGTACTCAGCTGATCGATCGGGCACTTCGTAGATCAAGAACGCCTGCAGAAAGGGAGCCAATCTTTCAGTATGGGTAGATCGATCAGGGCCGTGCAATGCGTGCCCTAGCCGTTTGTCATAAATAGACCTTTAGGGCTTCTATTTTCGGTGATCCAATCATATCCAATCAGAGTGAGCCGCCGTCATCATTGATTTGAGAGCATTACGAGAATTTAAAGGGAGTGATTCAGTAATTCTCCATAGATCGCATTCAGAGGAAGTGTCTTTGTAATTCTACCATTATTTGTGATCAATAAAGAATCTCCATCTCCGCCCGTGGTTTTTTCCTTCTCGATTGAAGAAGGGTTTTCCACGTAAATCTCTATGTTCTTCGTTTGGTCTCTTTTACCTCTTTTATTTACTTCTCTTGTGTGTTATAGTATTTGAATCAAATCTTGTTCTTGGGGTGTTAAGTTCTGTATTAAGGAGGTATTCATTTTCTAACAAATTGATATCCGAGTATGTCAAGTTTATTCAAGATTTTCCCTCACAAATTGGTATCATATTATATCAGATTTGCCCAGATTCCTTAACAATTGGTATCAGAGCCCTATTTATTTCAATTATGTACTATGACGTCTGCAGTTAAATCTGAATTTGAGAAGTTCTGTGGTCAAGGGAGTTTCAGTTTATGGTAGGTTCGCGTTAAGGGCCTCTTGACTCAGAGTGGCGAGAAGAAAGCTTTAGACGAGAAAGAGAAGAAACCTGAGAGTTTATACGAAGCACAGTGGGAGGAGTTAGACGAAAGGGCTCTCAAGGTAATTCAAATGTGTCTTACCGATGACGTTTTGATAGAAGTTCAGCAAGTTAAGACCACAGAGGAATTGTGGAAGAAATAGCAGGATATGTTCCGTTTCAATTAAGTCTCAAACAAACTCGTAATCAAGCGTCGATTGTCCACGTTTCATACATCAGAATTTAAGAATCATATTACTGAATTTAATTAATTAATTCAGGAATGACAGGAGCTTGATGATGCTTCTAAGGATGAAGATCAAGCAATGTTATTGTTGTGTTCACTCTCAACCTCTTATAGAGGGTTTGTAGAAAGCATGATTTATAGTGGTAGGTCAACTGTCACAGTTAATGAGGTTAAAAGAAACCTACTAAGTAAAGAAAGAGTAAATAAGGAGTTGTCCGACTCTGTTCAGAACTCAGATTGTGGTTCATTTGTGAGAGAGAGAACTGAGAATAAAGAATCTGATCATAGTGGAAATAAGTCTAGGTCTAAGTTTGGACATCAAGACCTATACTGTAATTACTGTCATAAAAAAGGACATATTAAGAGAGATTGTTACAAGCTTAAGAGGAAACTAGAAGCAGATAATAGATCTGACCACAGATCCGCAGCAGCTAGTATTGTAGTTGATGATAAGGATGATGGTGATATATTGTATGTATCTGAACCTCAGTCCAATCTTAAAAAAAGCTCGATTTTGGATTAGGGGTGCTCCTATCATGTCTTTCCCAATAAAGATTGGTTTTCCACGTACGAGTAATTTCAAGGTGGAGTTGCTTTCATGGGCAATGATGCTACATACAAAGTTTTGGGTATAGGAACAATTAATATTAAGATGTTCGATGGTACTATCAAGACTTTGAGCGATGTTCATCACATTCTTGATTTGAAGAAGAATCTCATCTATTTAGGTACTCTTGAGTGACATAGGTACAGGTACACAACTGGAGGTGGAGTTATGAAGGTCGTTAAGGGTGCTTTAGTTGTGATTAAGGGCAGAAGGGTAGGTACATTATATGAACTAGTCGGTTCCACCGTTGCAAGATCAGTTAAGATATCTTCATCATCATTGTTGATAGAACCAGGTAATACAAAGTCAAGGCAATTGGGATTGGGTCATTCAGGTGATAAAGGTCTACCTGAGCAGAGTAAAAGAGGCTCATTGTGTGGTCAGTCTACAGGACTGAAATCTTGTGAACAAGGCATTTATAGGAAGCAGAAAAGAGTTTGCTTTAAGAATTTCCTAACGAGTAGAGATGTCATTTTTGATGAGCTTTCATTACTATCTCCACAGAAGATGTCATCAGTTAGTGGTGATTTAGGTCAGGTGAATAAGTCAGAGGAAGTTCAGTTTCCGTTAAGTCACATAGTTCAGCAGCCGGTGGCTGTTTCAGAAGATTTGTCTAGAGCCAATTTAGAGAAGAAGAAGATTGGTGTTGTTGATAACCTCTCTGATATATTCACTTCAGTGCTACCTAGAAGAAAGTTCAAACATCGCTTGGACTCGGTTAGGTTTTCTATAATGTTAAGATAACTCCGTGTGTGGGCTGTTTTGTGAAGAAGGTGGAAAAATTATATTATGTGTGTAATTTGACCCAAGGTGGAGATTTGTTAGGATATATCTCAAATTAATTGTTCATGTTATGAGGTAAGTTGCAAACGTATCGATTGATCATTGTACTCAGCCGATCAATCGAACACTTCGTTGATTAAGAACGCTTGCAGAAAGGGACCCGATCGATTGATATGGTTCGATAGATCGGGGGCCGTGCAACACATGCCCTAGTTGTTTTTTATAAATAGACTTTTAGCGCTTCTGTTTTAGGCGATCCAATCATATCCTATCGAAGGGAGCCACCGTCATCAATTATTTGAGAGCGTTACGAAAGTTTAGAGGGAGTGATTTAGTAATTCTTCACAGGTCTTGTTAAGAGGAAGTGTCTTTGTAATTCTTCCATTTATTTGTGATCAAAAGAATCTCCATCTCCGTCCATGGTTTTTCCCTTCTCAATTGAAGAAGGGTTTTCCACATAAATCTTTGTGTTCTTCGTTTGTTCTCTTTTACTTCTTTTATTTTCTTCTTTTGTTCGTTACAGTAAATCCTGTTCTTGGGGTGTCAAGTTCCGCATTAAGGAGGTCTTAATTTCCGAACAAATTGATATCCGAGTATATCAAGTTTGTTCAAAATTTTTCCTCACAAATTGGTGTCATAGTATTTCAGATTTGTCCAAATTCTTCAATAATTGGTATAAGAGCCCTGTTTTTCGATTCGGTGCTATGATGTCTACAGTCAAATCCGAATTTGAGAAGTTTGGTGGTCAAGGGAGTTTTAGTTTATGGAAGGTTCGTGTTAAGGGCCTCTTGACTTAGAGTGGCTTGAAGAAAGCTTTAGACAAGAAAGAGAAAAAACCTGAGAGTTTATTCAAAGCACAGTGGGAGGAGTTAGACGAAAGGGCTCTCAAGGCAATTCAGATGTGTCTTACTAATGACGTTTTTACAGAAGTTCAACAAGTTAAGACCGCTGAGGAATTGTGAAAGAAATAGCAGGATATGTTCTATTTGAATTCAGTTGCCAACAAACTCGTAGTTAGGCGTCGGTTGTTCACCTTTTGTATATCAGAAGGTAGGTCATTTAAGAATCATTTTATTGAATTCAATTCATTAAGTCAGGAATTACAGGAGCTTGATGATGCACCTAAGGATGAAGATCAAGCAATGTTATTGTTGTGTTCACTCTCTACCTCTTATAGAGGGTTTGTAGAAAGCATGATTTATAGTGGTAGGTCAACTATCACAGTTGATGAGGTTAAAAGAAATCTACCAAGTCAAGAAAGAGTAGATAAGGAGTTGTCCGACTCCGTTCAGAACTCAGATTGTGGTTCATTTGTGAGAGAGAGAACTGAGAATAAAGAATCTTATCTTAGTGGAAAAAAGTCTAGGTCTAAGTTTAGACATCAAGACCTATCCTGTAACTACTGTCATAAGAAAGGGCACATTAAGAGATATTGTTACAAGCTTAAGAGGAAACTCAAAGCAGATAACAGGTCTGACCACAGATCCGCAGCAGCTAGTATTGTAGTTGATGATAAGGATGATGGTGATATATTGTCTGTATCTGAACCTCAGTCCAATCTTAGAAAAAGTTTGATTTCGGATTAGGGTTGCTCCTATCATGTTTGTCCCAATAAAGATTTGTTTTCCACGTACAAGTCAATTCAAGGTGGAGTTGCTTTCGTGGGGAATGATGCTACATGCAAAGTTTTGGGTATAGGAACAATTCGTATTAAGATGTTCGATGGCACTATCAAGACTTTGAGCGATGTTCGTCACATTCTTGATTTGAAGAAGAATCTCATCTCTTTAGGTACTCTTGAGTCACATGGGTACAGGTACACAGCTGAAGGTGGAGTTATGAAGGTAGTCAAGGGTGCTTTAGTTGTGATTAGGGGCAGAAGGTAGGTACATTGTATGAACTTGTCGGTCCCATAGTTGCAAGATCAGTTACAATATCTTCATCATCATCGTTGAAAGAACAAGGTATCACAAAGTCAAGGAAACTGAGATTGGGTCATTCCGGTGATAAAGGTCTTTCTGAGCACCGTAAAAGGGGTTCATTTTGTGGTCAGTCTCTAGGACTGAAATCTTGTGAACAAGGCATTTACAGGAAGTAGAAAAGAGTTTGCTTTAAGCAATTCCGGACGAGTCGAGATGTGTCTCCATTGCTATCTCCACAGAAGATGTCATCAGTTAGTTGTGATTCAGGTCAGGTGAATAAGCCAGAGGAAGTTCAGTTTCCGTTAAGTAACACAGTTCAGCAGCAGGTGGCTGTTTCAGAAGATGTGTCAACAGCCAATTCAGAGAAGAAGAAGATTAGCATTGCTGATAACCTCTCAGATATGTTCACTTTAGTGCTACCTGGTAGAAAGTTCAAGCACCGCTCGGACTCGGTTAGCTTTTCTATTCTGTTAAGATAAACCCGTGTGTGGAGTGTTTTGTGGAGAAGGTTTAGAAATTCTTTTATGTGGGTAATTTTGGCCAAGGTGGAGATTTGTTAGGACATGTCTCAAATTACTTGTTTATGTTTTGACTGTAGCCGCAAGCGTGCCGATCGATCGCGGTACTCAGTCGATCAATCGGGCCCTTCGTTGATCAAGAACCCCTGCGGAAAGGGAGCCGATCGATCGGGGGCCGTGCAACACGTGCCCTAGCCGTTTGTTATAAACAGACCTTTAGGGCTTCTGTTTTAGGTGATCCAATCAGATCCAATCAAAGTGAGCCGCTGCCATCATTGATTTGAGAGCGTTACGAGAGTTTAGAGGAAGTGATTTAGTAATTCTTCATAGATCTCGTTCAGAGAAAGTGCCTTTGCAATTCTTCCGTTATTTGTGATCAATAAAGAATCTCCATCTTTGCCCGTGGTTTTTCCCTTCTCGATTGAAGAAGGGTTTTCCTCATAAATCTATGTGTTCTTCGTTTGTTCTCTTTTACCTCTTTTATTTACTTCACTTGTTTGTTATAGTATTTGAATCAAATCCTGCTCTTAGGGGGTCAAGTTCCGCATTGAGGAGGTATTAATTTTCGAACAAATTGATATTCGAGTATATCAAGTTCGTTCAAGATTTTCCCCCACAAATTGGTGTCATAGCATTTCAGATTTGTCCAGATTCCTCAAAAATTGGTAAAAGAGCCCTGTTTATTTCTATTTGGTACTATGACGTCTGCAGTTAAATCTGAGTTTGAGAAGTTAGGTGGTCAAGGGAGTTTCAGTTTATGGCAGATTCTTGTTAAGGGCCTCTTGACTCGGAGTGGCTTGAAGAAAGCCTTAGACAAGATAGAGAAGAAACCCGAAAGTTTATCCGTAACACAGTGGGAGGAGTTAGACGAAAGGGAACTTAAGGCAATTAAGATGTGTCTTATCGATTCAGCAATTTAAGACCACTAAGGAATTGTGGAAGAAATATCTGGATATGTTCTGTTTCGATTCAGTTGCCAACAAACTCGTAGTTAGGCGTCGGTTGTTCACCTTTTGTATATCAGAAGGTACGTCATTTAAGAATCATTTTATTGCATTCAATTCATTAAGTCAGGAATTACAGGAGCTTGATGATGCACCTAAGGATGAAGATCAAGCAATGTTATTGTTGTGTTCACTCTCTACCTCTTATGGAGGCTTTGTACAAAGTATGATTTATAGTGGCAGGTCAACTGTCACAGTTGATGAGGTTAAAAGAAACCTACTGAGTAAAGAAAGAGTAGATATGGAGTTGTCCGACTCCGTTCAGAACTCAGATTGTGGTTCATTTGTGAGAGAGAGAACAGAGAATAAAGAATCTGATCATAGTGAAAACAAGTCTAGGTCTAAGTTTAGACATCAAGACCTATCCTGTAATTACTGTCATAAAAAAGGACACATTAAGAGAGATTATTACAAGCTTAAGCGGAAACTACAAGTAGATAACAAGTCTAACTATAGATCCGCAGCAGCTAGTATTGTAGTTGATGATAAGGATGATGGTGATATATTGTCTGTATCTGAACCTCAGTCCAATCTTAAAAAAATTTCAATTTTGGATTAGGGTAGCTCCTATCATGTTTGTCCTAACAAAGATTGGTTTTCCATGTACGAGTCAATTCAAGGTGGAGTTGCTTTCGTGGGCAATGATGCTACATGCAAAGTTTTGGGTATAGGAACAATTCGTATAAAGATGTTCGATGGCACTATCAGGACTTTGAGCGATGTTCGTCACATTCTTAATTTGAAGAAGAATCTCATCTCTTTAGGTACTCTTGAGTCACATGGGTACAGGTACACAGCTGAAGGTGGAGTTATGAAGGTAGTTAAGGGTGCTTTAGTTGTGATTAGGGGCAGAAGGGTAGGTACATTGTATGAACTTGTCGGTCCCATAGTTGCAAGATCAGTTACAATATCTTCATCATCATCGTTGAAAGAACAAGGTATCACAAAGTCAAGGCAACTGAGATTGGGTCATTCCGGTGATAAAGGTCTTTCTGAGCACCATAAAATGGGTTCATTTTGTGGTCAGTCTCCAGGACTGAAATCTTGTGAACAAGGCATTTACAGGAAGTAGAAAAGAGTTTGCTTTAAGCAATTCCTAACGAGTCGAGATGTGTCTCTATTGCTATCTCCACAGAAGATGTCATCAGTTAGTTGTGATTCAGGTCAGGTGAATAAGCCAGAGGAAGTTCAGTTTCCGTTAAGTAACACAGTTCAGCAGTAGGTGGCTGTTTCAGAAGATGTGTCAATAGCCAATTCAGAGAAGAAGAAGATTAGCATTGCTGATAACCTCTCAGACATGTTCACTTTAGTACTACCTGGTAGAAAGTTCAAGCACCGCTTGGACTCGGTTAGCTTTTCTATTCTGTTAAGATAAACCCGTGTGTGGGGTGTTTTGTGGAGAAGGTTTAGAAATTCTTTTATGTGGGTAATTTTGGCCAAGGTGGAGATTTGTTAGGACATGTCTCAAATTACTTGTTTATGTTTTGACTGTAGCCGCAAGCGTGCCGATCGATCGCGGTACTCAGTCGATCGATCGGGCCCTTCGTTGATCAAGAACGCCTGCGGAAAGGGAGCCGATCGATCGGGGGCCATGCAACGCGTGCCCTAGCTGTTTGTTGTAAACAGACCTTTAGGTCTTCTGTTTTAGGTGATCCAATCAGATCCAATCAAAGTGAGCCGCTGCCATCATTGATTTGAGAGCGTTACGAGAGTTTAGAGGGAGTGATTTAGTAATTCTTCATAGATCTCGTTCAGAGAAAAGTGTCTTTGCAATTATTCCGTTATTTGTGATCAATAAAGAATCTCCATCTTTGCCCGTGGTTTTTCCCTTCTCGATTGAAGAAGGGTTTTCCTCATAAATCTATGTGTTCTTCGTTTGTTCTCTTTTACCTCTTTTATTTACTTCACTTGTTTGTTATAGTATTTGAATCAAATCCTGCTCTTGGGTTGTCAAGTTCCGCATTAAGGAGGTATTAATTTCCGAACAAATTGATATCCGAGTATATCAAGTTCGTTCAAGATTTTCCCCCACAAATTGGTGTCATAGTATTTCAGATTTGTCCAGATTCCTCAACAATTGGTATAAGAGTCCTGTTTATTTCGATTCGGCACTATGACGTCTGCAGTTAAATCTGAATTTGAGAAGTTCGGTGGTTAAGGGAGTTTCAGTTTATGGCAGATTCTTGTTAAGGGCCTCTTGACTCAGAGTGGCTTGAAGAAAGCCTTAGACGGGATAGAGAAGAAACCCGAAAGTTTATCCGTTACACAGAGGGAGGCGTTAGACGAAAGGGCTCTTAAGGTAATTAAGATGTGTCTTACCGGTGGCGTTTTGACAGAAGTTCTACAAGTGAAGACCGGTAAGGAGTTGTGGAAAAAATGCAGGATATGTTTTGTTTCAAATTAGCCTCCAACAAACTCGCAGTTAAGCGTCGGTTGTTCACCTTTCATATGTCAGAAGGTACATCACTTCATAATTATGTTAATGACTTTAATTCGTTAATTCAAGAATTGAAGGAGCTTGATGATGCTCCTAAGGATGAAGATCAAGCAATGTTTTTGTTATGTTCACTCTCTACCTCTTATAGAGGCTTTGTAGAAAGCCTGATTTATGGTTGTAGGTCAACTATCACAATCGATGAGGTTAGGAGAAACCTACCAAGTAAAGAACGAGTAGATAAGGAGTTGTTCGACTCCGTTCAGAACTCATATTGTGGTTTATTTGTGTGAGAAAGAACTGAGAATCAAGAATCTGATCATGGTGGAAACAAGTCTAGGTCTGAGTTTAGACATCAAGACCTATCTTGTAATTATTGTCATAAGAAAGGGCACATTAAGACAGACTGTTACAAGTTTAAGAGGAAACTAGAAGTTAATAATAGGTCTGTCCAGAGATCCGCAGTCGCTAGTGTTGTATTGCTGAAGATGAGGATGATGGTGATATACTGTCCTTGTCCAAACCTCAGTCCAATTTTAGAAAAAGTTAAATTTCGGATTCGGGTTGCTCCTATCATTTTTGTCCTA
Organism: Simmondsia chinensis; assembly: GCA_018398585.1. NCBI lineage: Eukaryota > Viridiplantae > Streptophyta > Magnoliopsida > Caryophyllales > Simmondsiaceae > Simmondsia > Simmondsia chinensis. The sequence continues at coordinate 22,711,619 of JAGTTD010000009.1, read as the reverse complement.
ATAAAGATTGGTTTTCCACGTACTAGTCAATTCCAGGTGGAGTTGCTTTGGTGGGCAATGATGCTACATGCAAAGTTTTGGATATAGGAAAATTTCGTATTAAGATGTTCGATGGCACTATTAGGACTTTGAGCGATGTTCATCACATTCTTGATTTGAAGAAGAATCTCATCTCTTTAGGTACTCTTGAGTCACATGGGTACAGGTACATAACTGAAGGTTGAGTTTTGAAGGTCGTTAAGGGTGCTTTAGTTGTGATTAAGGGCAGAAGGGTAGGTACATTATATGCGCTTGTCAATTCCACACTTGCAAGATCAGTTAAGATATCTTCTTCATCATCATTGACAGAACCATGTATCACAAATTCAAGGCATTTGAGATTGGGTCATTCATGTGATGAAGGTCTGTCTGAGCACAATAAGAGGGGCTTGTTGTGTGGTCAGTCTATAGGACTAAAATCTTGAGAACAAGGCATTTATGGGAAGCAGAAAAGAGTTCGCTTTAAACAATTCCTAATGAGTAGAGATGTCACATTTGATGAGCCTTGATTGCTATCTCCACAGATGATATCTTCAGTTAGTTGTGATTCAGATCAGGTGAATAAGCCAGAGGAAGTTCAGTTTCAGTTAAGTGACACTATTCAGTATCAGGTGGTTGTTTGAGAAGATGTGTCAAGAGCCAATTCAGAGAAGAAGAAGATTGGCATTGCTGATAACCTCTCGGATATGTTCACTTCGGTGCTACCTAGCAGAAAGTTCAAGCATCGCTCGGACTTGGTTTGGTTTTCTGTTTTGTTAAGATAACCCCGTGTGTCGGGTGTTTTGTAGAGAAGGTGGAGAAATTATTTTATGTGTGTAATTTGAGCAAAGGTGTAGATTTGTTAAGATATGTCTCAAATTACTTGTGTATTTTATAAGGAAGGCCGCAAGCGTGCCGATTGATCGGGATACTCAGCCAATCGATCAGGCACTTCGTTGATCAAGAACGCCTGCAGAAAGGGAGCCGATCAATTGGTATGGGCTAATCAATCGGGGCCGCGCAATGTGTGCGCTATCCATTTGTTGTAAATAGACCTTTAGGGCTTCTGTTTTAAGTAATCCAATCAGATCCAATCAGAGTGAGCCACCGTCATCATTGATTTGAGAGCATCACGAGAGTTTAGAGGATGTGATTTAGTAGTTCTCCATAGATCTCGTTCAGAGGAAGTGTCTTTGTAATTCTTCCATTATTTGTTATCAATAAAGAATCTCCATCTCTGCCCGTAGTTTTTCCCTTCTTGATTGAAGAAGGGTTTTTCACGTAAATCTCTGTGTTCTTTGTTCGTTCTCTTTTACCTCTTTTATTGACTTCTCTTGTGTGTTATAGTATTTGAATCAAATCATGTTCTTGGTTTGTTAAGTTCCGTATTAAGGGGGTATTAATTTCCAAACAAATTGATATCCGAGTATATCAAGTTTGTTCAAGATTTTTCCTCACAATTTGGTGTCATAGTATATCGGATTTGTCCAAATTCCTCAACATGTGTATATGTTTATACGTAAATATTGAAAAGAGAAAATCAATCTAACTCGGATATTATTTTTGGGCATTTGTAGTTTAAGTCTAGAAGACTTGTGATGGTTTCGAAAGTTATGAGTAGAAGATTTGCGGTGGTTATCCCGAGTATGGTGAGCTGTGTATTATTTTTGGGTAATTGTAATTTAACTTGAATTTCATTTTAGGACATTTTGTATATACATACGTATTGAAAAAGGATTTCAGACCTATTTGTATAATGGGCTATATTTATAAGGTGATTTTGAAAGTTATGAGTAGAAGACTTGCAGTGGTTATCCCGAGCCTCGTTGGAAATGCCAGAGTGCTTTTGTTGCGGGTAGACAAATACTTGATGGGTCTCTTGTTGCAAATGAGGTGGTGCATTGGCTAAAGAAAAGGAAGAAGAAAGGGGTATTGTTAAAGCTAGACTTCCTTAAGGCCTAGGACTTAGTTAACTGAAGTTTTGTTGATAATGTGCTGCTCTTAATGTTGGTGTATTTTTAAAATATTTGTGATAAATAAAGTGATAGATATTGTCCCGTACTTGGTTTGTAAGTATTTTCTACTTATATAGGGTGTGTGTTGACACACAGGGCCAGTGTGTGGATATACAATCCTACAGAACAGAAAAAATGCAACTGTGTGGGACATCTACTAAACCTTATTTTCTTATATATTTTCCCTCTGGGTCTTTAAAGGACACACATGAAAAATCTTTGCTTGCAAGTATTATAAAATATTAAAAGGGGGAAATTTCACTTCATGAAGGGACGTGTCCCTTCATGAAGAGACACCTAAAAACAATAAATAACCCTCTTCACTCTCATGTTGAGGGAGGATGTTGATGAGTTTATGAAAACTAATTGCAAGAAACACTTGAATCAATTCAATAATAAAGTTTTGTGAAAGTCTTGAAAAACATCATTCTCATTCATCTCACTATGTCTCTCCTCTTACACATCTTCACTTTATTTTTTGTTGTCGCTGTATTCTCTAGGATATTTCGGATAGCCTCTACACCTGAGATCTTTTCGTTACCTGGTTCCCGGTTTATTGGGAAATTCTCCTACAATCTTAAGGCTTATCTTCATTGAAAATGGCTTCTTTACTTTGTGGGATTTGATGGTGAACCAAGTGATGAATAGAGAGGATTGGGACTTTTCCTTGGAAATTTCTTTTATATTAATTCCTAAAAATCAAGGTATGTCTTCTGATTTAACTACATAACTACATGTGAATTGATGTGTATTCATTGATGAGTATACATGTGATATTAAAATGGAAGTCATAGGCATTGATTGTGTGAACAATGAATTTTGATAAAGTGTTTGCAATTACACTTCATTTGATCAAATGATGGTGTCTTATCATCATTTGGGTTCCGTTTGTTTTGTCGAAAAACTAGATTATAGGAATTGATTTTTCTTTCGGAAAAGGTTTTCCTAGGAAATATAAAATCTGAATGGGATTTTTTGTTGTTCGTTTCAATGGAAAACTTAATTCCATGTTGTAATGTCTTCTTATATATTTTAAATAAGATAATATAAATAGCAATATAACATTTATGAAAAGTAACCACAAAAAATAAATTAAATCTTACTGCTTTATAAATTATGAAAAAATATCTCTTAGGTATCCCAAAGTTTGAGTATTTATCATGTAAGTACCATATCATTTTAAATATACAATGAGGTACTTTGAGATAAGAACTATTAGCACTTATACCTATACAGTTTTAAAATCTAGTAAATTTTTAGAAAAATTTGGCTAATTCCCTCCAAAAAATGATGTGATATAAACCGTAACCATATTATCAAAAGATTGTCCAAGTTTTTGACAAAAAATATTATCAAAAAAATGTGTCATGTTAGCATTTACATACAAAAGAAATTATCGCATTATGGTCATGTTCTATATCAATAATTTTCATTTAAAATTTACTAAATTTTGACAAAAGATACTTGATTCATGACAATACTTTTAAACTTCAGGATACATCACTATATACTACTGAAATATCATAGTACCTATGGAACAAATGCTAAAATATTGGGACATCTTGAGAATTTCGCTATATAATATTATATAACAATTCAACTTGATCAAAATTGTTCTGTTGCAACAATAACAAAGTAAAATTCAAGCTGCGTTTAATCATTCGGTCCAATTTTTGTCTGATATGATGGTGTTAAATGTTTGCGGTCTAGTCTAGTTTATTCCGATTCCATCGGAATCCACATGATGATTACCACGAAAGTTTTTGCGCCACTTAGAATCATGACTTCCCTCATTTTAAAAGGGAATTCATTTTCCCCCCAAATAAGGAAAATATTTTCCGGTACTAAATGCACAACAAACGACGGAAAATGGGAAAACTACTTCCTAGAATCTACTTTTCCATTGAAACAAACGGAGCCGTAATGTAAATATAAACATGGAATGACCCGGACTACTTAAACACATGTAGTTTGAGAATAATGCGATTCGAGGCATTGTTGATTAATTAAAGAAGTAGTGGTTAATGCATTGTTGTTTATGTATAAAAGTAAATTTACTTGTGGGGTTGAAATTCCAAAGTTAAGAATTCATGGTTTGCAATTAGGAATTATTTTGATGATATGTATCATGTATTTATGATCAAGTGTCTTGAATCAAATGATGATTAAAATCATGTCAATTTACCAAAAGGAAAATTGAAAAAAAGGATGAAGATAATGATTAACTGCAGAAAAGGGAAGGAAAAAAAAGAGGGGCTGCGGTTATAGTGATTCAAACTTGCGTGCCCCTATCGGGAGGTGTATGGGTAATTACCACTAGTCTACAAGTTAAGTCATGCATCATTTATTGAAGAAAATGAATGATGTATTTATGTTCGGTATAAAAAAAGGGGGGATGCACAAGTGCAATTCCAGGGATTCAATCCTGCATGCCCAGTGAATGTATATGCAAGTGTAGTTATATGCTATGATTGATCTATCTTTTCTCTTGTCAACAATTAGAAAACATTATACATTTATAGATGGATCTGGTATTTACTACTTAAAACCAAAAATTGTTATTGCCATATAATGCGAGGAATGTAGTTTTTCTATGGTAATTTTTTCAGTGTAATGTGAAAATATTTACTCTAAAGTAAAACATGAGATGTATTAATTACTGCAAATCGTGATATGTGATTATGTATAAAATTCAAGTTTTGGGTGGTTGTTGAAACCAGACGTCGAGGTGATGCTAGAAAGGGAAATCCTTGTCTAGCGTGGTTGTTGAAACCAGACGCCAAGACGATGCCAAAACTAATAATAATAAATAAGTGAATGAAGTATGTTGATAATAATAATGGGTTCTTTGTGAAATATGAAAACGCATTCATAATTTGGAACAAAGTATAAATTATGCATTATGTATAGTAAATTCATTATTGTATGAATTTATACTATGAGTAATTAAGTTGAGGTTTAATGCATGTATGCATGATTAATGCAATCACAAACTTTGTGGTTTTAATTGGTAAACATGAGTATTATATGTTTACTTGGTCAATCCGAAAGAGGCTTGAATTTGAGTGAAATTAAAATTATGGATTAGGACAAAATTAAGTGACATTCGATATTATATGGATATTGGATCATGAAAGGAAAAGGTTATAACAAATACATAATTATGTATTTGGAGTATATAATTTGGGTAAAAGAAATTGGATTATAAAAGGCAATGTTCATATGATCATCATTATGAAAGGGATTTAAGTATGAACATATATATATATATATATATATATATGATAGAATTACAAGGCTGATGCATAGTCAATCAATATTATGCGATTAATTCGTGTATGCATGTTAATGAACATGAATGCCTTTGTTTGCTCGATAAAACAAAATTGATGTGAATTTGAATGGAATTAGTGGGTCATGAAGTATATGTTTATTTTACATATGTTGATCCCTAATGTGACCGATATAAAGAATTCAAATTTAAGTTCACGGTTAAGAGTCGAGTTCATGATTCGGTTTTATGGAAATCTCTCCTTAAATGCAGAGATCGCTGGTGTGAAATGCATGGAGATGTTGACAGGGGGATAGTGGTGCTGCATAAGCTTTCTACAGCGAGGATTCGGTCCTCTATTTTTGAGCTAATTCGATCCCGAGGTCCGGTTTGGCATTGGAACAGTTCAGTTTGGGGCACTGCTTTGCCCCGGCACTCTTTTTGTCTTTGGAAAGCTATCTCAGCAGGTCTTTTTACACAAGATAGACTCTGGAGGATTGGTTGGACACTACCGAGTCGATGTGCTTTATGCGAATGTGACTGTGAATCCCTTAACCATATTTTCTTTGAGTGTGATTTTTCATTCCATGTTTTGGGTGTGGTATCAGAGTATTTTGATCTTATCCCGTTGAGAACTCTCGGCCGTATGATGGATTGGATTGGTTCCCGGGTCCAGAATAGATTGAAGTCAAGCGTCTTGAAGAGAATTGCAATTGCAGTCATGGTATATAACCTATGGCTCGAGCGAAATAGGCGGATCTTTCATAATAGTGGATGCAAGGTGGATGAACTTAGTAGAGCTATTATTTAGCAAGTATGGTGTCGTTTTAACTTTTTATTTTGTGATTAGCTTTGAGCTAGCTTGGTGATGGTTGTATTGAGGGGGTGATCTTTTCTTTGGTTGTTCTTTGATCCTTGTATTCGGGTTTGGTTGAGTTATATTTCAGTGCTTGCCATTTGGCAAAAAAAAAAAAAAAAAGAATAATGAGTCATAATTTTATAATTGACCGCGTATCTCTGGTGGTTTTTCCAATGTTATTGTATGTAATGCTCCAGTGGAAACTAGCATGTGTAAAAATTTTATCACTCATCGTGATTAATGTGTTTGAAGTAAAGCTGACTTGCATTTAAGGGCATATGTATATCATGATTAAGTAGTCGGTTAAAATGAAGGGCATTTATACGACGAATATTAAATACTCAAATTGAGTGATAGTTATATGCAATTGTTACATGATAAATAAGATTATTATGTGATGTTGTATTCACATGTTAGGATGTTGTTAGTCATCAAAGTGAGAAATTTAAAGAGTATGTACTACTGAATTCTGATGACTCTTATATTATCCATAAGGTTTGATGCATATAAATGGCATGTATATTCGTATGACTGAATTATGAGTGAAGTGAACATCCTAAGATATAAATGTACATGAGTACATTAAAATGGCTTTTAGTCTTTCATTGATATTGAATGATGCATTGTGATTATGTGAATTAAAATATATTATGATGAAAATCATGTTTGAGGGTATATCCCTGGAAAGACTCTAGAACTTTGAAAGAATAAAAGAGTGTGAAACGAGAAGTCCTAGCGATCGGACTTGTATATTTCTAGAGGAATGAACTAGAAATAATATGAATGTCAAAGTTCAATATTGTTGTGTCATAGATTGTGATACTATGACGAGACTATGTAGTCTAGCAATGTTGCCTTTTGAAAGAGGTAGTTAATGAATCCGAAAAGTGCATATGGCAAGTTTAAGGAATCAGAGGATTCGTTGTATGTATGTATGTTGATTACATGTTGAAATTTGGTGTGAAAATTTAAAATCAAAAGAAAGTCTTCCAATGGTATAATTGGAATTTGAAAAGGTTAGATGTAGCCTTTGTTGTTGGATAACTAAGTGTGTATAACTAACTATATAAGTAAAGGTAACTGGCATGTGGTACATAAGGTACTGGAATGATCATGAGTTATGGTGATAATATTAGTGAGTACTCTTCTATATAGAAGAATACCAGGATTCCAGTTGTATATCCGATAAGGAGGACTACGCTTCTAAAGCTAGTAAAAGTTATAAGTGGTGGGGGTGTTGTTGCTTGGGTTTCAAAAAACTAACACGTATTATTAACTCCACCATGATTATGGAGTTTGTTGCTCTGGTTTCTACTTGTAAAGAAACAGAATGATTAAAGGATCGGGTGGTTAAGATTCCTTTGTGGCCTAAGCCAATATTGACTATTTCTATCAATTGGGATAGTGAGATGTGCTTTCAAAGGTATAAGAGTGAGATGTATTACTGAAAGTCCGGACACATTAGTGTCAAATATTGTTAAGTGAAATAACTCAAGAAGATTGAGTGACCACCGTAGACTTTGAAAATGTAAGTCAGAATCTAGCGGATCTCTTATTTAAAAACATTGCTAGAGACTTGATAATAAATAAATGAAGGGATAGTGTGAAACCTGTCCATTTTTAGTCGCCCATTATAGACCCTTAACTCGACGCTTAGTATGACGCTAGGTCTCGGGTTCAATGAGAGTGATGTGTCATCTGTGTGACTGCAAGCACTAAATGAGAATTTTTTTCATCCTGTGTGTGTAGTGCTTGGAACCTGCATCAGAGATACTAAGAGGATGAGCTAAGGCTCTTAATGGACCTGGTTTTAGAACTTATTGAATGTCACATCGCAAGGATATGATTAGTGAGGTCCAACTTAGTGTGTGTTGAAATTTGGCCGCTTCAAAGGCGTGATTTTTGACTAAAGGTTTGGCCCTAAAACACTCACAAAGGGTACAGAACAAAAGTCATAAATGTGTCGATCTTGGTGTTGTAGGGTATGTATGGGGAGTACACCTTGTGCGTGATTAGATAGTCGGTTAGTCAAATGGGTTGTATGGTTCAAATCTTGGTCTACCATTTTTTATCCAATTAACTGCATGGTCTCTTCACTAGCTAGGGGTTCTATCATGAGACACTCTCATTGATGCACAATAAGGCCTCCTTTACTTGAGGTTTTGTTACTAGAGAATGATGGTATTTTGAAAATGGTGGGGAAATGTTGGTGTATTTTCAAAATATATGTGATGAATAAAGTGATAGATGTTGTCCCATACTTGGTTTTAAAGTATCTTCTACTTGTATGGGGTGTGTGTTGACACACAAGGCCCGTGTGTCGATACACAATCCTACAAAACTGAAAAAATGCAACTGTGTGTCAACACACGGGGCCATGTGTCGACACACAGATCTTACTAGTAACGTTTTAATAAGTTTGGGACATCTACTAAATCTTATTTTCTTATATATTTTCCCCTAGTTCTTTAAAGAAACACATGAAAAATCTTTGCTTGCAGGTATTATGAAATATTAAAAAGGAAAAGTGTCACTTCATGAAGGGACGTGTCCCTTCATGAAGAGACACTTAAAAACTATAAATAACCCTCTTTACTCTCATGTTGAGGGAGGATGTTGATGAATTTATGAAAGCTAATTGCAAGAAACACTTGAATCAATTAAATAATAAAGTGTTGTGAAAGTCTTGAGAAACATCATTCTCATTCATCTCACTATGTCTCTCCTCTTACACATCTTCACTTCATTTTTGGTTGTCGTTGTATCTCCGAAGATACTTCGTACTCCAAAATAAACCTTAAGGAAAGTGATTACCTAGCCTCGACATCAGAAATCTTTTGGTTACCTGGTTCCTAGTTTATTGGGAAATTCTCCAACACTTAATGGGGTTTGGACCAACTTAGCGACCATGGGTTTTGCACTGTATTACCACCTCCTCTATGATGTTCCTCGTTAATGGGTGTTCGACTCCTCCTTTTAAAATGGAAAGCGGCTTGCGGCAGGGTGTCCCAATGTCACCATTCCTCTTTATCCTTGTGGCAGAGGTTTTGAACCAACTTCTCAACCAAGCAGTGAAGAAGGTTGTTATTTTAAGATTGGAGGTCGAATGGAATAAGGTTCTTCTTACTTACCATCAGTTCGCAGATGATATTATTATCTTTTGTCCCTTGGATCATGATATTGTTATATGCATCAAGAATCTTTTAAAGTGCTTTGAGGTTATATCTAGACTCCTAATAAATTACTCCAAATCTATCATTATATGCTTGGGTGCTTCAGAAGAATGGGCGCAGGAAATAGCTTAGGTGATTGGGTGTTTGGTGGCTTCGCTTTCAACAAAATACCTTGGGATTCCATCTGGTGCTAATACTAGACTTGAAGCAACTTGGAAACCAGTTATCGATTGAGTTGAGAAGAAGCTAGTGGGTTGGAAGGGGAAACTTTATTGAAAGCGGGCTGGCTTACTTTAATAAAAAGGGCTCATGTCGACCACCCAATTTATTATTTACGTATCAAGCTTCAATGACGCTTTTTTTGGGGCTTTGATGATGGACGCAAAGGTCTGCCTCCTTTGAGTTGGGAGCTAATATAAAAACTAAAGCAACTGGGTGATCTTGGATTTGAAGACCCATTGATTCAAAATGCAACCTTGCTCTTTAAATGGTGGTGGCCCGAAGAGGAAGGGTCAACACTTTGGAAAAGAGTTGTTTGCTCTATTCATGGCGGTAGCCCGTTAGACTTATCTATTTGCGACCCTTAGTCTTGATCTGGTGGAGTATGGGTTACTATTTTTGAGATTGCTAATAATTCAAGTGTGGTCGTAGAGACTTGCCAAGGATTGAACTTCAAGCTTGGAAATGGAATTAAACTTAAGTTTTGGAAGGAAAAATGGATTGGGAATCAATACCTTGAACAACGCTTTTTGGATTTGTTTAAGATCACCTTGTGTGTCAAATTGGAGTATGAGATAAAAATTATTGGCGGTGGATCTTTAACTGGAAGCATAGGTTTTCAATTCCAAAATCTCATTTTGACAACTATTCTAGTTAGGGATGCCGAGGACAATGCATGCTGGGATCATGATACTAGTCGGAGGTTCACTATTAAATCGTTTGTTAACAAAGCCCTTGGTGACTTTTGGTGCGTAGGCTTGGAAAAGCTTAGCTCCTTCCAAGGTGGAAATTCTTGTGTGGATGACGTTAGGGAAAATGAACACCAAGGAACAATTGTGGAATCTTGGTATCATCTTAGAGGATGAGAAATGGTACCCACTTTGCAAGGAAGCGACTGAAAGTGTAAATCATCTTTTCCTTGAGTGCAAAAGAGTGTGTGGGCATGATAGTGTGATTGTTTGGCCTAGTATGGAGTATCTCTTTGCATTCCAAGCAGGTATCATTCCCCATTAGGGGGCAAGTTCCAAGAAAAAGTATGGCTTACATTGTTCTTTGATGTTATATGGGTAGCATGGAAATCTAGAAATGAGATCTTGTTCAATGAGGGTAGTCGGGACAAAAAGACCTTTTGCAGTGCGAGGATGAGGTTGGGATTTTGGATCAAAGGTTGGTATGAGAATTTTCATATTTGCCTGATGAGATTGCTAGAAATGTTGAATGTGTTAAGACTTGGAAAAGTTGGAGTACATCTTGAGGGGGATTGGGGAGCTTTAGATGGACTGTGAAGGAATTTCGTATCGAGTCTGCATATGGGTTACTGTTGGGCGTAGGGTTGCTAAATGGGCGTATTAGATGTTTGAAATAGAGGATGGGTTGTTAATCTTTATTTAGAGGAGGATTTTGCTTGTAGTTTTATGCTGTATTTGCTCACTATCTTTGGCGTTTTTTGTTGTTTGGTTTTTGTTATTTTTGTATGTTCTTGTTTCTTGTCCAAGGCCCCATTGTTGGTAGATGCACCTTGTTTTGTCTCCGGAGCTCTTGCTCGTACTTATCAAAAAAATAATAAAATATAAATAGAGTAAATCTTTGAATTTTAAAAATTTAAGTAGCTAATATTATTTTTTTTTTTGTATTATATCATTAATTTCAACCTATTTATATGTTATATTTATTTATATCTTTATATTGGATAAAGAAGTGTTTTTGAAATAATAATGTTAGTGTTTAGATGTAAAACAATGTTAATAAATATTTAATTATTAATACTCGTAATAAGATAAATTATTCTTTATATTTGTTAAGCTAAAAAGTGAAAGGTACGCATATCATCATTCATTACCTTTAAATGTCGTATGAATATTATATTTATAATAGGTTAAAAAACAAAACATTTAATCTTGTATTAAATGTATATGTGATGAAAGAAACTTGGATTAATGGGCTATTTGGTTTTAGGCAAATAAAATTGTTTTTCCTTTGGGTTGTTTGATAGACAATTTGAAGAGGGTTGAAATAAACTTTTAATAGCTTTTGCTTTGTATTGGGTGAAAAGTATTGATCTAATTCCTGAAATTCAACATTGTTTTAAACCCAATGCATTAGATCACGGGTTGACTTATCTTGGATTCACAGAACCGAACCCAATCTAACCTGTTAATGGCTCGAGTCAATAACTTAACTCTTTGTTTTATATGCCCAAATGAACGGATCCGCATCAATTTGATGGATGAATGAATTTAGTCAACCTAATTTACAAGAGTACATATATGCCCCCCCTCCCCCCAACTTCAACCCGACTTGAACCAATTTTTGTTCACTTGTATCATGCGACACATGGTCTTATATAAACAACTCAAATAAAATTGACTCGTGTTTACTCATTGACCTTTTTAATCCTTAACTATCAAAAGAAAGTAAGGTTAGCCCATGAAAACCTCTAACCTAAAAAGGAATGGTATCATAATGATGCAGCCTACGTCTTGGTGGGGTGAGCTACAACCCGCATCTTGGCGAGTCGGGTCAATAGTCCACGTTTGGGCGATATTGAGGCCGAGCATGCGGGGACATAAATGAGCGAGAATGACCCAGATGATCAGTTGGCTAATTCGAGAACGAATTCCCTTCAACCAGGGGAGAAGGATGCAGCTGCGCCTTAACTTTTGGCAGGTTATGGGACGGATGGATCTTGGCGGGTTGGCATTGGTGAGATGGGTTGCTTGGTGAGATGGGAGAGAGAAGCGGAAAGGAGAGAGCGACACAGAAATGGGTGAACCGGCTCTAGAAGTTAACATCAATTAGGAAGTTTAGTTTAGATTAGTAGATTCTATTATTTATCTTTGTATTTATCTAGTTTAATTTTAATCTTTTATTCTAGGTGAATTAGCTTCTCTATTTAAATAAGAGGAACACACCATGGTTTTATTAGCATTCAATTAATTCAATTTCACAGATTAATATATTTGTGTTTAGGGTTTTCTTTTATTCTTGAGTTATAAGAGATAGGATTAGACCATTTCCCTATATTTTTATATTTGTTTTAACAATAAAAATCTAAAAAAGATTATTAAACTTTCCATTTCCCCCCAAATTTTTTATGTGCGCTACATCACATAAGAGGTTAATCTTAAAAATCTGTCACTTTGGTTGAGGCACGGCCTACAAGAAATAATTAGTACCAGCACAGAATTTCATCTCTTTCCAACGTCCTTATATAGAAAATTTCGTGTTTTCACGTGTATGGGATGAGTAAACAGGCATAAGCACATTCTTTGTTAGAAGAACGAGTTATTTATTAATTCTGTAGCATTGCTAGGGCTGTATTTGAATCAAGTCGAGCCTGAGCCTGCCAAGCTCAAGGCTCTACTTGCTAGCATTAAGCTCAGCCTGAAGGTAGCCGAGCTTGGAAAGTTTAAGCTCGAGCTTGGCTAGTCAAAAGCTTGGGCTTGGCTCGGATCGATCTAAGCTCCGCAAACTTTAAATTATATTTGCAATATTTTGGATTATTTAAGCTCAATCTAGGCTTGTTTTAGGCTCGTTTAAGCTCGTCTCAGTTCATTTAGGCTCAAATTTGGCTTGATTGGGCATATTTAACCAATATATTATATTAAGAAAGGATTGCTTAGGCTTGCTTAGGCTCGTTTAGGCTCGCGTGCCTATGTGCTTGAGCTTTACTAGGCTTAAGCGTGGTTCCGTAAGCTAAACGAGCCGGCTTGGCTCGGATCGAGTTTAAAGCAAGCTGAACCTTTTGAGTTTGACAAGCTCTCGCGAGCCGGTTTGGCTCATTTACACCTTAGGCATTGCTCTTATAGATCTGTCTACAGATATGAGTAATTGCTACCAAGATGGTGAAATAGCCAACAGCCCCAGTAAATGATTGGTCATGCCGTGACAAGTTAAAACCAAAATTGTGGGGAAAATCCTAAGCAGTTTAGAATTGGATCTGTATCTTGCATTGTGCACGTGGCAATTTTTTTTTTTAACATTTATATATATTGTATATAATTTATGTATTTAGTGTATTTTCATACCTAAATTTGAGGGGATAGGGACGATGCCGTTTTAAGCAGAGTGCCACGTGCTTAACACGTGAGTCTTCCTTTCAGAAAAATTAGGCCTTTTGGTGATGAAGTGATGGCATGTTAAGCCCAATATGATCATTACCTCAAAGGGGATATCAACCACTCGAGGCTCGAGATGGTTGAAGGGTAAAAGGGAGCTCGAGCTAAAGGGACTGCCAAGAAGGCTGCAAGAGAAGTGATTTCCAAGCTCGAGACAGTTACTAGGTGCTCAATTTCAGATACTTGAACATTAAACTTAATCCAAGAGAGCGTGGGCTTCTAGAGGGGACTTCGACTAAATCATGGACACATTCATTGATCCTTAACGTGCAAGAAGAAGCTTGGTGGCCTGATGTGGGAAGAAAATGTAGCGGAATCAAGAGGCAGCCGTTATTTAGTTTATATATAAATAAAGGACGCTGTTGTAGCCCAAAAAACAACACACAGACAATACAAAACTTCTTTAAGTTTTCTTTACGGCACACTTGTGCTTTTTTCTTAGGAGTAGCACAACTTAGCATATCTTAGCTTAGCGTAGAACAACTTATTGTACTTGCTTCTTCGGTAATACAGTTTTTCGGGCTTCAGGTATGAACTTTCTGTTTTAATCTGTTCCCAGATTTCGACCAGTTGAGAAGTGAGGTTGCAGATTGAGGCTTTGAAGGCCAAGGCTTGACCTTGATTGCGTTGGTCTGAACACTACTGTCACTGCTTGATAAGTTAGGTGAACATAGGTTCGCGCCATTAATTAAGGTTTTGATGCCCTTGGCTTGACCTTGATTGTGTTGATCCTAATCCATTGACCTAAATACGGTTTGTTCAATTTTAATCTTGTCAAACCTAAACTCATTTGAGTTATTATAAGTCAAGGGTGCCAGGCTTAATAACCTGGTTGACTCGAGCTTGTAAATGGACTGTTAAGCTCTTGGATTTGTCTTCACTTATATATATTAACAAAACCACAAAAACATTTTACCAAGTCTTCTCAATTGAAACATAAGCAGAACTTACGGTATAACCGAAGTTAGATATACAAAAATATCACAACCTTTTCTCTGAAAACTGTGAGTGGTCAAGGTTAAAGATGTTCTGTTCTAATTTAGGCTCATTGCCTAGTCGCCCTGAGTTCCTTTTGCTCCTTTGTTTTGTTTTTATTTTTATGGCGACCACGTCACACTTTATAACAAACAAAATAATGCAAATATGCCTTTTGGCTTCCACAATGGGAGGCTTAAAACAGGACGTCATCATCTTTAGCCCGTCCTGAATTACCAGAGCGTAATTTCAGACCATTCACCAATGGTCCGAACTAGGAGGTTCAAAGCATAAGGAGCCAGAGGGCTTAGCCCTGATTAGATCCCCACTTGAGCATCCTCTTGAACAAAGCGCTATGACACAAAGGGAAGAACCGAGTCATAGCCATGGCAGTGAGAGCGGTGGTGATGATGACATCTGGAGGATTAATGAATTGGGCTAGATGGCTATTCTCACAAGAGTTTCATGTCTATGCTTAAACCCTAGAAATTGTGGACCAAAGAGTCCAACAAACAATGAGAAAAGCCTTTGAGAGGCAACGTGTTGATACAGAGTGCAATATAGCGGCTCAGCATGAAAACTCCTCCCCCATGAGAGCCATAATAAACAACGTTGAAACCTCAATGCATAATAGGCTTCACAAAGAGACTGACAGAGTCTTTGTGGAAATGAACTCAATTTTGCCTTCTACTGCTACCCTTATTGCTAAGGACGTGGCAAGACAAACAGTAGGTAAGGTCGAGTCTATCTTAATTAGACTGGCCGAGGCTCATAATAGCTTGGTTCAAGCCGTCAGAGAGGATATCAAGCAACTTAAGCCAACACTTCTTCCGTCCGCACCAACTAGATATCCTCATTAGGTTCCTTTGATCTCATGATTGCTAGTGACTTAGGTTGACTATACTGTCCCTGAGAGAACAAAAAACCCAGCTATGGCAAACCCAAGTGTTATGCACTTAGAACCCAGCGATACAAACAATGTGCCACTTGGGGCTGCTGACCCTTCGAATCAGAGCTTTTTTCTTGCCTTAAGGGATCTCAATACCAATGTGCCATTGTTTCCTGGCCCTGAGACAGGGGACAAAATCGTTTATACCCTCTTTAGGTGGTAGAGGTCACCTTGAGGGACACTAAGGCCTTGAAGTAGGAATGTAAGGGTAGGTACCCACTTATGGGGGTCAGCATGTCCTTTCTAGACCTCTCATACTTATCACACTGGGGGGCAAGTTAATCACCCACTCCCTCAAGATCGCCATTTGGGGACTGATCAAGGAAGGATAAAACAACAACCAGCCAATATTGGTGTGCTCCCAAGCATGTCATATAACCTAGGTCCTGCTAGGACATACTTCATGGCCAACCAAGTGCATGGCCATTGATCATGGGGGTTACCCCAGGTTTGGGGGGCAACAACCATTCCTACACCCGATTGTGAAGGGTTCTCAAGGGTATCCTGTAGATCCCCCTCAAGATCCTTATCCACTTGAGGGGAAATTACAAGCGCATAGCTATGTGCCTAACCTACCTCTCTAGGACCAACTGACTGCCCTCATTGAGCCGATGTATGGGCCAGGCCTCAGAAAGATCAATAGACTCTTGTACAATTGACCTTACCCTAACTACATAGACAGGGACTATCCTTTTCATCGAGGATACAAAATCTCTGAGTTTACCCTCTTTTTGGGAGAAGGGACTGTGTCAGTGCTTGAGCACTTGGAAAAATTCAATTGCTAGTGTAGAAAAGCACCTAATAATTAGTACCTCAAACTGCTGCTGTTCCCCAGCTCCTTAACTAGAACCACTTTTCAGTGGTACATTAGCCTGCCACCTAACTTGATCTACTGTTGGGATGACATGGTAAGGCAATTTCAGGCTCAATTTCGAAGAATGGAACTGATAATTTCCATGTCTGACTTGGCTTGAATGAGACAAAAGCCAGGTGAATCAGTGGAAGATTACACTAACCGGTTCAAGACAGCCAGGTTAAAGTGTACCGTAGCCCTTCCCAAAGTAGAATATGCCAAGCCAGCATTGAATGGTTTGGATATTGAGTTTAAGAAGAAATTCGAAGGCTCTAACTTTACAATGCTCTTACAACTGGTAGAATGTGCCGCTAGACACGAGGCTATCTTAAAAGAAGAAAGCCTGAAGAAAAGTATTGTGTATGGGACTTATGTACACGATCTAATGGAAGAGGATGGAGATCTTTCATATGAGGTTGACGTTGCTAAATACGTCAAGGGATCTCCTATGGTTCATAGTCCTTTGGTTAAAAACGATATCAAAGCCGGGAAATCTTATCAATCCCAAGACTTGAGAAACTACTCATTTGATCTCTCAAGAGCTGACGTTATATTCAATTAGCTTGAGGAAAATAACAAACTCAAGATCAGGGGCAAAGAAAGCCTGACCCAAATTCTACTACGAGAAAGGTATACTACAAATGGCACCGTTATTTGACTCATTCAACGAAGAACTACGTTATCCTTAGAAACATGGTTCAAGATGCCATGGAAGCAAGGGAATCGATCTTTCCGAAAGAAGGACGGATGGGTGTCGATAAAGATCCCTTCCCTAGTCCTCTTCAAGTCAATGTTATTGACACCAATGTCCAAATCAATCCCTATTGTGTCCAAACTAACCCTTTTCCCCTTTACAGGAGTAAAATGATCTTAAATGACACTCAGAAGGCAAAGGTGGCAAACCACATATTCGAACAGTTGGTTATTGGGGGGATATTGACTGGTGCACACATTGGATGATGGAATCTGTCGATGGCATATCACCGAACTCCATCCCACAAGCAAGTGTGCGGTGTTTAAAAACTTGCTGATCAAACTCCACAATGACTCTGCCAATACACTGACAGTGGCCGAGGAGTTAGCTATGCATATCCATAGTAGTCACGGGCCTATGCTAGGCCTTACAAGCCGAGAAATAATATCTCGAGACTTAGAGAGGGTGTCCTATAAGGCATGCTAACAATGTTAGGGGAAAATGCAAGCAGCAATGAGAAAACTTAGACTGCTTCCTCAATATATTTCCCCTACTAACCCCCTCTTAAATCTAAAGATGCCATCAGAGAAGTCCCATAAATATGAGCCTGATGAGGGTCCTCCTTCAAAAGGCCAAGTCATTATGAGGGCTGGGCATCCAAGGAGAAATCCAAAATACCACCTCCTGGACGTGGACACCATTCAAGGACCACGGCTGTCAAGACACTAGCCTTCCATGGGCTGATTTGGTAATGTCAGGAGAAGGAGCCACCTCGATCAAGAGGAGGTTAGTCCCTCTAGTCTTACTCGAGCCCAGAGGAGGAAGCAACTAAGGAAAAAGGGAACTCAGCGAAGGACTTTGCTCGATACTTGCTTAATTAGGCTCTCTTAAGAGGAAGCCAGAGTCCGTAAGCACAAGCAAACTGAACCTATGGATCCTGAAGGGCCAACAATCGGGTCCAAACCTGTTACTATTGCTGAAAAAGGGCAGCCACATAAAAAGCTTGAGAGATGGACTAGCTCTTATCTTTCAAGAACAGGAGTCTTGGTGGGACCAACTTGCCAAGATTTGGCCGGCTCGAAAATCTGTTGATGATGAAGAGGAATATTCCCCCCTCAACATCAACATAGTGGAACCTCTACACCATGTTAATCTAACATGGCTTGATATCAAGAATGAATTAAACGAAGAGGACTTCCCCCAACCTATGGATGAGTCTCAAGCCCCAACGGTTTATTTAGAAGACCAACCTCTAGCGCAGGACATGCTAATTGATGACAGTCCTCAAGATCATGATCAGGCTGTGCCATTGATGGTAGCCCTAAGAAGGAAATGGATCAAGGAGTCCAAATACAATTTGGGACGCTCCCTAAAAAGGTTGATGTTAGAACTACCCTTACTCCTTCCTCTGTAGTTTATGGAAACTAGCACTTAGAAGGGCCTCAAAGGGGACATTATAGCAACGGATGAGGATCCCCAAGTGGAACTTGTGGCAGAAATAGCAGCCAACAAAGATAACTCTGATCCTTTGTCATTTAAAGCTAATACCCTAACATCCGAATCGCCGGATGATTCTCCTGAAATAATGATGATGATGTTTGATGGGCCTATTATTGCCATAAGCACATCAAGCCCCTATACGTTAAGGCCAAATTCGATGGCATTCTAGTGAATAGGGTATTGGTGGATAATGGCACGATCATCAACATTCTGCCTTCTTATATGTTGGGGGTCATTGGTAAATCTCAAGATGATGTAATTACTTCAGATGTTACAATTTGTGGCTTTTATGGAGCTTCTACTAAGTCTGAAGTGGTTATCCCTATCGAGTTGACTATTGGAAGCTTAAGTAAGCTGACAACTTTTTTGCAGTGGATACTACATCAAGCTACAATGCTTTGCTCAGCAGAGAGTGGTTATATGCCAATTATTGTATCTCGTCTTTATTGCACTAGTTGATAATTTTCTGGAACCATGGCAAGTATGAGATTGTTATGGCAGATAACAGGGCATTTATAGCTTGCTCCAACTACGTTGAGGCAAAGTTTTACAAAGATGGTGCAGGACCACTTGATGTCAAAAGAACCACTCCACAGTCTACACAACAACAAGACGCAATGACCATCCTTGACAGCCTGTTCACTGACACTGAAGTCGGTCAAGTTGAAGTAAAGTCTGAAGACTCTAATTTCTAAGGATGCATGAGGGCCCTTCTTGAAGAAGGAGATCTCCAAATCATCCAAGAACCATTATGCGAGGGAGCCAAGACCTCCCATTAATTGTTTGACAGGCCATCTCCTTAACACTAGCAAAGCTTGTGGCTTAGCATGCTGAGGATCAACCTAGGGCTGAACAACCATTCAATGGCTTTGAGGTCCAGACGATGCAATAAAAAGAGCTGGGACTCTCTGACTTAAAAGAAGCACTAGCCAAGATGGAGGATTTAAGTGCTGAAGTTCAAGACCCCCTTCTCGAGGTTAACTTGGGCTTGTTAGAAGACCTAAGGCCTAACTATCTAAGCGCTTTGCTTTCTAAAGAGTAGAAGGAGCTATATTTGACCTTGTTTCATAAGTTCAAAGACTACTTTGCTTGGGACCATCACGAGATGCCTGACCTAGATAGAAAGGTGGTTGAGCATGGGCTTCCCATCAAGCCAAACTCATGGCCCATCATTAAATCCTAGAGGAGAATGTCCCAACAAGTTATTGATTTGGTTAAAGAGGAAATCAAAAAATTCTTAAAGGCCAAATTTATTAAGACTGCCAGGTATGTTAAATGGTTGGCAAACATTGTTCCTATCATTAAGTGAAATGGCAAATCATGGTCTACATTGACCCAAAATTTGAATGCAGCCACCCCAAAAGACGAATGCCCAATGCCAATAGCTAATGCGCTCATTGATTTAGCCTCAAGGGATGAGGTCTTGTCTTTAATGGATGACTACTATGGGTACTACCAAGTTATGATTGCTTCGGAGGATACCCATAAGAGAGCATTCAGTTGTCCTGGGTCGATAGGAACCTTCGAGTGGGCGGCTATGCTGTTTGGTTTGAAAAATGCTAGCACCACCCATGAAGGAGCCATAAACATGATATTTCATGACCTCATTGGAAAGACCATGGAGGTCTACATTGATGATATCAGCTCAAATCAAAGTCTTAAGTCAAACACTTGGAAGACTTGAGGGGGGCGTTCCTTCAAATAAGGACCCACAACTCAAGATGAATTCGTTGAAATGTGCCTTTAGTGTACACGCTGAGAACTTTCTTGGTTTTGTAATACACCAGAGGGGCATTGTGGTGGACATTAATAAGACCAAGACCATTCAGCAGGCCAAACCACCTTCAAGCAAAAAAGAAGCTCCAATGCTTCTAGGGGTAGGTTAATTTCCTAAGACATTTTTCATCTTAAATGTTGCAGGAAAAACTAAAGTCTTCTCTCCACTATTGAGGCTTAAGACGAAGAATGACATCAAGTGGGAGGAGCCACATCAAGAAGCTTTCGAGGCCATCAAGGAGTACTTGATTAGGCCACCAGTTTGCCTTCCATCAAAGCAAGGCAAACCTGTAAAGATTTATGTCTTTGCTTCTAAGGAATCTATTGGTTACTTGCTTGTATAAGACAATGAGCAGGGGTTTGAACAGGTTGTGTTCTACCTTAACCATTTCTTGAATGAATATGAAATAAAATACTCCTAAATTGAGCAATGTGTCTGTCTTTGTTCTATGCATCAGTAAAATTGAGACATTAGTTCTTGGTGTTTACAATATACGTGGTTGCTCAGACAGATGTCCTTAAGTGTATGCTAGATAGGCCGTTGATGAGGGGAAGATTGAACAAGTGGAGTATTTCTCTACTTCATTTTGAGTTGGTCTATGTTTTACAAAAGTCAATCAAGGGCCAATCCTTAGTGAACTTTTTAGCTGACCATCTAAACATTCATACTGGCTTAAATTACGAGCCAGACCAGCTCTTAGTGGTGGAAATGGTCCATTAGAAACGTTGCTTTGATGGATCAAGGATCAATTCGAGTACTGGGGTTGGAGTTGCGATAGAATCCCCGGCTAGGATCATCACTAAATTAGCCATTACTCTAGTTGGCAAATGCTCCAACAACATGGCAAAGTATGAGGCACTAATAATAGGTCTTTAGACTCTCTTGGAAATGTAAGTCCTCAATGTCGTTATTAAAGGGGATTCACAATTGGTAATTTGTCAAATAAAAGGAGAATTTCAATGTATAAGCAACACCTTGAACATACACTTTTCATCAGTGCAAAAGCTTTTGAATAAGTTCGATGGCGTGCAGTTTGAGCATATCCCTAGAGAGCAAAATAAAGCAGCCAATGACTTGGCTCGGTTAGCTTTAGGGTATAAATTGCCCAGGACTTGATGCGAAGAAACTATGGTCATCAAGAGTAAGGTTTTGGACCACGACTTTGAATTCGCTAAGTCTTCCAATGTTGAGGGCAAGGCTATTCACAAAGTTATGCCGAGTGAAACACTTGGATTGTTTTGAAACCCATCAAACTGTCCTAAAACAGCGCGAGGATTGGAGTAAGCCTCTAATGAATTGCTTCAAGAGCCCTTAAAATTACATTAAGGACAAAAAGGTGAAAATGAGAGCTTATAGATTCTATCTAGATGATGAATATGGTAAGTTATATAAAAAGGAAGCTAGTGGAGTGCTTTTTAGTTGCCTTGACTTAGACGAAGCTATGCAAGTGAAAGTAGGAGCCCATGAGCGTATTTATGGATCCCATTTAGCTGGCAACGAAATGCGTGGCTTATCAAACATTATGGCCATTACCAGCCATCAATGATGTATGATTGCATACAATACACTAAAGGGTGCAAAGCATAAACCAAAGACATGGACATGTACTGAGGGTCCCTGCAGCTGAGATGCATGCTATTGTCAAACCGTGGCCCTTCGAACCAGTGGCAGGCCCTAAATGATTGCCTTGCAACTAGTGTCCAAGTTTGCAAGCGCATTCATAGTCAGGCTTAGGCTTGTGTTTGTTGTGGCTCGGTAAGTGAAAACGTTCCCCATATCTTTCTATCATGTCCGCGTGTTGTTGAGATGTGGAAAATTACTATGTCGCTAAGATGACCTCTATTCCATGTGGCCCGACCTTAGCTAATGAATTGGATCTCGAAAAAGAAGCAGGAATCTCCCAAAGTTCATTCTCCTTTGTTGGAAAACTGGAAAGTTAGGAATAATGTTATATTCAAAGGTACAATGTCGCACCCGATCAGACCAGTTATCCTTCCTAGACATATGACTTATGAATGGACTTTCCACAACAATATGGAGGAGGGGGAGTAGTGAGCCACTTGGGTAACAGAACTGGTATGCGTTATCCTAGGTGGGTCTCCTGGTCCCCACTTGGGCAAGAATGGTAGAAGGTTAATTTTGATGGTTTTAAACAAAGGAAAATGGCTACGACAGGGTTTATTGCTCTTGATGACCAAGGCGATATCATTTTTGCTAGGGCTAGAAAGCTAAGGCAAGCTCTTGTTACTGTAGCTGAGGCTATTACTACTAAAAAGTCTCTTTTCCATGCTGTGAGGAGGGGCGCCCACAAAGTTATTCTGGAAGGTGATAATGAAGTGGCGACAAAGTCTCTTAGTAGAGAGCATTTCATCCCTACATATATTATAACTATTGTGGAGGACATCCAATCCATATGAGCTGCAATGGATGGAATGTCTTTCAACAATGTCTTCAAAGAAGCTAATCGGTCAACCGATTGGTTGGGTAATGCTGGCTATGAGAATATGGGTGGTTCTCTTTGGGACCATGCCCCGACCCGTGCTCTTCTCTCAATTTCTGGAGTTGAGGCCTTAAGATTCCTTCTCTTAAGAGGTCTTTAAGGCCTTGTAACTCTGTCTTTTGCTAAAATAGAAAAATGAAAAAAAACATTTTAAAAATTTTTATAAATTATATTTATAGATAATATCAATATAAGATAATTTTAATACATACATACATATATATACACATATATATATTTATACCATGGTAAAAGCGCTTTCAGTAGAAAGTAGAATTTTCTATTTCATTTTTAGAGAGAAATAAAAAATCAAGTTTTTTTATCATAAAAATTTTTGAAATAAAAGCAAAAAATTTCAAGCTGAGATAATCTCATCCATAAATTTAAAGAAAAACTGACTTTTAAAAAATAACAATTAATCTAAAAATAATCCACCTATATGACGATATACCAAAAATAACCCAACTCTATTTTCTAACTTAAAAATAACCCAACTCTAATTTTTCAACCAAAAATAACCCAACTCTATTTTTCAATCAAAAAATAACTAAACTCTAACTTTTCTACCAAAAAACCAAACTAAAAATACGTTTTTCTGATAATTGAGTACAGCCCCACAAAAAGGAAACATCCCGGGGTAAAGAACACGCAAAACAACAGAGGAATACAACCAAAGAATTAGGGCTGCAAATGAGCCGAGCCAAACCACAGCTTGATCGGCTCGGCTCGGCAACTAAATGAGACCAACTCCATATTGGTATCATTTATATAACCAAGCCGCATATCTGTGCTCGCTCAGCTCGTTTACTAAATGAGACCGCCTACAGAGGATAAGCCAAACCAAAAATATGAAGAAGAAAAATATACTGCCAGAGTATCACAATTCAGTACTTTTTAAATCAAATTTTCAGAGTTGGGTTATTTTTAGATTAATTTTAGAGTTTGATTATTTTTTGGTAGAAAAGTTAGAGTTAGGTTATTTTTTGATAGAAAAGTTAGAGTTGGGTTATTTGTTTGTTAGAAAATAGAGTTTGGTTATTTTTTGATATAGTGACATATTGGATTACTTTTAAATTAATTGTTGTTCAAAAAACGATTTTGATTTTAGCACTCGTGCTTTGTGTGCATGTATGCTGTCAAACTTTTATGCTTACTCAACTATCAAAAAATAGAAAGTTACTTTTGTAAAAAAGGCCACTAAAAAATAAAATTTCACAATATATTCAAACAAATCCATACTAAGTGGTCTACAACTTCTAAGATATTGGCGGCGATGCCAAGCAGGTGATGTTCAACGACCTAGGCATATATCGTGTTGAATCGATAATGTTTAATTCAACCTAAAAAATTAAGGTAAGTGGTAATAATTTGGTTCAATGCAACTTAAATGGGAATGTGATCTAGAGGTCAAATTACCAGAATTGAACCACCCAATTTTAAAATCATGCCGATTGAAATGATAAATCTTGACATTGAATTGTTCATTGTACATGTAAGTTTGTCTTTAACTACATAAGGTGTTAACGTGTTGTTAAAAGTTATTTAAAAAGCCCATATGAAAGGATTTTCTATTTGTAAATATTGTTAATGTCTTAGTACTTCTAATTAATACTTTGAGTTATTGTGGAAAAATTAATTTAGGCTCTTGTTAATGGCAAGCAGAATTTGTTAATACAAGGATATATTGTCTGTTCTATTTTTTATTTCCCATATTGCGCCTCCTGTATTTCCCCAGTGCAACGCAGCAAAAGATGGCCCTTTGAATTATTATTTTACCATAATATTTACAAGGATAATGTAATATTAATACCTCAAAAGATAATATTTGGACAAATCGTTATATCTTTTCCCTTATTTCATCTAATATGTATAAATATAATGTTAGGCAATTGTTGAGCATTGAGTTACGATCTTGTATATAGTATTCGTATTTTAGTATTATATGTTTGTATACTTAGTATTTTCATGTAATCATTTTAGTTCTATATTATTCAATGTAATTAAGTGAGTAGACTAAATCTTTTCCTCTTCTTACCTGCTTCTTTATAGGCTTTTACTGAGATTTTAACTTCATGTAATTATTTCATGAAACCTCTAGCTTTGGGAGGTCATTAGTCTTGTTTAGTTGTTATCCTTGTTAGAATAAATAGGATAGTTGATGTACTTAGTTAATCATCTAATATAAAGATTATTTCTTCCATTGTTCTTCTTATTTTTTCATTAAATATTTTATTGCTAATTTCTTCATGGTATCAGAGCAAGTTTCGATCCTGTGTTGATCATTTCTTGCTGTTTCTTCACTTTGGCTGAAGCATTACAGCAGTGACAGGAAGTTGCTGCATTTTTCCTCTTCGGTAGGCACTAACTAGAGGTTTACTTCAATTTTTCTCCTCTCCTTCGGCCCACGTTGCTGGAGTATAGTTTTGTGAGCTTATATCTTCCTCTTGTCTTGTTTCTTGTGTGTTATTTTGTGTTTCGTTATAGATCATGGCAAACATTAACAATGAAAATGAAAACATTAACACTCAAGCAAATATTGATCAAGTTATTATGCTAGCTCCAGTGATAGGGGAGTCATTGATGTAAACTCATTGTTTTATCTGCAGCCCTCTGACAATCCAGAGTTGATTTTCGTTCAAAATGTTTTAATTGAACCTAACTACCAATCTTGGAGAAGGCCTATTCTTAAGGTTTTTAAAGCCACGAGAAAAATTGGATTTCTTGAAGGAAGTATTGAAAAACTGGATGAAAACTCTCCGAATTTTGAAAATTAGAGTGCTTGTGACTCCATGGTAGCTACTTGGCTCTCAAACTCCATTTCAAAGTAGATAACGAGAGTATTCATATATTTAGAGACTGCACGAGAAATTTGGTTAGATTTGCACGAGAGGTTTTCTCAAGACAACATTCCCCGTATCTACGAATTAAAACGCGAAATTTTGTATTTGAAACAAGAAAATTTACCCGTGTCTGCTTATTTCACTAAGTTGAGATCACTGTGGGACGAGTTCTATACTTTTGTTGAAATACCTCCTTGTACTTGCGGTCATGCTAAGGCTTTCAAATTCGTGATATGGAAAAATTGTTGGACTTGTTGATGGGTCTCGATCCATCTTTTTCGACTGTTCGTTCACAACTCGTGAACACCAAGCCTTTAACATTTGTGGGAAGTGCCGATTCTATTTTGTGTCAGGAGGAGAAACACCACAGTGTAGCCACGGGGATCGGTTGTCGCACCTGAGGCTGCCATTTTGACAGCCAAGGTCTCGGTTGCAATAGGGGGGCTGTGGCTGTCATGGGAGGGAATCCTCGTCGTGCTAGCTGTTTTACTTGTTCTCACTGTAAGAAACAGGGGCATACGAAAGAACAATGTTCTGAGCCAAAAGGGTACCCTCCTAGATAGAAAAATAAGGCTTTGGGATACTTATCATGAGGCGTCGTCGCTGCGGTTGCTAGCCCCTCCTCGGATCCTCTCCCGGGTGACAGTCTCATGACTAGGTAGTCACCTGCGCAGTATCACCAACTCCTTGCTTTGCTCGGGTTTGGTTCGGCTTCTCCTAATGTGAATTTAACATGTCAAGTTTTACCTTGTTATGATTGGATTATTGATACGGGTGCTACGGATCAAATGGTCTCCTCTTTGGCCTTAATGTTTGACGTTAGAGTAAATATTTTGGTTGGACCCGTTAAATTGCCCAACGGGTCAACATTAACAGCCTCCCATGTGGGAAAGGTTAAGATTTTTTCCTAATTTTCGATATAATATGTTATCAGTGAGTAAACTAACCAATGAAAGAAAATGTACATTAAAGGTTCATCATGTTTTTTGCTATATACAGGACCTGTGCTCGAAAAGGCTTATTGGAGCAGGTAGGCAACTGTTAGGATTATTGTCCTAAAATTCAGATTTACTCTATTAATATTATTTTATTAAAGAATAAAATCAAAGTTCCAGTCGTTTCCTTGTTAAATTTGTATAAGCGAACATTTATACTGCATGCGATTTTCTTTTCGGAAATATCCATGAGATGGGTGTAATCCTCATATTACAATTTACACGTTTGTTCTAAGTAGTTTATGAGATTAACCCACAGATAAACTTGAAACAAATGGTATGGATTGTTGTTCGAAAGACTCGTAGACAAGTTTGGTCCACTTGTATTCTAAGACTATAACATGACACTTTAAATGACTTATCTTGGCCATGTGGATGGTGATCCAAAAGTGTTATTTTGGTGTGTTTAAAAAGATTGGCGCACTAAGTTGGACCATGTGAGTTGCTTGTTTCGAGACTACTATCAGAGATGAGTGATTCATGTTGTACTGTTTGAACGATGACTCTAAATCCTGAGAGTATTCTAGACTTATGTATGGAATGTTAGTTACATTGGTGTATTATAAGTAAGGTCTAAACATATAACTAAATTCCCACGTACATTGGGCAGTGGCGTGAAGTGTGACAAGAATGAGGTATTCAATAGGGAATCTATAATCTCTTATGAGATGCAGACGTCCCCTTAGTTGATTCGCAAATATTTGAATAGTTCGGAAACTTTGGCCAAAATATTTCAAGTGGTTGACATTTGGAATTTATACTGTGAATATGTTCAAGTATGAATGAATTAGTCAGTGAAGAGCGAGTCGGTAACTAATGGAGAAGTTGTAAAAAGGATAATGGTAGTAGTTATATTTATCCTTTGTCGTAGACATCTAGTGGAGGGGTTGTTGTCATCAATACAATCTATTAGGGAGATATCGAATAAATGGTTTAAATCTAGAGTACAATGAGATTTATTTAGTGGAATTAAGTCCCATTAAATGGTAATTAAATTATATCATAAGATAATTAATTTAACCCGTTTGAAAATAGATTTGAAGTGTGCCTAAGGTTCTTGCGCAAGCCTCTATATTTATTGCCATTGGAAAAATATTACAGAATTCATAAGATGAGTTATTTATTCATGAGATAGGTAAATTAATTTTGCCAAATATTATTCATAAGATGAGTAAGAATTAAAAACTATAAAATAAAATAATTATTGAAAATTAAAGTTCATGAGATGACTTTTTACTTGTGGGAAACAAAGCAAAAGAAAAAAAAAATATCAAAAGAACACCACGCACAGGCCGTGATCCGTGTGATCACAGATGGGCCAACCAGCTTGCGACATGTGTCATGCACTAGGCAGTTCTAGGGGTAGATCCGCGTGTCCCCGTGGTGGCCAATCAGGCCACGACACGTGGCACGCGGTGACGGACCAAAAGGGACTTGAGTGTTGTGGACAGAAACGCGGCGTTTTGATGCTTTTAAAAGTAAAACGAAGCGATTTAATTTTTAACTGAAATTATTTTGTGCGCATCCCACATCGTTCTTTTCATATTTTTCTGCTGTGGTAGCCTACTATAAATATAGGTACCTATTTAGAGGTTTGTTATTAAAAATTGAAACAAATTATTTTGGGCTTTTGGAATTGTTTCGAAAACCTAATTGGTGTAAAAAATTTCTGTTGAAATTTCTTTTTCCTTATTTAATATTTTTCGGAGCCTACTCTTCGGCAGTTTGAGATCATTGCCTAGAAGATTGCTGGGTCTTGATTCCTTGGTATTCTTCTTAAAATTATTATTTCTTTTTGGTAGTCTATTTTTGGAGCAATTCAGGTATGTCTTCTTTCCTTCTTCTTTTAGTTTTCGCTTTTCTATTTACTTACAATATTCATTATTATGCCTATTTAAATTTATGTATTGTTATAAATGTATTAGAGTAAAAGACCTGCAAATCTAAATTTTAATTTAGTTCTGTAGATTTAAATTATGAATTTAAAATCTGTAAATTTAAAATTATGAATTTTAAACCCTTTCCACTACGTTAACTTAATTAAACGAAACGTGACTCTCTGACCGGAGGCTTAGGTAGAGAGAAGAGTCTCCTACTCTAAGTGCTCTAATAGGTGCCTTTTGTTTTAATCATAGTTGAGAACCGTGAATCCAACAGTTGGCATCAGATTTATTTTTTTCCAACAATTGGTATTAGAGCTAGTCTCTGACTACATAATAAGATCAAAATAAATAGAGTTGCGATTTAATGAAATAGAGATTTTATTAAAAAAAAAAAGTTTGTTCAATTGGACATTGATAACAATCTACAGTTCGATTTAAATTGTTTAAATCGATAATGTATTAATAGTTAATTCAGATGATTGTTTAAAGTAACAATTTAAATTGCTTAAATCATTTATGAATCAATAGTAAATTAGATAGTTTAAGTACCGATTTAAATTTTTTAAATCATTAATTAATTAATAGTTAATTAGATCGTTTAAGGTAACATTTGAAATTGTTTAAATGGTTAATGAGTTAATCATTAATTCGGGTATATCAGTTTATAAACTATCGATTATATTATTTGTACAATGAGATTATACATATTTGATTGAGATTTGTGAAATCGGATAAAATTGACCTAATAAGATTAGAATCAATTATTTTTGAATTAATTATTTTAACTTAAAAAATAAAAAATAAAAAAGGGGGCTGATGTCAACACGTCAGGTTGACGTCAACGTCAGATTTATTAAAAAAAAAATTTATTTATTTATTTTTTGGACATAGTACTAGTTTACATTATAACTAAATTAATTATTTTATTAATTAATTTCTTTTTAGAATGAGATTCTAAATTAGATTATGAGATAATCTAAGTTATAAATCAGTGTTATTTTAAATTCTTTTAGAATAAGATTCTAAAATAGACTATGAAATAGCCTCAGTCAATCTTATTTTAAAAATAAAAATTAATTATATTAATTAATTTAATTTTAAAATAAGATTCTAAAATAAATTATGAGATAGTCTACGCTTATTTAATTTTTGGAATGAGATTCTAAAAATAGACTATAAGATAGTTTAAGCTCTAAATCAACACTGATCTTGAATAAAATTAATTTTATTAATTAATTTAAATTTAGAATTATATTCTAAAAATAGATTATGGGATAATCTAAATTTTGATATTTTTTTAAATAAAAAAATTAAATCAATTTATTTAATTTTAGAATGGGATTCTAAAGAATAGGTTATGAGATAATATATTGTACTGTTTTTAAAAGTAAAATTAATTAATTAATTTTATTGAATAAATTTAGAATTAGATTCTAAAGCAAGATTATGAGATAATCGATGCAGTAAAACGACAAAGTTTTGTGTAAATAAATTAATTAATTTTTGTTAATTTTAGAATGAGTTCTACCAGGGGTTATGAGATAATCTACATTGTAAATGCAAGTTAATTAAAAATTGCTAATTTTAAAAATCAAATGGGAGCGAGATTTTAATTGTTGTAACCTCACGGTCTCCATTACCAATCTAATTGTATAGTAGATCGATAAACCTCCATGCAGAGGATGTCAGTTTGCAGATCATAAGGTTAGACTTCTATTGGGAGAAACCAAAGTGCAAAGAAGCAATGCGACCACGCTGCCATGGAGTATTACGTGTATTTGTATGGAGGTTTAGGTAATGGTTTACACTTGACTAGCGTTACGCATTAGCCTCCCTGAGGAGCTCTATTGTGTCATGTTAGAGACTAAGGTAAAGTAGTGAGTTAATCATGTTTAGTAAGAGTTACAAGAAAACATGTTAATTGGGAATAGTTCTCACCCGAACTAGCTTCGTGCGACCCCACTACTGGGGGGTAAGGAGTGATGTGGATCATGATTGTATGCACGATAGTACAGGTTGGTGGATATCTGACTTATTGTGTATACTAAATTGAAAAGAATAGATATCACTACATTATATATAACTCTTGTTAGATCGTTACACGAATGTTTGCATTTACAGTATTGAAATAAATACGACTGGTGAACTTCACTTGATTACTAATGCATAAGAAACTCAATGGACCAAATTACTTTGCCTAGAAAAACAAAGGTGGACCTAGTTATTACTCACAAGGGACCTACTGCAAAGAAAGGAAAGGGCAAAGTTGCTCGTGTAGCAACGAAGTCCATAAAAGGTTGACAAAAAATAGTGTTTCTTCCACGGGAAATATTGGCCACTGGAAGAAAAAAACTGCACTAAGTACTTAGCTTCTCTTCTTATAAAGATTACTAATCTATCTGATGAAGATATCTTGATATCTCATTTAGTTGAGCCATGCATAGTTGAGAGTCCACTAGGTTCCTGGTGTGTGGACTCCGGTTCAACTAACTATATCTGTAATATGTTACAACGGCTCAGGCTAACTAAAAGGCTGCATGATGGGGAGCTATAACTAATGGTCAGGGACAGTACAAGAGTAGTAGTCTTAAGTGTATGAGATGTTGGCTTAGTCTTGAGTGCTAGAGTTTTTTATTTTAAAAGATTGTTTATTTGTAGCTACTCTGCACATGAATTTGATTTCTATATCTTGCTTTATAAATAATTGTTATTCAGTTAATTTTGATTATGAACCTTTTAATACAAGAAATAAATTTGCAAAATATACATGTATAACTAATTTATTCATGTTGTTTATTGATCAAAACTCTCATATTTGTTTAAAAGAATCTAAAACAAGCTTACTTGTTTGATCTCCTAAAAGAAAACATCGTGAAAAGGATATTGCCTACACATGGTACCAAAGTTTAGGTCACACTAATTCGTACAGGATCAAAGGAATGGTGAAAGTTGGACTGATAGAGGCTTTGGACTTGAGGTATGGATATGTTTACCTAATGAGACATAAATCGGACTCTTTTGAAAAGTTCAAAGAGTACAAAGCTGAAGTTGAAAAGTAATTAGGTGAACAGGTTTAGTCACTTCAATTAGATCAAAGTAGTGAATATCTTTCGGGTAAGTTTTTAGATTTCCTAATTGCAAATGGGAAAAGATCTCAGCTTTCTGCTCTGGATACACCGTAGTAGAATAGTGTTGCAGAAAGAAGAAATAGGACATTGTTAGAGATGGTAAGGTCCATGATGAGTTATGCTTACCAATCTCTTTTTGGGGTTATTCCAAAGGAACAAGGATGTTCTTTTCTACAGTCTCTCTGATCGAAAGGGTTTTTGTAAGTATGCGAAATTTTGAAATGAGGATTTTGTAGTAGACTACAAAACAGAAAAACATAGTAGTGTCAAAGTTTAAAAGAAAATGACACTAATTCTGAACAACTAGACATAACTCGGCATACAGTGGATGCATGAGATGCATCTACTGTTAAGGTCTAGAATGTTCTAAGTACAAGAGAGCCTAGGTGTATTGGGACGATTTTCAGGACACGTGACATGTTCATGGTGGGAGCCTTAATGGTTGACCGTGACATTGAATCTGATCTTCTCAGCTATAATGAGGCAATTAAAGACAAGGATGCTGACCAATAGGTCTTACCAATGAAATCTAAGTTAAGATCTATGTATTTTAATCAGGTTTGCAATCCTGTAGAGGCTCCTGTTAGCATTAAACTCATTGGTTGTAAATGGGACTACAAGAAGGAAAAGAGGAGTGGATAGGAAGGTAAATTCATTATGATGAGACCTTCACACCAGTAGCCATACTAAAGTCCATAAGGATACTTCTAATCCATTGCAACTCATTATGAGATTTGGAAAATGGAAGTCAAAATGGCCCTTTTTGAATGGTCATCTTAAAGAAGACATCTATATGGTGCAACCAGATAGTTTTATTGGCAAAAATCAGGAGCATATGGTATGCAAACTGAAGAAGTCCATGTATGGACTGAAGCAAGCATCATGCTCATTGAATACTAGATTCATTGAAGCGATTGAGTCTCATGGCTTTGAGCAATTGATTGACGAACCAAGCATGTACAAACGACATGAAGAAAAAGTAGTGGCTTTCTTAGTATTATACATCAACGATATACTACTCATTAGGAATGATGTAGGGGTGTTATCAGCTGTAAATATTTGGTGAGCTAGTTTCAGTTGGCTATACGGATCTAGACTTCCAGTCAAATAAAGATGCTAGACGTATGACGTCTGGGTATGTTTTTTCCCTTAGAGTAGGAGCCATTAGTGGGAGGAACGTCAAGCAGCATT
This sequence comes from Simmondsia chinensis, assembly GCA_018398585.1. Classification (NCBI taxonomy): domain Eukaryota; kingdom Viridiplantae; phylum Streptophyta; class Magnoliopsida; order Caryophyllales; family Simmondsiaceae; genus Simmondsia; species Simmondsia chinensis. The sequence goes on along the minus strand of JAGTTD010000009.1, from coordinate 22,678,661 downwards.
GTATTGCGGACTTCAACATAGAGGCTAAATACAGAAGCTGCATAAAAGGCATGTTGGTTCATATAGAATAATTGACCTAGTAAATTTTTGGATCATACACAACAGAGATGGGTATAAAGCTTATTATAAATTAGATTTAGGAAAAGTGGGAGATTGTTAGGAATATTGTCCTAAAATCTAGATTTACTCTGTTAATATTATTTTATTAAAGAATAAAATTGAAGTCCCAATCGTTTCCTTGTAAAATTTGTGTAAGCGAGCATTTATACTGTATGTGATTTTCTTTTGGAAATATCCATGAGATGGGTGTAGTCCTCATACTACAATTTACATGTTTGTTCTAAATGAGATTAATACACAGATAGACTTGGAACAAATGGTATGGATTGTTGTTTGAAAGACCCGTAGTCGAAGACAAGTTTGGACTACTTGTATGCTAAGACTATAATGTGACGCTTTAGATGACTTGTCTTCGTCATGCGGATGCTGATTCAAAAGTGTTATGTTGGTGTGTTTAATAAGATTGGCACACTGAGTTGGACCATGTGAGTTGCTTGTTTCTAGACTACTGTCGGAGATGAGTGATTCATGCTGTATTGTTTGAACGACGACTCTAAATCATGAGAGTATTTTGGACTTGTGCATGGAGCGTTAGTTACTTTGATGTATTATAAGTAAGGTTTAAACGCATGACTGAATTCCCACGTACACTGGGTAGCAGCGTGAAGTGTGATAAGGATCAGGTATTCAAAAGGGAATCTACAGTCTCTTGTGAGATACAAATGTCCCCTTAGTTGATTCGCGAATCTTTGAATAGTTCGGAAACTTTGGCCAAAGTATTTCAAGTGTTTGACATTTGGAATTTATACTATGAATATGTTCAAGTATAAATGAATTATTTAGTGAAAGGCGAGTCGGTACAAGTTATGAGAAGGATAATGGTAGTAGTTATATTTATCCTTTGTCATGGACATCCAGTGAAGGGGTTATTGTCATCAATACAATCTATTAGGGAGATATCGAATAAATGGTTTAAGTCTAGAGTGCAGTGAGATTTATTTAGTGAAGTTAAGTCTCATTAAATGGTAATTAAATTATATCATGAGATGATTAATTTAACCCATTTGGAGCTAGATTTAAATTGTCCTTGAGATCTTTGCATAAGCCTCTATATTTATTGCCATTGGAAAAATATTAAAGAATTCATGAGATGAATTATTTATCTATGAGATGGGTAAATTTATTTTGCCAAACATTATTCATAAGATGAATAAGAATTAAAAATTATAAAATTAAATAATTTTTGAAAATTAAAATTCATGAGATGAATTTTTACTTGTGAAAAACAAAGCAAAACAAAAAAAAATCACAAAAAAAATACCGCGCACAGGCCGTGATCCGTGCAATCACAGATGGGCCAACCAGCTTGCGACATGTGTTGCGTGCTGGGCGGTTATAAGGGGAGATCCGCGTGTCCCCATGTTGTCCAATCAAGCCACGACACATTGCATGCAGTGACGGACTAAAAAGGATGCGAGTACTGTGGATAGAAACGCGGCGTTTTGATGCTTTTAAAAGTAAAACGAAGCATTTTAATTTTTTTAATAGAATTATTTTGTGTGCGTCCCACATCGTTCTTTTCACAAATTTTCGCTCCAGTAGCCTACTATAAATAGAGGTACCTATTTAGAGGTTTGGCATTAAAAATTGAAAGAAATTATTTTGGGTTTCTGGAATTGTGTCAGAGACCTAATTGAAGACAAAAAAATTTCTGTTGAAATTTCTCTTTCCTAGTTTAATATTTTTTGGAGCCCACTCTTCAGTGAGATCATTGCGTAGAAGATTTCTGGGTCTCGATTCCTTGATATTCTTCTGAAGATTATTATTTTTATCTGGTATTCTATTTTTGGAGCAATTCAGGTATGTCTTCTTTCCTTTTTCTTTTAGTTTTCGCTTTTCTATTTATTTGCCCTACTTTCTGCGGGAGCCGTGAGGCACTGGGACTGTTGTTGTTGTAATTGTATTGTATTTATTTGCAATATTTGTTATTATGCCTATTTAAGTTTATGTATTGTTATGAATGTATTAGAGTAAAAGACCTGTAGATCTAAATTAAGAATTTAGATCTATAGATTTAAATTGTGAATTTAAATCTATATATTTAAAATTAGAAATTTTAAATCGACCCTAAGTTTAGAATTATGAATTCTAAACCCTTTCCACTATGTTAACTTAATTAAATGAGGGTGAATTTTTAAAATTTGTCCCAACAACCGGTATTAGTGTAAAGGGATTTATAGAGATAACCCTATCCCTGAGACCTCTCGCACGTGAGGTGTCACGAAGCGTGACTCTCCGATCGGGGGCTTAGATAGAGAGAATAGTCTCCTACTCTAAGTGCTCTAATAGGTGCCTTTTATTGTGACCATAGTTGAGAATTGTGAATCCAGCAGTCGGTATCAGAGTTATTGTTTCCCAATAGCAACGAGATGGGCTAGACCTATTACAAGTTCAGCCGATGGTCCCCACTGCTTTTTCAGTTCAAGAGAATAAGGATGTCGTTTTGTGGCACGGTAGTCTTGGTCACGTTTCCTTTCAGAAATTGTGCGTTTTTCCTTATTTCGGTGTTAAGAGAACTGATGTTGTTTGTGACATTTGTCATCGTGCCAAACAGGCACGGTTGCCTTTTCCATTATCTATTTCAAAAACTCGAGGTTGCTGTGATTTAATACATTGTGATATTTGGGGGGCCTTATCGAGTTGTGTCTCTAACAGGGGCTTGGTACTTTCTCACTATTGTTGATTATTTCAATAGATGCACTTGGGTGTATTTGATTAGGGAGAAATCCCAAGCGTATGGAATCCTCATGGATTTTTGTCGTATGGTTAGTACGTAATTTGGTTTATAGGTGAAACAAGTGAGAAGCGATAACGGGCAAGAATTCTAGTATGGCCCGCTATTGGAATTTTATGCTCAACATGGAATCCAATTTTAGACTTCTCTCACCAAGACTCCACAACAAAATGGTATGGTAGAGCGGAAGCATAAACACTTGGTTGAGGTTAGACGGGCTCTTCGTTTCCAAGCCGAGCTTCCTAAAATTTTTTTGGGTGAGTGTATTCTGAAGACCGCTTATCTTATTAATTTGACACCTTCACCCCTCCTTGAAAATGAAAGCCCTTGCGAGTTGTTATTTGGGAAAATACCAAAATATGAACATTTACAAGTGGTTTGAAGTCTTTGTTGCTATCATGTCAAGAATAGGTCTAATGATAAATTTGAGGACCAGGCTTCGTCAGGAGTATTTGTTGGATATCCACATGGTCAGAAGAGTTACAAAATTTACAATCGTGAAGATAATAAAATTGTAATGTCCCGAGATGTTCGATTTTATGAAAATTTTTTCCTTACCTCGAAGCCCATGAAAACAGTCCCAAAAATATTTAAAATTCAATACTCACATCCACGAGGATGGGCAGGTCCAACAGGAACTGGGCCCTGCACTAGCCGGTACATTACCGTCAGTAGAACCACCAGCGACTGGTGGTTCGTCCGAGGAGACAAGGGTGACTGGTGGCAGTGATGACCACCAGCTGGGCAGTTTGGAAGAAGAGGTTCCCGGGGTTGTTTGTGAAGCTCTCGTACTCGCACTGCACCCGTCAATTACCAAGATTACATTTATGACATACCAGCTTCTATAGCCCATGCTCCTGGTCCTGGTCCATCAGTTAATTCCGGTATAGTGTACCCTATTTCCAACCTTGTATCTAATGTGTGTTTTTCTAATGCTCACTGCAATTTTTTAAATCCCGTCACTTCGTGTGATGAGCCAAGAACTTTTAAACAAGCTGTCGAACACAGGCATTGGAGAGACACTATGGAGAAAGATATTCAAGCCTTGGAGAAAAATCATACTTGGACCTTTGAAGACTTACTAGAGGGTAAGAGGGCTATAGACTCGAAGTGGGTGTACAAACTCAAGTATAAATCAGATGGGTCCATAGAATGATGCACAGCTCGATTGGTCGCAAAACGGTTTACACAAGTGGAAGGTATTGACTATCATGACATTTTTGCTCCTATTGCTAAGCTCATGACGGTTCGTTGTGTTTTGGCAATAGCCGTGGCAAGAAGTTCGGTAATCCACCAACTTGATGTGAATAATGCTTTTCTTCATTGAGATCTCGATGAGGAGGTCTATATGAAAATTCCTCAAGGTTTTGAGCAAAAACATGAAGGAAAAGCTTGTCGTTTACGAAAATCACTATATGGACTTAAAGCAGGCCTCACACAACTGGAATAAAAAATTTACCACTACCTTGTTGAGTGCCAGTTTTCATCAGTCCAAACCACACAATTCGCTTTTTACGTTTTAGAAAGACGGGACCTTTACTACGATATTAATTTATGTGGATGACATCATCATTACTTGTAACAATTTAGATCACATTAGGGAGGTTAAAGAGGATTTGAAAAGTCTTTCGAGATTAAGGACTTAGGGCCGATTAAGTACTTTCTAGGGATTGAGGTCGCTCATTCTCCTAATGGGATCGTTTTGAGCCGAAGGAAGTATGTGTTGGACATACTCAGTGAGGTTGGTTTATTAGGAGCCAAACCGGTTTCTACACCTAGAGTGCAAAATCATGGGCTCGCGGATCAAGTAAGGGAGAAAATTGAGGATGAGAGACGGTATAGGAGGCTTGTGGGACATCTTTTTTATTTGACCGTAACTCGACCTTATATCAATTACGCTATTCATATTTTGAATCAATTCATGCATGATCCTAGAAGTCCACATTTAGAAGCAGTAATATGTGTATCACGTTATTTGAAAGGGACACTGGGACAAGGACGTTTTTTTTCCTTCTGAGAATGACCTTGCTTTGCAGGCATATTGTGATGCTGATTGGGCTAGTTGCCCGACCACTAGACGTTCGACCATCGGGTTTGTTACTCTTCTTGGGGGGTCGCCTATTTCTTGGAGATCGAAGAAACAGAGTGTTGTGTCTCGTTCTTCAGCCGAGGCAGAATATTGATCCATGGCTACCACCACAAGTGAACTAATATGGTTATGATGTTCATTATCTAATCTTATTGTACCTGTTAACAATGCTTCTATTCTATTCTGTGGCAATCAAGCAGCACTTCACATCACCTCTAATCCAGTTTTTCATGAGAGGATGAAGCATATTGAGATCGATTGCCATTTTATTCGAGAGAAGCTATTGTCCAAAGCGATTGCCACTTCATATGCCCGGTCCTCCGAGCAAATTGCTGATGTTTTCACAAAGGCCCTTAATCATCCCGATTTTTTAGCTCTTCTTCACAAGTTAGGCATTGTAAATTTACATGCTCCAACTTGAGGGAGAGTGTTAAGCATTGAGTTCCTATCTTGTGTATAGTATTCGTATTTTAGTATTATACATTTGTATACTTAGTATTTTCATGTAATCATTTTAGTTCTAGATTATTCCATAGTTCTAGATTATTCCATGTAATTAAGGGCTTGTAAGGGATTGCTTATTCTAGGAAAATAAGTATTTTGCTGGAAAAAACACTTTTCTAGAATCTGGATGGTGTTTGGCAAATATCAAAAAGCATTTTTTTATTAAAAGTAGAAGCTGTTTTTTCTGCTCATAAGCAGAAGCTGTTTTTTTGCTTATAAATAGAAGCAGAAATTTGGTGTTTTTGATTATAAGCATAAATAGAATCAAAAACTTAAAATTTTTAGGACAAAAATACCCCTACTCAAACATTAAAATCACATTATACCCTATCATTTTTCAAAACCCTAACCTTCTACCCAACCAATTTGGTCCTTTTCGGTAATTTGACCAAAAAAAGCACTTTTCTTAAACACTGGCCAAACACTAACAATAATTAAATAAGCGCTTTTGACCGGTTGAGCCAAACACAAACTGCTTCTTCAAAATAGCACTTTTCACATAATTACTGTTACAGAAGTGCCTTTGAAATAAGTAGTTTTTTCACAGTAATTCCAAATAGGCCTAAGTGAGTAGGCTAATTCTTTTCCTCTCCCTTCTTTTCCTCTTCCTACTGGCTCCTTTATGGGCTTTTACTAAGATTTTAACTTCATATAATTATTTTATGTAACCTCTAGCTTTGGGAGGTCATTAGTCTGTGCTTAGTTGTTATCCTTGTTGATATAAAGAGGATAGTTGATGTACTTAGTTAATCATCTAATATGAAGATTATTTCTTCCATTGTTCTTCTTATTTTTCCTTAAATATTTTATTGTTAATTTCTTTAGCAATCATTCAAATACTAATTAAGAGGTAATCTTTATACATAAATGGTTAATTCATGATTTTATTAAAATATTATTAATATTATATTGTATATATAAGTATATAAAAATAGCATTTAATTGATATATTAAATATATGAAAATAAGATTGTTAAGTTATAAATTATAATTTATTATATTAATATATATATATATAACAATTAATCTAAAAATGATATAACTATATGTCAATATACCAAAAAATAATCCAACTCTATTTTTTAACCAAAAAATAACCCAACTCTAACTTTTTTACTAAAAATTAAGTCAACTTTATTTTCTAATCAAAAAATAACTAAACTCTAACTTTTCTACCAAAAGATAACTCAACTCTAACTCTTGTACCAAAAAATAGCCAAACACTAAAATTAATTTAAAAAAAATACTAAATTAATGGCCAAGAATGGCGTGTGGTATGACACTCGGACAATATATTTTCCTTTTATGCATTTTTGGTTTGGCTTGGTTTCTTTTTTCTCACCTCAGCAAACTAAAAATACATTTTTCTAATAATTGAGTATAAACCCACAAAAAGGCAACATCTTAGGGCGAAGAACTAGCAAAACAACCGAGGAATACAACCAGAGAACTAGATCGGCTTGGTTTGGCTTGTTAACTAAATGTGACCAGCTCGATATTGATATCAATTATCTAAACGAGTCGCATATATGTGCTCGCTCAACTTGTTGACTAAATGAGACCGCCTATAGGGAACAAGCCAAACCAAAAGTGCGTAGAAGAAAAATATATTGTCAGATCATCACAATTCAGTATTTTTTAAATCAAATTTTTGGAGTTGGGTTATTTTTAGATTAATTTTAGAGTTTGGTTATTTTTTGGTTGAAAAGTTAGAGTTGGATTATTTTTTAATAGAAAAGTTAGAGTTGGGTTAGTTTTTGATTTGTAAAAATAGAGTTGGGTTATTTTTTGGTGTTGGGTTATTTTTTGGTTTGTAAGAATAGAGCTGAATTATTTTTAGTATATTGACATATAGTTGGATTTTTTTAGATTAATTGTCTATATATAAGTTATGTGTGCATAATTTTTTTTTTTTTGGATGGCGTGAAATTTAGGGCAATCTCTCCATATATTATTGTGAAGTGGCGGCCTTCCCCAAAAAGCTTGAAACCTCAAACCACAATATTCTAGAGGCCCAACCTTTTGGTTTCCCTTCATTGATATGGATTGTGTAAATATGTAATGATTACTCTATTAATTAAATTAAAAAAATTAAATAAAAAAAGAACCTCCCAATTAATTGTATTCTTCTTTATAACCCTCTATTGTAATGGAAAAAACTCAATAATATATCCCCTAAATGACTCAACTTCTAATCTTTTTTATTTATTGGAGGACTTTGTCCCCCTTAATGAAAGAGGAATCAAATTGAAAGAGGAATCAACCGAAGGATACGGATGACAAAACATGTAGTTGGTGGTCATCAAAACTACATTTCTAGTCCAAAGGCTATGCAAGTTCATAATGAGCCAAATCTGGGTTTCATACTAATTGGAACATGGTGGGTGTTTAGTTGTGCAGCTAGGGTTAGAAATTTAGTGGTAAAGTTACAAAGGAATTTACAAGTCAGTGAAAAAAAAAAAGATAAAATCCACAAGTTACACTTTCTTTAGTCTAAAAATTATAACTCATTATGTACTAATATACTAAGGTATAAAAATAGTTATCTTCATTAGTTTTTAAATATACTAATTTAGAAAAATAAGTATTAGATGTGTAATTATATATGTACTAGATTTTTTCCGTGCGATGCACGGGTTGAGTTTTATCTCATGTAATATTTCGCAAATGTCGAATTATGATCCCGAAAATATTGTTTTCCGTATATAATGTCCTTTGATGGAAATATAATTGTATATGTTGCTCCAAATGCTTGTATTATTGCTTTTATGATCTTGCATAAGTGATCGAGTATTTATTACTATTGGGCACCTTCTTTTATAAAAGTTTGAGCCTTAATTTCGACCCTAAAAATATGTCTTAATTGCCTTGATGATATTGCCTTAACCAGAATGGTTTGTGATGGAATTTTGAAATTGGGTTTAATTTTAGTTGATATGTTTAAGTTATTTAAATAATTGGATTAAATTTAGTCTTGATTGGGTCAATCGATTCCCAAACATTTAACCAATTTCATCTTGGATTATGTGAGTTATTTGAGTTATATATTGCTTCATTTATATACAAGAATTTTAGCTACTTACCGTGTATATGTTAAAATAAGTTAATTTGAAATATGTTTAGTCATATTAATTTCATAATTTATTTTATGCAAGTATAAATCACATATTTATGATTGAAGTCAAATTGAGGGCATATTCTTGACATGTTCGTTAGATGACTTACACACAAATATATAATAATTAAGAAGTCATCTGTATAATTAAACATGTAACCCGTGGCTTACCAATTTATTTATTAGATTGGTTAAGGATTAATTCCTAACTCATTTCAATAAATGTGTCACATTCGTGTCAATCTTTCTCAAGAACCCCTCATACTATACGAATATAAACACGATATGACATGATACTTTGTTGCCCGTAAGATGAAGGAATATAAAAGAAAAGTGCAATATATACACAATTTGTCTGATAGTGCAATCAAAGGTAATTAAACTATATATATATAAGCTAATTACGTTATTTTATTTAGGGTTATTACACCAATAGTCCCTACACTTTGTCCATTGTGTCAATTTAGTCTTTGTACTTTTAATTGTGTCAGTTTAGTCTCTCTATAATTGATATTGTGTCAATTTGGTCCCTGGAGTAAAATTTATGTTAAGTTCTTAATGAAATTTTTAATGGTTCGGCCATGGATTGAGTTAAATTGAGTCAAACGGTGGATTTTTAGTAGATTATTTGCATCAAATGTAATTGTGCCACAAAAAATTACGTCAATAACTTAACTTGAATTTGAGTTAATGACTAAATTGACACAATTTGAATTGTAGAGGGAATAGACAATTTTAAAAGTAAAAAAACTAAATTGATATAATGAGAAAAGTATAGGAATCTTTGATGTAAATTACCCTTTAATTTATATAAGATACAAAAATTAGATATATTTGTCCGTACCCACAATAATATTATTGCAAAAAAATAATAAAGGGCACCTTTTTTTGTTGCATTGAATAATAATTAAAAGGGACGACATGTCCTGACATTAATATATTTAGCTTGAAATTTGGGGTATAAATGATTCAATTTTATTCCACTTGTTCATAGTCTCTTATTGCATATAGAAAAGTTGGAAAGTGGAAATGTCATTTTATATTTTCCTTGTGTTTAGATTTGGTAAAGTTTTGAGGGCTTAAAGTAGGCGTAACCACATGCAAGTGCATGCCTTGTTGTACCACAACGGACGACACGTCGTGGTGTAGTGTGGACTTTTTTCCGACATAAACTTTACATTTATGGTTATTTTTGTATAATCATTACAACAAAAAACGAATTCAAAGGAATTTCTATCTTGGCCGAGCTCGAGCTCGGGGCATTGATCTTTAGCCTTTATTCAAGCTTAAGCTCAAGAGCTGAATGTTGACCTTGTAACTGCCCGTACCTTCCAATCTGCTTGTTCCCTGTTTGAGCAAGATTTTTCACTCCTTCCAGAACCGCCCACTCCTTTCGTTTTGAGGCTAGATTTTATGGCATTGACATTTCCTTTGACAGGTAGAGTTTCATCTATAAATGCCATTACTCAATAGACTGATCAATACTAAGAACTAACAAGAAACTCCTGCTCTCCACTCTTATATGTTCTCTCGAAACTACTGTTTCTTTTCTCCATTGCTGAGCAACTTAAAGCGTGATTCTATCTGTCTCCCTAAAGTACGCTATTGAGGTGGACACTGTATTAACCTAGGGAGTCGGTGTGCCATTGGTCCCGTTGCACAAGTATGGGGATATAAACGACTTAAGGCATTAGCAAACTTCATAGCAAGGCAATTCTTTGGCTTGATGTCTTCTCTCTGTTTCCTGTATTTTAATTGGTCTTTTTCTGTTCTTCGAACTAACCTTGAGATCACCCAGTTTAAATTTGTGTTATTTCCGTTTGAGTTTTCTTCAATTTAATGCTCTCATTCGGTCGATTTTGATTTTAAGTTTTCAACTTGAGTTAACCTTTTGTTTTAAAATCATATTTGGTTGCTCATTCACATTATTTTTCCAATAAACATGACTTTAAAGAAAGTAACACATGTTGGTGTAATAGTTGAATAAGGACCAAAATATAACTCTTTTATTACAAAGAAACTGATTTCGAGATTACAAGAATAATGAAAGAAATGACTTTAACAAGATTAATGGAAGGGAAAGAATGGACATAAGAAATTGCCGCACCGTGGAGAATCTACTGTCCTAAGTCGTTTATGCCTCTATAAAGGTACAATGGGATGAACGGCACTCCAACCCTAGGGTTAACACGACACCCACCTCAATCGTATACTCTGGGGAGATGGGTTGGAGTAGGCCCCAACTTGCTCAGTGACGATGGAGAGAATATTTGAGAATGAAAGAAAGCCGTGAAGGAGAAGGAGAAATTTCTGTGTTAATTGTGTTTCGATTTCTATATATATGCGCAATAAACGTAACCATAAGGGACCGTATTTGTAGAGCAAATTCCTTGTTGGTTAAGGAATAGATCATGGCAAAGAATCTGCCTCAAACAAGAAAAGTGGCGGATATGAGAGCCTAAAAATTCTGTCTGTTACGGGAAAAATCAGTTAAGGAAAGAGTGGGAAGAGACATAGTCAAAATGCATACTCGAGCTGGAGCTTGTAGCCTTGAGCCTCGAGACTGGACTATAGACAACTCCTCAAGATAGCACCCTCGAGATCAATAAGAAGACACCTCGAGCTCGAGCCAAAGGCCTCGAGCACGACCCAACACAAGAACTTACCACGAGTTCGTTTACGACAACTCAAACAAATACAAGGATCGTAAAAATAAAAGTCTAGGTTAGAAAAAGTCCACACCACACCGCAATGCACCAGCCAGCTCGGCGAGATGGGATGGGTGCTCGTGTGCGATTCATAAAACCCACTCTAGACCCCACAATACTTTACCAAGTACAATAAGGGGGTCTATAAACTAGACTTTCCTCTTCTAGATTTTTTTACGTGGGATTAGGACAAAAATATAAGACTCCAAAATTAAAGTATAGTAACCCCAAATTCCAACCCCCCCGGGTCTAAATTATTCAACAACATTCAAAAGATTTAGCTAACGAACCGAAAGCCAGTAAGAATCCCTATTGTGTTACTCTAGGTATCTTGTATTTAGATGACATACTTTTCCTTATGTTTCTCTATTTCGTCACATGTATTTCAGCACTATTACGGATAATAAAATAGTTTTTTATATATTATCCAAGGCGTTGGATAAGAAAAGAAGTCCATGTACCACAGACAATGGCACGGTACTACCAGCTCATGCATGCCTCTGCCTTTGGCTTACAGAAAGGGACAAAAAGCCCTTGTGGCCTGCCCACTTTTTTGTTTTCATTAGTGTACTGAGCTGAAATGCGTGTTTACCAATTTGAAGATTGTACATGAACTCCCTAAACCAAATTGGGGATAACATAATCCATGTATTTTTGTTTAGACTAGATTGTGGATGTAGAGCGGTATTTTGAGAGCACGGTGACACGAAATATCTATAGTACTTTTTAATCTATTGACATTTTATAATGGTGGATTAAATGTCAAAAGCATTCGTCATTTGGTGAAGAAAATTTTAGTTTTTGTTGAACGACAAAGACAACAAGTTTAAACATCAACCATCTATTTCATCGGGTTTCTTTATCTTATCTACCTTAATCTCCTAGAGAGAACTTCAAATTCATGGCTTAAAACCATTTTCCAAGAGTTTAGTTCGATTTACGACACTTTTGTTCCCAAAATAGAAGGGTCGGTTCAAAATTTTCTTATGGTTTTTTAGATTCCGATTTAGGAGTGACGCTTTCAAGGCAATTTCTTACATGAACGAATGTTGGGTAGCGAGTTACAAGATTAGAGTTCATGGGCCAAACAATGCAGAGGATTTAGCTCCACTTCTCACCATTCTAATAGTCATGGAAGAACAGAAGCTACAACTACCAATCTTGTTCTTGATAATAAGACCCCAAGGCCTTAGGTCTGGGATGCTGAGGGTCCGATTGGTTCCAAGATCGTGGTGGCCAATTTAAACAATCGTGTGGGGGCCTGGTTGAACAGATAATAGCTCATTCTTATAAGGATGACACGCTTGATAATATCCTCATATTCATTACGGAGATTAACCTTTTTGATTTTGTCTCTAGAGGGTTGAGCCCTCACATTTCATCTTGACTTGTGATTCTGTTAATTCTTTGGAGTCCTACCTCGGGCCCCGATAACAGTTGCTGCTTTGAAAGTTCAAGCGGGTGTATTGCTACTTAGGCCGAACTCTTGGAGCTTTGAATAGAAGAGTTCGGATTGAAGTCCATGGTCTGTCATTACAATGCTAGTCAAAGGAATACTTCATTGATTTTGCTAATATCTAGGGTACGTTCATTCGAGTGGATTCTAGAACATCTACGATGAGATGTGTGGACGTTGCAAGGGTTCTCATTGACACATGCTCATTATTAGTTATACAACAGGTGGCCCAAGTAAATTACAATGGGGGAGTTCGAATGGATTTTGTTAAAGAATGTAATTTTGAATTAATCCCCAACTACTCTCACGAAGTAGTCGCTTTCGCCCCCTCTACTAGATTAAACATGGAACGAGCTTTAACTCCTCGACAAGGTCAAAATGCTAGAGCTTGCATCACTTTGGGATCTCTTTCTCCTGCTATTCATCCATTGTAGGACAGTTTTCCGCAGGCACGCATTAGGTTTGGAAATGTTGATGTGAGGATTGATGAGTAGAGTACGGGTCATGTTGCTTTAAATGTTGACGATCATTTAATTAGTAGATGACCCTGGGCTTTCAGATCCCATGCTCGACTATCACTCATCTCCTTACTAAGTTTGTAAGTCACCCGTCAACAATCCACTTAGGATACTTGAGTCAACAGGAACCCTCCACTTCTCTTGCCATGGATAAAGGATCATGGAACCAAATCACCTGGACCTTAAGATCAGTTGCCTTCTCAATGTAATCAAGCTCCAGATATTGTAAGTGGCATAGAGTTAGAGTCCTTGGGACCTAAATGCCCCCCAGGTTTTGAGCCCCATGCTTTAGAAAGACAACTGTATGATGATGGAAACTCCTTGAGAGTTAATATGCTGCAATTTATGGAGGAATCTAGCAAGGTTGGGGAGAGAAGGAGGAAAGTGGGGTCAGGTCATCAAGACCCAAATGTTGGCTTGTCTAAAAAGGGCCACAAGGCTCTAAAGTGCCCCGGGGGCGAGGGGGGGGGGGGGGGTATAAAGCAAGTTAAGCAACCTATAAGAATTTCTTAAAAATATGTCACCCATAAGCAGTGCGATGAGGCTACATGAGCCTTCGAGTAATGAAAGAAGAAAGAGGAAGGTGAGAAAAAGGGTCAAAAAGTTTTTAACGGTTGAGAAACATCTTGCAGGGGAGTGTACATGGGAGACTGGAAAGAAGCTTGTTATGATTCAAGATAAATCTTGATCATAACCTATGGATAAAAGAGTATGAGATGAGATAAGAAGTGAAATAGATGAGAAATAGAGAGAATTTACAGTTGAGAGAGAAAATAGATCAATTTTCTATTCCATGAATCCAAAGTACAAGATGAGAGGCTTATTTATACATCAATGAGCTAAGTAGGCTAAATAGAAAATATGAACAAGACATTGCACCTAGACTAATACTTCCATCGACTTTTCCTGTACACCTCACCTATACAGTTCTTTAACTAATCTCAACTAACCTTCCCTCCTTAACCGCCAATCTAAACTAACAACTAGACTCCCCAGTACAAGATCAACAACTAAAGCCACTTAAGACTAATACAATCGAATTGCTTATTGCTAAAGATTTAATACCCTTATATTCCAACATTCTCAGGTCTTGACAATACTCCCCCTTTTAGAGATTCTTGCCCCAAGAATCTTTGTAGAGAAATTGTAGCCTTGAAGAACTTTTATGGTTTTTGAGATAGCTGCTAGAAGGAAGTTGCACTTATTGAAGCAGGATATACGTCAACCTTATGAACAAGTGGATCTGAAATGCAATTGGAAGACTTGCGTTTGACGTTGGACTTACACTGCAACCACTTTGTACCTCAATTCCACTCCAGTACTGCTCAAAGAATCCCTTCTATTCGACTTCATTAACTCTTACTTCAGTCTTGTATTTACTCTTGCAGCAAGGTCTTAGAAAATTTGATCAATTTTCTCAACTCTTATGTAATCTTGGAACATATCAAAATTTATTTTCGATCTGGTCACGTTGTCCTTGCTGTACTTCCAAATAGTAACATCATTATTTGCTCTTGATCTCATTATTAGCTTACCAACAGGAACATTTTCTCCTCCTAATTGACCTTCTGGCTGGTGGAGAAAAAAACCATAAAAATTTAGGAGGTCTTACATTAGCTTGTATCCTTGGAAGATGCTCCTTACTCTTAGCTTGACTAACACAAGCGTCTAACTCTTGTCCAAACTTCGTTTCTAATTAAATGCTAGGAGCCATCAAAATCAGCTTGGCCTCATCTCAAAATTCATAGATTTGCCCTTGATTGTTCCTATCTCTAATCCTTTGGAACTTCCTTTCCTTATACTTCACCTTGGAGTTACTTTTGAACTAAATTATTCCACTCCTTCGGCTCCAAAAGTGAGGTTTATCTATCAACACATCTTCGCTTCTGACTTTGTCTCTGCTAATTTTAACAGCTTGCTTCTTGTCTCTTAGGTCTGGTGGCCTGCTATTAGTGTGCTTAGATGAATAAACAACAACACCACTCCATTGAACTTGCAATTTGATCAGATTTTGCAATTTTCCTAGCTAAAATAATTCTGCTGTGTGCATTGAAGAAGCAACAGAATATCTCTTAGCTATAGTTGCATGGTTTGCAGTGAAATCACCCTGATTTCTTGATGAATTTACATCTTTGCTGAGTGAACTCGACCTCTTCCATGCCAATTTGATTGTCCTCTTGATCCATGAACAAACCCTAAGTCTATCTATTAACCACATCACCATCTTAGGCTGCCTCAATTTCATATTCTTGAGCATATAAAACTTGTCCAAAATCACTTTATTTGACTTGAGAAGTAGAAAATCTGGAGGACTTCCCTTATAGACCAAGATTGGTTTCATCAGTGCTCTTAATTTCTTGCTTGCATAGCACTTCTTATGACTTAGTCTAATTGCCAACTTGATCTCAATGTTAGGCTGTAAAATCAGCTTCAAATGCAAAATTCTGAAGCTTAGAACTTCTATTTCCACTTGCACTTCCTTCGCTGCAACCTTCAATGGTTCTTTAGTTGACCTAAGTGTATGATCATTCTAAATTGTTGATGTAAATACAAGATGGAGCTTCTAAATTGCCGCCAAACCAAGCTTATTCTGAGTTTGAAGGCCCAGTGTGATGTTAATTTCTTTATTTACAGCTGTAGGTCCCATGTTTCAACTGAATCCAGCACAGTTCCCAAGTGACAATAAGTTCCTCTTATCCTCTATCAAAAGGTCTCAAGTTTGCCTGATTTGTCACTCTGTTAACCATTGGAATGTCCTGAACTTGAACTTCCAAATCAATTACCTGAGTTTGCAAGTTATGCTGCTGTACAGATTTAAATTATGCTGCTGGAATTTTCATCTACTTTGAATCACCTTCCTTATGCTGTAAAATTGACACACAAGCTCGAAGAGATGTTTTCTTCTTCCTCTTATGTTGTTGATCTTGCATCTTTGAAGGTTAAATCACAACCTTGTGCTGATCTTGTTTAATTTCAACCTCCTCCTTTCCTGGTTGTGGCATTGCTTGCATTGTGGCCATTATCTTTTGAAGAATTTGCTCAAACATCCGCCAATGTTGCTCAAAAATTTTCGTACTTCTCTGAATCAAGCAGTCTGTTTGATCAATCTTAGCACAATTCCAATTCAATTGTTCTTGTTTACTCTCAAATGCATCACCAAGTTGAATATCTAACAGACAACAATTGTCATATATGTTTCTTCCGTGTAGCTAAATAAATGCTGATTCAGCTTCTTTTCTTGAAGAAAAGGTCACACGTGCTTCTATCTCTAGGGTTAATATTGAATTGACTTCAATTCTTTCAATATAACCATAGGGATAAAATGAATTTGGTCAAGGACATCTTCGGTGATAGGATAAAGGACATTCAAAATTTTTAACAAGAGTGTAGTATCATTGGAGACCTTTCTTTGGATGAAGCTGACCTTGTTTATATCTTTATTCTCCTAAAACGATTCGGTAGCAGCATTCACATCCATATCTATCTTAATCTTATGCAAGCAATTCAGCTGAGCAATGTAGAAGAAGTAATTGCAACCAACCTTGTTCAGTTGCCTAGCTCGTATACAATTCAAGATCTCAGAAGTGCAAGTACTCTAGTTTAATGAATCAGGAAGCAATTGCAGCCAAAAGTTTAGCACAACAGTACAAGCTGACACTAGATCGAACTCAGAAACCTTGTTGACCATGGATGCAGTTGGGTCGACTTTAACTTCAGCCAAATAATCACATGAGCAACAACTCAAGCCACGAACGAGTACTGAAGCTTGTTTAATGTGAATTCAGCTTAATCCAATGCAAGACACTAATCGCACAGCCTTGCTTGTATGTAATTCAGCAAAGTCGCATACAACTTCAACTGAATTGATGTGCTGAAGCTCGATTACTAGAAATTCAGCAAGTTCAAGTTATAGGTTCAGCTAGCAAGATCATATGATCCCAAGAGTTAGCTACCAGATCGTAATACAGCTAGCTTTAGAACTGAAATTTTGATCAAGTGTAACCTGAACAACAGAATTTGATATTACAACAGCACGATCTGGACAATTTTAGCACGATATCTTGATCAAACACAATCTGAGCAAGAACTTGATATCAACAAGCTTGATCTAATGCGAAGGCAATCAAATTGAATTCAATTCCACTTAATCAGAAGCAAATTCACAAGCTCTGATATCAATTGTTATGATTCAAGATAAATCTTGATCATAACCTAGGGATAAAAGAGTATGAGATGCAATAAGAAGTGAAAGATATGAGAAATAGAGAGAATCCAGGGTTGAGAGAGAAAAGAAATCAATTTTCTATTCCATGAATCCAAAGTGCAAGATGAGAGGCTTATTTATATATTAATGAGCTAAGTAGGCCAAGTAGAAAATATGAACAAGACATTGCACCTCGACTAATACTTCCACCGGCTTTTCCCAATACACCTCACCTAGACATTTTGTTAACTAATCTCAACTAACCTTCCCTCCTTAACCACCAATCTAAACTAACAACTAGAGTCCCTTTTACAAGATCAATCAACTAAAGTCACTTAAGACTAATACAATTGAGTTGCTTATTGCTAAAGATTTAATACCCTTATATTCTGGCATTCTCGAGTCATGACAAAGCTCGGATTGAGCTTTGATGGTGATAATTTTATTATGATCGAGCGATTTGCAATGATGGACTAGGGTAATTTTTGACTTGAGTACCTACCATCCTGTCTAGCTTTGATGTTGTTTTCTCATCTCTCAGCCTGATCCCAGCACTCCCTGTTTTATTTTCAGTGTCTATAGTGTTCCATCCTTTGTTTGCCTTGTTTGTAATTCGTTTTGTATTCTTGTTTTCTTAGTTTTGGTATGTTGTTTGTGCTTGTTCTTTTTTAGTCCTCGATTACTTACAGGTGTCCTAGTCCTCGCTTTGATCGAGTGGCATGTTTTATACTACGACCTTGTCGTAAATTATCAAAAGAAAGACCTTAATCTTATCTTCCAACAAAAACACTAGTCTATCTAACTCAAACTCTTATCCTTACAACTAAGAAACTCTTATCCTTACACCTAAGAGCCAAACTGAAGCTTATTTTATCTAATTAAATCAAGTTGGCAACTTGCTTCATTTCTAAGAACTCAAATGTATATGCTTGCCTTAGTTGTATAAGGTTGGAAAAATGTAACATTTGTGTCTTGTTAAAAAAAGACACTAGTTTTTTCGTAAATTGTGTGAAAATCAATAGAAAAAAATTACAATTCTTTCACTCTCCTTTCCATTGTAGGCTGCAAATGTGACTTTGTTTTTTAATTTCATAAGTAAATTAAGACATAATTTATGTTTTGTACCATAGCTAATCATTTACTTCCTAGCTGTCTCCCTTAAGCACAAAGGATGCCCGGTCTGATAAAAAAAAGTTGAATAGCTTCAACATCAATCCGTCTATTCAATTACATCCCAAATACTATTCCGTATTTGACGGTGAAAGCTATGAATGTTAGAGTTTGCAAATGTAAATGCTGCTCATCTCTCAAGGATCTCTAGCATATTATGAAAGGAATTCTCTTAAAATGAAAGTTCTGAAGTAGTTGAAAAATTGGCAGAGACAGAGAAAAATAAGCATAAGGAGAATGTGATTTAAGATGCCAAAACACTACATTTCAACACACAAGGTGTATGTAGATCAATTTTCTTGGGTGTTTAAAGATTGAAATTTGCTTGGAAACTCTTGAAAAATAAATTTTAAGGGTCTACTGAAGTTATTCCAATTAGACTTCAATCATAATAACGAAGGTTCGATAATGTAGTCATGAAGGAGAGTGAAAAAATATGGCCCTTTGTTTCTAAGATTGCTAAAATAGTAACCAAAATTAAAATCTATAGGATACTGTTACAAACAAAAATGATTATTGAAAGTAATTGAGTAGCCTGTCCCAAAAATAAAAGCCAGTTCTAGCTATAAATTCAATTGTGTTCTAAGTTGCACTCTAGAGATAGAAAAGGCTCTTTATGTACCCCCTTTCCATTCACTTGATAAAGTCTTGTGGGCCTAGAGTGGCATAGTGGGTAACACGAGCACGGCATAGTGGGTAACACGAGCACGCGCGCTTCACCCTGCTAGTGTGGCCTGTGCGCCGTGGTGTGGTGTGAATTTTTTTGACCCAAACTTTTATTTTTCTGGCCACTGTATTTCTAGTTGAACTCGAGGCAAGTTCCATGATTCACTAAGCTCAAGGCTCCAAGCTAGAGCTCTAGAGTCTATCGTTTTGTTTAATAGTTGAGTACAAGCCCAAAGATAGGCGCCGAGAATAAGAGCTAAAATACAAACATAACAAACAAGAAAGACACCAAATAACACAACAACAAACGACACCACCACATGCTATAACACAACACAGAGATAAACAAAGAAAACAAACCACAAAATAAAACACCCCAAACCAGAAACAGAACAAGAGGATCAAAGGAAAGAATGCCACAATTGATATCAACATAGGCCTTCCTCCACCTTCAGCCAACAACCGAAACAGGGAGCTTCCAAATCAAGATTGAAAGCTTTCAGCCTCCTATTATGTACCCATCCATGTTAGGAAACCTTCCAGGTTCCTAGCCACTTCATCTGATTTGTATTGGAGGTCATATCACCAAGCCGAATCCCAAAGCTCAACTCTCATTGGGATACTCTGAAATATATCCTCCTCCACCGACCTATCGTTTTCAAAGATTATCTTGTTTCTATCACTCACACCACAATACAGAAAAGTGAAATCCATACTGTCTTCTTAAATCTTCCATTCAGATGAAGAGAAATCCACTGATTAAAAAGATCTCTACACAACCCGGAAAGAACAAGTTCAAAACCCCACCATTTCACCACTCCACACTATAGATTTCAACTTCGAAGTTAAGCGTGCTTGGGCGAGAGTAGTACCAGAATGGGTGACCTCCTCGGAAGTCCTCACCCTCAGGTTGGGGGCACTGGGAAACAGCCTCTCTTCAGGTTAACACCCTGAAGGGGGAAGGCTGCGTACATCGCGGCCCCCCCCCCCCCCCCGACCCTACGTAGGCGGGAACCCTCGAGGCACTGGGTATGTTCCTACACTGTAGATTTCAACTTCATGAGAATCTTCTAAGGAGATGGCCAATATTTTCCGGTTCCGATCCACAAAAGGCACATTTGTTATTCATCCATTCAATAATTCCCATTTTAATCAACCGGTCCTTTGTGTTCAGTTTTCTCAACAATGCTAGGTACACTAAAATTTCCACTTTCGGTGGAACAACTCCTCTCCCACCTCACACACAAGGTTGTCAATAGAAGAGGGGACAACTCTTCTCTGCCACACTTCATTCTTGAAGGATCTCACCGAAAAAGAACCACTTGCCTCAAGGGTCCATACATGATAGTCAAGCACGTATTGCTTCGTAGCGCACGAGTTAATAATAAAAAATATATATATATATATATCATCTAACAGGTCCTTGTCTCGGTATAAGAAACTTCTTCTCCAATTTAGAGTCCATCTCTATGTCATTCCATTCTAAATGCCCATTTGAAAGATTGTGCTGATCTTAGGCCAGGCTTGATGCTGTATGCTTGAGTCATATTTGCTCATCTTTGGCCAAGCGCGAGATAGTTGTTGCTTCATGGCCATTATTAAGGGTTTGAGCTCGAGGCTGCAAACTCAAGCTCAAGATGCATTAGTTGAGTGATTCAACCATCCACTCCCGCCATATCTCCACCTTCCTTTTTTGATGCAGATTTTTAGCTGCTGTCACTGATTTTCAGTGCGTAGTATTTGCCTTAACGGTAGAATTTTGCTATAGTTTAGTGCCTTGAAGGTTATTTTGAGACAAACCAAAATCTTACTGTCTTTAATCTCTTGGCTTCACTTTGAGTTCTTCTTCATTCTTTGTTATTGAGTATCTTGGGGCGTACTTGAACCCATTACCCAAGCGTACACTTCTGTATGGGAGTCAGAGTGGCTAACGATCCCATTTGTATCATAGCGGGGACATAAACTACTTAGGGAAGGGGTGAAACTCTATGGTGCGGCAACTACATTCAGTTTGATCTTTCCTCTATGAATTTCATTGTTAAGTTGTATGATTATCTTGTCTCGAGTCCATTAGCTTAAATTCGAGATCTATAGAATTCAATTTTGGGGCTTCTTGTTGAAGTTCCTCTTTGATTCGGTTTAAGTTTTATTATGCCCCATCTCAAGTTAGCATCTAGCTTCTCGAGGTTGCTTTTTTGGCTACCTAACTTTGCTATTTTTCCCAACATAAAAGAGTCAAAGACTTGTTTACCCATAACATAGTGGAGATAATGAGTTCACTAGAAGCCCATGAATAACAAATGAGCATATTTGGTGAAACAACAATTGAGCATTTTTTTTCGATAATTAGCAACAAGGTCGTGATACAAAATAGGCCACTCGACCAAAGAGAGGCCTAGGACACCCTAAAGATATGGGGCTAGAAGAGGACCAGCAAAAACAACAGACCAAAAAACGAGAAAACAGGAATGCAAACAAAATACAAATAGAACCAATAGGCGCTAGAAGACTATAGACCTTGAAAAGAAAATAGGAAATGCCAGGATTGGGCTAGGAAGAGAAAGCACAGCAATAAAGCCAGAGAGGATGTTATGACATCAAGCCAAAAATTACCTCAGTCCATAATTGCAAATTGGTAGATCATAATAGATTCGTCAATATCAAAACTCGACCCGAGCTTCTTCCTAGTCGCCCGTGTATGCTCCCCTGCAAGAAGTTTCTCAGCCCCTTTAACATCTTTTTATCCTTCTTACGGCCTTCCTCTTTCTTCTTTCATTACTCGAAGGCTCAGCTACCCTCTTCGCACTACTTTCGGGCAACATCTTTAAGAAATTTTTGTAAGTCACGCTTAGCTTGCCCTTTTTTCTTACGCTTTAGAGCTCTGTGCCCCTTTTTAGACAAGCCAGCATTGGAGTCTTGATAACCCGATCCCACACAATGCTCCTTCTCTCCCCTTCCTTGCTAGATTCCTCCATAAACTGTACCGGAGTAGCTCTCAAAGAGTTTCATCATAGTGCTAGTGTTTATCTAAAGCATGGGGCTCAAAACCCGACGGGAATTCAGGTCTCGAGGACATTGACTCAATATCACTTGCAGCGTCAGGAGCTTGATTACCTTGAGGAGGCGACTGTTCTTACCATCCAGGTGATTTGGCTATACTGTCCTCTACCCTTGGCAAGGGAAGTGGAGGGTTCCGGTTGACTCGAGTTCCCTATATGAATGTTGCTGTCAGTTGGATTACAAATTGAGGAGAGGGAAGAATGGAAGCTGAGCAAGAGTTCTGGAAATCCCAGGGCCATCTACCGATAAAATGATCGTCAACATGTAACGTAATATAACCTGCACTCTGATCAACAATCCTCACAGCAACATTTCCCAACCTGCAGCAAGGTTGCAGAAAACCCTCCTGCAATGGACGAACAACAGAAAGGAACAACTATTGAGCATGCCTTGCAAAAGTAAAAAATTTTCAAAATGAAAAATCATGCTCAAAAGAAAGATAATTCCTTACAAAAGGATTAACAAGGAAGAAAAGGCAAATATTGCAGCGATACTATGCAGTTTGAACAGAAGAAAAATCATAACCAAACTGCTGCTGATGATTCTGACTATGGGCTATTGTTTTATTTGTATGGCAACAAGTCTAATGAATGTAGGTAGAAATAGTACCATATATAGAATCTCAAATAACTCACAAAGATACTGCGGACACCAACAACAAGATTAAAAAATAAACCAAAGTTTCGCGAGGAAATGAATGACTTTCATCCGTTCATGTTTTTGTCCACATTCCTATGAGTAGCAGTGGCCCGGCCCTGCCCATTGGGGGCTTTGCCCCCAATAGCTAGTGCCAGTTTGGACACTATAACTTATTTTATAATTATATTTTTTATTTATATGGATATAATTATATTTTTTAATAAGTTATATTATATTTTATTTTATAAAATATATTTATAATTTATAGGGTACTATTATATTATTATGGTTGTATTTTTTAATAAGTTATAATACATTTCATTTTATAAAATATTTTTATAATTTTATAAGGTACTATTATGATAGTATTACATGTTATATTATTTATTAATAAATTATAAATATGTTTTAGGTCAAATGATTAGTTTTATGTGTGTGTGTGTGTATTTTGACCAAAACATAAATACATACATACATACATATATATATATATATATATATATATATAAAATAAAAAAGAGGGCCAGGCCTGGGCCTAGCACATGGTATGCGGATAATGGAAGAGGTAATCATATGATTGAAAATTAGAAACTATTTTGGATGGAAAAAAAAAAGAAACTATTTATTGAATTCAATGATAACGATATTCATTTAAAGTAAGACTTGGTGAAGGAAAAGAAAAAAATTACAATGAAAAATGTTTATTTTTTTGCGAGTGTGACCTCAAATTTGTTGAGGGTTGAGCCATTGATTCAAAAAGGATGTATAGTTACATTTGAAGGTGATGGACTCATAATTATTGATAAAAGTAATTCTATTGTGGCCAAAATTATAATGAGACTTGAGGTTTGATATTTAAATTGTAAACACTAAAGGCAGTTGCATTGGTGCAATATGATAACCAGTTTGCCTAAAATTAAGAAACAAGGAAAAAATCCATGAAAGATGCATATGCGGAAATCTTGATCGGTTGCTCATTCCTAAAATGCTTGCTTGGAGAAAGCCCCTCAAAAGCTAACCCATTATATATATATATATATATATATATAACAAAAGTTATTTCTTCAGTTTATTTGATAACTATACCAAGATGTCGTGTACGTACTTGCTAGAGTAAAACATTGAATGAATTTTAAGTATTTACTCAATTACGAATCAATCAAAAAGACAAAGTGACCACCAACTGAGTATATGCAGAACAGATCACCGAAGGGTAGTTCTTGTCCCAAAAGTTCCAAAACCATCGTACAAACTAAGATACTAATGGATGCTGAAAGTTCGTTACACTAGGCAACAAAAAAAGGTAGTAGAAATAAAGAATTACATAATCGTAGAAATTGCACGCAATAATAAAAGCAAAAGATCGTAAAAATGACTTTTTGCTTGAAGTTGTCGGTATCATTGTCTATATTATCCACAAATCTCAGACAAAAGAAATTACCAAAACCCCCTTATGAAGCATAGGATGGAAGAAACGTGATTGTCAACAGTTTCAAAGTATTCAGGTTCATCATATGTTCTTTTATTCCCTCTCATCATTGAGACAAATTTGATGAGAAAGATGACAATTTTATTTTTACTAGGGATAACAATAAATCTAAAATATTTTTGTTTCGTTTTATGGAATAAGTGTTAAAAGTAATATGCAATTTGGATGGAGAAAATATTAATCTTGGCCAGAAGATAAAGATAACAAGTTTGACCATTAGCTATTAATTTGGTCATATCCTTATATTAACAACACTAATCATATGTTCTTACCCAAAAACAACTTCCACTAATAACCATCCAGCACAAGAACTTATCTGATACAATCCTTGAAGTCTCAATCACAAATTAGCTTAAATAAAAGACAAAGAAGATCTGGTTACTTCAAGTGTCGTATTCGTATTAATCAGTATAGGTATTGCTATATAGAGTATAGTAGTTTGTGTATGAGTACATATGGAAGGACTAAAAGATAAGATTGGAGGATTAGAGGGAGAAGAAGATAGAAAGGGGGGGAGGGGCATTTCACCATAGCCCCCATTCTAACCTTAGGACCTTATTTATACTCATGGCTAATTGATCGCTAATTACAATTAAGCATCCTTAATGATAAATCAAGAAGTAACCACAACAAGGGTTGGTCGGTTTTCTGACGTGTCACATGATAAAGAGTCAATAGCTATTGTGTCGGTTGTGTTTCTATCCATACCCCCTTGTGAAGCAACCCTTGGGGGAAACAGCACTGAAGATCATATAGGTACTCCCATATAGCTTCTTTGGGAGACTGATCTACCCACTAAGCCAATACCTGAGTGGCAGTTTGCTTGCGCCACTTCACCATACGGCGTTCAAGTATCCTAGTGGGGCAAGGCGAGGGAGTCATTGGTGGCCAGGCCTAAGATAGCTATGGGTACCAAATGGCAGCGCTTAACCAATGAAATGTGTACCATATGCTGGATCTGAACGGTGTTAGGGAAATGAAGTCTATAAAAAGGGGCCTTCAATGTACAGAAGGAGTGCAAATGAATTTGTTGAGCCTCTCTCTCCCTCTCTCTCGGTCTCTTCCTCTCTTGTCTCTCTCTCTCTCTTCCCCTTTCCTTTCATCTTACTATACAAATCTTACCTGATACTTGTAAACCCTCGTGTTTGTACTGAATGTGTAATATATACTTTACAAATTCTATTACTTGGAATGGATTGATTGTTGATCTTTGTATTGTATTGGTTGGATTGAGTGTTGAATTGATTTGGTTCGTATCAATTCATACTAGAGCGATGGTCCTTGACATCATCAATGGAGGTGACAAAATATTATTGATACTAGCTGTATTGATCAAAATGAAAGAGACGACCCACAATTATCTGAGAAGTACCCAAAATCAATACCAACCGCAAGCGAATAGGGTTATTGAAGCATTGAAGCCACCTCACCCTATCGAGATCGAAGTGATGATAATCGATTTGTCGCCAGAACCACCAGAAATGAAGATATTGTCAGAGGTGAAGAGTGACTATCAGGCCACCACTAATGTGCTTGAACCAATGACATCAAGCGAGTATCACGACTGCAAAGCCGAGACCACCAACACCTACTGAGACCCACGACTGTGACACGAACATCGGTGATGACAAGAAGATTGTGTCCAGGAATCACCTCCATCTCGGAACGGCTCTTCGCCGGAGACAGCGCATGAGCCACCGTTGTCTTTGTCCACATTGAAAGAATTGGAGCTAATGCCTGGCTGGTCTAGGGTTAAGCCTTGGTTTTTGAAGAAAAAGTGGAAGCGACGCACAGGTGGAGGAAGTTGAGGGTTTTAGCTGTAAAATTACAATGTTGCCCCTCTAGTTGTCTATAATAGCCATGATATACTTTACTCAACTATTTTTGGGGAAAAGAACGTAACATCTTTGATTTTATAAAATTTAAGTGGCTAACATTATAGTGTTTGATCACCACGGATTGTCAATTTAAGTATTAATACCTTGACCCTAAAGGACAAGAGTCTCTAAATGGGCAAGGTATTGATTCAATTCAAAAGAGAGAGAGATTAAATAAGGGACAGTTTATGTCTTAATAAATAGAATAAGTCCTTTAATCCAATTGTATATCTCCCCTAACTCTATAAATAAGGGCCTACAGTATAGTGGAAAAGTATGGATGAATTGTTGACTCTCTCTCTCTCTCTCTCTCTTTCTCTCTCTCTCTCGGTCTCCTCCTTCCTTCTATCTTACTATACAAATCTTACTTATATATGTAAATGTCCACATTCTGTACAAATTATATATGAATATACTACTATTTGAGTTGGTTGATCGATTGATTGTGGATTCATTGATTCAACTAGTTGGATTAAGCGTTGGATTGATTTTGTTCGCATCATTATCTTTCCGACTAAATTCTTATCTTTGCATCGAAGAACCACCTTAAACCTTATCTTATGTCATTAAACTGAGTTTCCAACATGCTTCATTTTCAAGAATTCAATGTATGTGTTTGTGTTAGTTGTATACGGTTGTGAAGACGAAACTTTTGTGCCTCAATATGAAAGGCATCATATTCTTGCAAATTCTATCAAAGATGATTATACAAATACAACTCTTTGACTCTCTTTCTCATGGTTGAATATCATTCTCTTTAGTTATTTTTAGTTCGAAAAAGAAATCTTTGGGCAAAAGGTTTCGGTTAACTCATTGAGTCATATTGACATAACATCTAAAGAATAAACAATTTCAACTACCAATGTTTTATTAATCAAAATATTGTTTGCAATGAAGGAGAAGAGTACGATTAAAGACTCTTAAGATAGCTAGATCTACAACTAGACTCATTTATTTTTGAGTCGGTTCCAGAAATAATGCTGAAAAATAAAAAAATTAAAAAAATAATGCTGAAAAAAAAATAATTCCAAATCTACTGTTGAACCGCGTTTACAACATGCGGTTCTAGTAAACCGCGTTAATAAAACGCTTTTCAGATGAAATAAAACCGCGTTCCGTTTTACCATAACAAAAACCGCGTCTAAATAACTCGGTTTATTATATTAAAAATCGCGTCTTAATAACGCGGTTTTATTTAACAAAAAACGCGTCTTAATAACGCGGTTTATTATAACAAAAACCGCGTTATTAAGACGCGGTTTTTATAATAAACCGCGTCATATGAACGCGGTTTAATATGGTAAACCGAATGAGTCGAGCCGAGCTCATTATCTAGCCCAATCGAGTTTAAAATTAACGAGCCGAGCTTTATAAGTTAGTATCGAGCCATTATCGAACTAATTTTGAACCAATACCAATTGTTATCGAGCTCATAACGAGCCTTAACGAGCTCGTATCGAGCCCCTTAACGAGCTCTTATCGAGCCCTTATCAAACTGTTCGTGAACATTAGCGAGGCGAGCACCCCTTGTTCGAACTCGACTCGTTAAGCTTTTCAAGCCTACTTGAACTGGGCTCGTTAAGCTATCGAGCTCTCCTAATGAACACAAACGAGCCCTAATCGATTTTGAACATGAGTAGTTCATTGAACGCTCAGTTCGTTTACACCTCTACTCACCGCCGGTCATGTCGTCCTCCGCCGCCCTTCTTCTGCTTTATACGCCGGAGATCTTTAAGCATCATTGTCGTAGCTATTTGATCACTACTAAATTAATAGCCTTTTATTGATAACTTTTTCTGATTTCTTACCACCTCCACTTATAATGTTGGAGCTTCATTGAGAGGAACATGGGATCAATGTGACGATCATCACGAATTGCGGCATAATGGCGACTATAAACGATGAAAATGGGGTTTATGTATACTGCGGATAAACTGCATTTATTAAACGCGGTTTAGTGTTAAAACCGCGTTTATATAACGCGGTTTAGTGATAAAACCGCATTTATATAACGCGGTTTATTCCATTATGAACCCCTTTTTTTAAATGCGGTTTATATGAATATAAAACGTGTCTTATAGACGCGATTTATCTGTATTTTAAACGCATCACCTTGACGCGGTTTACTATAACCGCATTTTGTAAACGCAGCTCAGCAGTAGATTTGGAATTTTTTTTTTCAGCATTATTTTTTTATTTTTTTATTTTTCAGCTTTATTTCTGGAACCGACTCTTTATTTTTTGGGTCCTAATGAATATGCAGTTGTAATTTTCTTTAAAAGAAATTAGCATACATCTAAATCGGTATTATAAGGTTGTTTAAAAAAATTGGTATTATAAGGTTGTTTAAAAAAATTGGTATTATAAGGAAGGAAGAGTAGAGAAGTCTGGGTTCGATTTCTTTCTCTGATTTGGTGAGTGATGCAATGCGTAGAATGGGAAATTGGGAAAGCAGAAAGAATTCAACTGCCTTCCCTTTAATTTTATTAATCAATAATAAAAGAAAGAGGAACATAAAAATTCACTTGTAATTCTTATACCCGAGAATAGAAAGAAAGAAAGCTCATCAAAATAATCTAAGAAATTGAATGATAAACAACCTAAATTCCTCTTGTATTTATAGAGAAGCTGTTTGAATTAAAATAAAATTCTAAAAGATAAATATAAAGGTGTAAAGATAAATAAAACACTAAAGATTTAAATTTGAAAAATATAGGCTAATTCTACTAGAACTCAAACTCTATCATCATCGTGTTCAAAGTTCACCGCATCCCAGCTACGCCACCAATCCTTATACCGCCAACCCAATACTTGCCACTAACTTATCTCCTGCCGTGTATCATCATGGTTACCAACCATGTATCCCACAAAGCAACCCGCCAATCACAGACGCAAGGCAGCATCAACCCGTCTATCCTACCCAACCAAACCTCCAGCCATGGCGTCACCTTCCAGCCAACATTAAACCTCCAGTATTGTAATGGAGGCTGTATCGTGAGGACGGCATCGTAAATGCCCTAGCTGATATTTTGTAGGCATTTCTCCAATTTCCACTTTCCCAACATTCTTCGCTTCTGTCATGTTGTTTTAAGTGCACGGCTGCTATCTTTGTTTGGGAGCCATTTCAACGCATGGCTAGCTGTGATCTTCTAAAAGAGAAATAGGAAATGGGATTGTGAAGGAATTTTGATTTGCTTCAGAATATTCCCGTTAAAGCTAAAGGGAAAATACTATAGGACGGTAGTAAGACCGGCTATGTTATATGGGGCAGAGTGTTGACCAATGAAATAGAATCAAACACAGAGGATGAAGGTAGCAAAGATGAGGATGCTGCGCTGGATGTGTAGCCACACAAGGAAGGATAGGATCAGGAACGATGTAATAAGAGGTAAACTGGGTGTAGCCTCGATCGAGGATAAATTGCGGGAGCACCGCCTAAGATGGTTTGGACATGTTAGCAGGAGACCGACTACAGCCCCAGTCAGGAGGTGTGAACAGCTTCAGATTATGCTAGGTAGAAGAGGGAGGGGAAGGCCAAAGAAGAGTTGGCTGAAGACGATCCGTCACGACTTAACCCACCTAAACCTAAGAGAGGATATGGCCTCAGATAGGGCATGATGGAGGGCTAGCATAATGGTAGCGGATGTGGCAGCATAGAATAGGGCGGCGAGCGACTTGTAGTTTAAGATTCCTAGGCAATCATAGCCGCAAGTGGTGCACTTATATGCTGATTAGTTTATCCTCTGATGGCTCGGCTGTTTTCTTGGCTTACATACATACTTAATTGCTTGCATGTCTATTTCCTTCACTCATTTGGCAATAAATTGATGGTTTTATTTGCAGGCGCTCCTATACTTCGGGATGGGGGTCCTCGGAAACAGTTTCCTTTCCACTCGGAAGGGGTATGGCTGCGTACATATACCCCTCCCAAACCCTGCTTTATCGGAGCCGCGAGGCACTGGGATTGTTGTTGTTGTTGTTGTAATATTCTTGCCTATTTAAGGCTGCTTTAAGTGTTGTAGTAGTGTGCATTTCTGAAAAATAATGAGAAACTCATAAAGTAAAGGTACCCTTTCGGATATTTATATATTCAAAATATAGGAAATTGTTAGGCTATATAAGACTGAGCCCAATGGGCCTATACACAAATATAACATAAAATACATATAATCTAACTCTCCCCCTTAATTGAAGTAGGAGGAAATTGAATGCGAAGTGTGCTTGAATTGAAGTAACAGACGAAGTGGAAGATTCTTCATAAAGAAGTCGGCAATTTGTTGTGAAGAGGGGATGTGAAGCACACGAGCAACACCTAAATGCATACACTCACGAAAAATGAATGTCAATCTCCATGTTGAAGAAGATGAATTAAAAGAGACATTGCTAAAATTTGATGAAGTAAAAGAGACCATTTATGCTGGCCATGGTGAATTGCTTGTAGCAGGTCGAGTACTGAACACTAATATTGTAAGTAAGAATAGAGCTCACTCTGCCATAACATCTTCCATTAGATGCACGACAACGAAGAAAGTTGGTGATGTTAACATAGATAATAGAAGTTGTGAAAACATTGTTGCTACTAGCATGGTGAAAAAATTGAAGCTTCCTACCGAACCTCATCTACAACCATACAAGCTACTATGGCTAAGGAACTTGAATGTAGTTTGTGTTATGAAGAGATGCCATTTACAATTTGCAATTGGAGATAAGTACAAAGATGAAGTTTGGTGTGATGTTATTCTAATGGATGCTTGCACTTACTTCTTGGTTGACCTTGGCAATATGATCGTCGAGCTATCTACTATGGTTATCATAATTTTTATTGTTTTGTGAAGGATGGAATAAAGATTAAGTTAGCCCCTATGAAGCCTAAAGACCTTCTGAAGAAACCAAGCGAGGAAGGTCAAGATGAAGATGCGCAAGATGAAGATGTTTAAGACTCGATGGCAAGTCTTCTCCAACCCGAGGAGTATTACATGAAGTGTTGAGCAGATTAGATAGAATTTCGGGTTATTTATGCTAAAGGTGCCTGTATTTTGTCAACCGTGTCAATTTAGTCCTTGCACTTTTAACTGTGTCTATTTAGTCTATGCATAATTCAAAATGTGTCAACATAGTCCTTAGAGAAAAACTTATGTTAAGTTTTTAATAAAATTTTTAATGGTTTTTCCACTAGTTGGGTTAAATTGAGTAAACGAATAAATTTATAATAAGCTGCTTGCATCTAAGATTATTTTTCATTCAAAATTACATCATTAACTTAACTTAAATTTGACCGAAGGACTAGATTGACGTATTATACTAAATTGACACAATTAAAAGTACAAGGACTAAATTGACACAGTGTGCAAAGTATAAGGACCTTTGGTATAAATAACCCTAGAATTTAATTAATTTGTTTTAAATTTAGTTAATCAATTTAGTTTTCTTAGTTTTTATATTGTTCAGATTTGTTGTTATATTTATCAATTAGGATTTAAATTATCTTTAACTTTATAAATTAGGATTTAATTTTCTTTATGTTTATTTATTATTAAGTCTATAAATACCCCTCTAGGGTGAGTTATGTACTCAAGTTCATAATTATATTTCAGTTAAACTTCTCAATCAAATTGAGTGTTCTTTTTCAATTATCTATATGAGATTAGAAAGTTTGTTCTTTTTTAGTTAATTTTCTCTCAAACTATACTTTCATTTGTTCAGACAATGAGCAATCTTTCTTACTTAATGTATCCAGCCTATATCGATTGAAAGATCTTAATAGGCAAGTTAGGATCATATCCTATTGAAATTGGCTATTAATATTTGCATCAAGAATTCTAGTTCAATTAAATGAGCCGTCATCATATGACACGCTTTTAAGCCTAACTTTCCTAACTCAATCGTGTGTTGATCATCTCTTTTATTAGTTGTTCTCATGCTGTTGGTTCGATAATCAAACACTTCTTTCAAATGTCTTATCATCGCTACTATAGTTGAAGTTTCAAGTATCTTATGCTGAACGTATTTGACAACTAATGTCTAAATGTAGCACCCGACTAACTCATTAGTTTGGTTTAATGTTCCCAAAGTTCTTTTCAACTTAGTAGATCTACTAGCAGCAAACAAGAGAACCCTGAGCATCTACTTGTGCTCCACATGTACTAAGACATTATATCATAACAAGCAAAACAGAAAAGACAAGTAACATACATACCAGTATTGATCACATTGCATAAGATAACAATTAGTCTGAAATGATAGTTGTAAACAAGTCATATCACATACATGATTACTTTTCCTAATTTTAGTAAACAATCAAAGTTCAGAGTTCACAATCAGACACTTACATGTATGCCATGGCGACCCGACCAAACTACCCAAAACTCTGCGTCAGTGAGGCTGAATTGAGTTATCAGAAGGGTGAGAATATTTCTCAATGAATATGTTTTCTTGTCAACTCTTACTAAACATATTTTACACACCACTCTACCCTCGGCCTTTAAGTTCATACAACAGAGCTCCTCGGGAAGGCTAATGGATACCCTAATCAAGCATACACCGTTCCCTCGACATCCATACAAGTCCACAAAGTACTCCACATCAATATGGCCGCATCCCCTTTTCTTGCACTTCAGTCTATCCAAAGAGATCTAACCCTCTATTCTGCAAATGAACTCTCTCCTGGGGGAGTCGTGTCCATCTACTTATATTGCAAGACAAGTAACGGAGGCCATGAGCATTCATTTAGAAGATCGCTCCCACTTGATATTTCGAGTCCTGTGAACTTCTATAATAATTTTAGCAAACAAATAAAGCATGGAATCCACCTAACCTTTTTCTTTGTGTGTGCAAAGATGAGCTAACCAATCTACTCATTACTCCATGGGAGAGAGGTGTAACGTATCATCAGTAAAGAGTGATATATTCTCAATTGATATGTTTCCTAAACATATCCACTCACCATTTCTTTCTTGGCCTCTAAGATGGTATCACAATGCTCCCTAGGAGATTAATATACTATCCTAGTCAACTGTATACATTTACCAAGACATTAGTACAAGTGAACAAGATGCTTCACGTCAGCGTGGCCGCATCTGCTTTCCCGTACCTCTATTTATCATAAAAAAATTCTAACCCTTTATTCCGTGAACAAACGCTTTCCTCGTGGAATAGCGCCTATCTACTATACTATCAGACTGGCAATGGAGACCGTGAGGAATCAACTTTTGAACCTCGCTCCCACATGAAATTTTAAAGGATGGATCTTTCTTTTAAGTTTGATTATCTCATAATTAATATTATAATCATATTCTATATTTTTTTAGCAATAAAATAAAACTCTAATCATATTAGGTTCCTTTAAATATCGAACCTATGTTATCTAACCTCACTGAATATATTATGGGCATTTTTCTTTCAAATAATTTAACAATTGAATTATCTAGTTATATTCAATCTATTTTAAAAAAATTTCCAACTCGAAGAAATCAAATATTTCACGAAGTTATATGGCCTTATAACTTTAGTCACATCACACATAATATTTAACTCATTTAAATAAACTTGAACTTATGAACTAAAACTTAAAAATTTCATATTATCAAACAACTTGAATAACAACACTTAAGGCCTAAAGGTTGGAGTAATTAAAGATTTTTTAAACACTTTTAGAAAAGATTATTGCATAATCTTAATTAGGATCTCATCCTAATTAATTATTTATTTATTAAGTAAAAAAATTTGACAGAGTAGACATCAGCATGATGTCAATGCGTCAAATTTTTTTAATTTTAAAAAAAATAAATAAATAGAAAATTTTGATCTCATTAGAATAGAATAAATCCGCATACCTAATATTAGATATACGATGTTTTAGATTATCATAAAATATTCAATAATTGAATATTTCATACCTTGGTCCAAAATCCAATCACATTAGATTTAATATAAATCGTTCAAACTCTTTGAAAATTTAATCCCATTAGACTTGATTTAGAAATATACTCCTTGATTGCATCATGACTTATATTTTTAAACAATTTAAAACTTTAATGAGCATTCTTTGTTATTAAACGCTTTAACAACAATATTCAGGATTGTCTTTTTCCTTCAATAAAATTCTCAATTTCATCTTTTTGCAATTATACATCCTTCTATTTTATCAAACCCGATATTTTTTTAATGTCAATCATGAATGTATTTAGAGTTGGCTTTGATACCAATTGTTGAGAACATATTTCAAAAATATTTCCTAAATTGACTTGAGCGGGCGCAGTAGAAAAATAATTTAAAAATCTTAATTTCAATTCTAAAGCCCTGACCTAATTAAACTATTTAATTAGATCTAGACTTACTCTAATGTGTTCATAATATGATAAACAAAAACATCGAATAAAGCAAGTATAAACCTAAAATGTAGAATAAATGAAATAAAGAAAAATAAATTAAATATCAGATACTTAATTTAGACATACCTGAAGCATGAATTACAACTCTGACTTGATGATCTGAAATTAAAAGAAGAATTGTCGACACCTCAAGGTCTTCTTTGCAATGACCTCTTTTAGCACCAGGAGTGTGGAGTTCCAAAAATATTTAACTTTTAGTCTTTCTGAAAAATAGTTTTTCAAAAAAATTATGCTAAACAATAATTTAGAAAACCTCTAAAATACATTTTAAGTTTTTCGTTGTTCCTTCTTTCTCATACGACAAAATATTGTATTTATATGAACAAAAAATTCCAAGCAATTTCACCCTATTTTTCCTTTTAAAAAAAAAACCATAATGTAATTTATTGTATTATTTATCCATCTTATGAATATTCGTTTACCATCAAAATTTATTTTTTAAATATGTTTAAACAGCGCTTAAGTTGAGGCTTGTGAAGGGACCTCAAGGACAATATAACTTTAGCTCAAAATGGGTCAAATCTAATTATTATATCATGATAAGAATGGATTACCATTAATAAAACTTAATTCCACTAAATAAGTTTTACTGAACTCTCAAATTAAATGTATTCGCTCACGAATTTCCAAAATAACTTTTATTACGATAATTAACCTCTCTATCAGATATCCGTGATCACAAGTGACTTTAACTACTATCGTTACTATTCTCACATCTCTCGTCACATGTCTCGTTGTAGTTCCGTACTCACCCTTCTCGAATAATTCAATAATACAGAAATAATTTCCTTATTAATTCTAAATGTCAAACATATAGAATACTTCGGCCAACGATTCTAGAATCTATTCTTATGCTTGCGAATCAACAAGAACGACATCTTTATCTCGTTAGAGACTATAGATTCCACGTAAAACAACTGCTCCCGCTACACTTCATACCGTTACCCAATGCACGTAAGATTTAAGTCAACACACTTTGACTAATCCTTTTAGAATATCAAAGCAACAAACAATCCATGCACGGGTTCAGACTATTTCTTGGATTAGAGTCATCATCTTACAAAATTAATTATTTCTAATAACAGTTAAGAAACAATTAATTTAGATGGTCTAGTTCAGTGTTCTAATCTTATTGGAAATACCAATATAATACTCTTGGATCCCTATATATATGACCAAAACAAGTCATCAAAAATATCTATAATGATTTAAGGTATTCCTTGAATCAAAACCTAGGAGAGAGAATGAGAATTGAAGAGAAGAATGGAGAAGAGAAGAATAGAGAGAGATTAGAAGAGGGAAGAAGATTCTATTTCATTGCATAACCAACGAAAGAAGGCAACAACCTCCTTATATCCAAATATTGGCAGCAAACACCAAAAATATCTAAAATATCTTGCTAACCCACTCTAACCGATTTTTCCTCCTTGCCTTAACCCTGTACAGCAGCCTTATAAGCAATATAATGCAATACAAGCCATTACGATGCTATATAAGAGTAAAAGATACAACATAACATGTTAAGTGACATAACAAAACTAATCGAACTCTTGCTAACATAGCAATTCATGACAATACCCCTCCATTAAGAAAGGATTATTGTCTCGGGAATAAAACTTAGGAAACTGGCTCTTGAGGAACTTAAGGTCCTCCTAGGTTGCATCAGTCCTCTCTAGATTAGCCCATTGCACCATCACTTGCTTAATTCCTTGACCTCTCTGCTGTATTGTTCGTGAACCCAAAACAGCAATAGGTTCCTGAAGGATCTTCCCACTCGAGCCTGCAACCGGAGGTTGGTTTGAACATTTGGTGCCTTCCTTGAATTGCTTCTTCAAAAGTGACAAATGGACCACATGATGAATGGAAGGTTCGGGGCCAATTCTCCGAATTTGAGATGGGACCATCAAGCTAATGATTTATAGGGATCTGCACTATGGTCTTCTTCACTCTGCTCACTTTGATTTTTTCTAAGCCTCGTTAGCCGATATGCCACTGCTCCTATCTTTTGTAGGATCTTGTAAGGGAAAAAGTATCATGCACTGAGCTTCACATTCTTGCGAATTGCAACTGATGACTGCCTATAAGGTTGCAATTATAAGTAAACCATATCACCCACTTCAAAGGACCTCTCTGATCTCTTCTTGTCAGCAAAGAATTTCATCCTTGCTTGAACCAATTGCAAGTTATTCTTTAGCTGCTGAATTAACTGCTTCCTTTGCTTGATAACCTCCTCTACTTCAACTACATAAGTGGAACTGCCTTGAGAAAAAATAGGAAATGGAGGATTGTATCCATATAAAGCCTTGAATGGACTGGTTCCAATGGATGAATGGGCATGAGTATTATACCAATACTCAACTAATGATAGCCATCTACACCATTGCTTAGGATTGTTGAAAGTCATGCTACGCAAGTATTGTTCCACACTCTGATTCAGTCTCTCAATCTGCCCATCTATCTAAGGGTGATAAGCAGAACTTAAGGTTAAGGAGGAACCAAGCAACATGAATAATTCCTTCCAAAATGTGCTGGTGAACAACCTGTACCTATCCGATAAGATGGATTGTGGCAGCCCATGGAGTCTATAATGTTGTCCAAGAAGGATTTTTCAGGCTTCTTAGTAGATATGGGATGATTGAGTGCTATAAAATGTCTATTCTTGGTAAACCTATCAATTACCACCTATATGATCTCTCTTCCTTCAGATTTTGGCAGTCCCTCTATAAAATCCATATTGATTTGTTGCCAAGCTCCCTCTGGTACAGGTAGACGCTGTAATAAACCTGGATATGGAGTGTGATAAGTCTTAGTGCGTTGGCAAACTTCACAAGTCTGCACAATCTCTATCACATCCTTCTTCACCCCATGCCAGAAAAAAAATGTTGCTTGACTCTTTGATAGGATCCTTCAATTCCTGAATGCCCACCCAAGGCGGAAGAATGGAAGGCCGATATAATGTGTTTCCTCAAATCAGATGTAGCCCCAATGTAAACTTTTCCTTTCACCCTCAATATGCCATTCAGCCAAGTCGCTGCCGAGCCATTCTCCTCTATTGCTGGTCCTTGAACACTCAAAGCTGTTATCTGATCTTGAGCAAAGGAATCTTGCTCATAAGACTTGTAAATTTCCTCCATCCAAGTAGGAACTACAGCAATGATAGCTAAACAAGATCCTTCACATTTTCTTGCCTTATGACAAGGCATCTGCTACAATATTCTCCTTTCCCCTCCTATTCTCAATGGCATAATCAAAGCCTGACATCTTCATTAGGCTCTTCTTCTTTACCCTTGTAGTTATCTTCTGTTCTAGCAAGTATTTTAGGCTTTGGTGGTTTGTCTTGATCACGAAATGGTTTCCTTCAAAGTATTGTCTCCATTTTTGCATGGCTAAGAGTTTGCCTGAGTACTCTTTTTCATATATGGACATACTTTTGTGCCTTGGACTGAGAACTTGGCTAAAGTAGGCAATTAGTCGGCCTTGTTGTGACAAAACTACCTCAACCCCTTGACTGCACGAATTAGTTTCAATGACAAATGGCTCTCTGAAGTCTTGCATCCTCAACACTGGAGCAGTACATATTGCCAGCTTCAGGTTTTCAAAGGCTTCTTGCGCTATTAGTGACCAATGGAAGGGCCTTAGCAATTACTCCATAACCTTGAATAAATTTTATGTAATAACCAGTTAGTCCCAAAAACCCTCTTAATTGATTAATAGAAGTAGGTGTAGGCCATTGTTTCATAGCTTGAACCTTAGATGCGTCAGTTGCTACCCCTTCATAAGAGATTACATGACCCAAGTATCTATTTGAGTTTGGGCGAAGGAACACTTGGACAATTTGGCATAAAGCTTGTGTTTGCACATGATGGTAAAGACTTGAGATAGATGAGCAACGTGAGCATTCATATTTGGAATATAGACTAAGATGTCATCGAAGAAAAAAAAAAAGGACAAATTTTCTTAGGAAGGGCTTAAAAATGGAATTCATTAATGCTTGAAATGTGGTAGGAGCATTTAACAAACCAAATGGCATAACCACAAACTCGAAGTGGCCATGATGTGTTCTAAAGGCTGTTTTACAGATGTCTTGCTCAACTACTCGAATTTGGTAATACCCTTGTCTTAAGTCAAGTTTTGAAAGGTCAACAGCACCATGTAATTCATCTAGTAGGTCATCTATGATAGAGATTGGGAATTTGTCTTTGATGGTTAATGAATTGAGTTGTCTATAGTCTATACACATGCGAGATGTCCCATCTTTCTTCTTAACAAGGGCAACTGGGGATGCAAAAGGACTGTGACTATGCTTGATGAAATTGGCTTTCAAAAGTTCCTCCACTTGTCTTTCAATTTCATTCTTTTTTGAGTGTGGATATGTATAAGGCCTTAGATTGATTGGGTTGGAATTACCGTTATGGGGTATGGCATGATAAAGTGATCTTTTGGGTGGCAACGAAGTGGGTAACTCAAACAAATCCTCGAAGTAATGTAATAACTTCATAATAGAAGGGTTACAATTCACATTAGCATCATTGAGTGAAAACAGATGACCCACCCATTGCAACTTCTTATTTTTAAGCACTCCTTGCAACTGCTTACATCTCATAAGCTGGAGACTGCCTTGCTCCACACACCTCTACAGATGAATAGGAGATCCATCCCTTTCAAAGGACAATCTAGCTGCACAAAATCGAAGATTATAGGGCTGAAAGTTTTCATCCAATCTACCCCTAAAACCATGTCACATCCTCTTAGTTTCAAAATCCTGAAATCATAGGAGAAATGATGTCCTTGCATCTCCTATTTGAACTCCTTTCACTACATTTGGGTCAGCATTGAGTTGCCATCCACAACTGTCATAGCTAGAGGGCTTGTTTTGATAAGTTTATGTCCCACCAATCTAGCTATCTTGGGATCCAAGAAGCTATGAATGCTCCCAATATCTATTAAAATCAATAATGATTTGCAGTTTTCTACACCCTTGATTCTAATAGCATTGTATGTACCTCCCCTGTTAGAGCCCTCACGGATATCTCAGCCTCATCCTGGTCTTCAAATTCCTTCAAATGATCATCAACTTCTGCTGACATCTCATGATTCTCCTCTATCTCATCACTTCCAGTCACAGTCATCAATTGTCTAGGATTGCATTTATGACCAAAGATATACTTTTGGTTACATTTGAAGCACAACCTTTGGGCCTTCTTATCCTCTAGACTTAATGATCTTCCAGCAGTAGGGGCTAGTTCCTGCAGAGGAGCTATTGTCTTAGCTTTTTGCCCAGTTTCTATAGTAGCCATTACTAAAGACTCAAATAATCTCGCTTTAGAGCAGGCTTTAGACAATGTAGGAGGGCTCAAAGCCTTAACTATGTGTTTGATCTTTGGTTTGAGCCGACTGATGAAGATCGAGACATAATAAGACTCCTTTGCTCCTAGATTAATTGCCATCATTCTTGCCTTCAAGTTCTCAAAACGAGGCATGTAGTCTTTAATAGTCCCAACTTGTGCTACTTTGTTGAACTTATATATCTCCCTAGTCCTCATCCCCATATCTATAACAGAATTCCTCCACAAATTCTTGCCAAGAGATTGTGGTATTCCCTAATATCAAACTATGAAACCAGACTTCATGATCTCCATTCAAGCATATGGCTACTAACTCGAGTTTCTGAGATTCAGGAATAGCATAGAAACGAAAAATACCTCTCACACCTCCTGATCCAACATTGGGCATGCACTCCAACAAAGGTTTCTAGCTCTACCCTTGGTTGTCTATTATGTGTATTCCTGTTTATAGGCCTCAATTCATCTTGTTCTTTGATACTTGGGCAGCTGATATATTAGGGGGTCTCCCTTGAGGAAGAATTCCAACTCCACTTGGCAATGCTTGTCTATTGATTTGTTCTTGCATACCATCCAACCTCTACTTAACTTGTTGCAGCGATTGATGGTTGGATCGCATTGTCAGCAGCACTTCTTGCACCTATTGCTGTTACTTGGACATTTAATCATTTTGATCCACCTCCATAGCTAATTTCCCAGCCATTGGAGCTTGTTTCTTATTCCTGGCCAGTTTGAACGAAGGCAATCCAGGCAATCCAAACAATCCAGTACAATGTAGGCTCTAATACCAGTTGTAATGATTCAAGGTATTCCTTGAATCAAAACCCAGGAGAGATAACGGGAATTGAAAAGAAGAATGGGGAAGAGAATAATAGAGAGAGATTAGAAGAGGGAAGAGGATTCTATTTCATTACATAACCAACAAAAGAAGGCAACAACCTCCTCATATCCAAACACTAGTGGCAAACACCAAAAATATCTAAAATATCTAACCGACCCACTCTAACCGACTTTCCCTCCTTGCCTTAACCTAGTACAATAGCCTTATAAGCAATACAATGCAATACAAGCAATTACAATGCAATATAAGAGTAAAAGATATACAACATAACATGCTAAGTGATACGACAAAACTAATGGAACTCTTGCGAACATAGCAATTCATGACAATATCATATTATAGTCTTATTAGAAAAGTTATCTAAGCTTATCACTGACTAGAAGATACTTTGACAATATACCACTAGTTTGATCCAAGTCTATTTGCGGTTCAATCTTATTGATCACTTAAACCAAACCTGATATGTCATCTTAGACTAGTCCATCTCATGGAACGTTTAAAAAAAACAATCACACAAATATTTTGACTCGTAAAACATAATCTAATAATAAGTAAATAAAATAATTTCATTTATTTAATGTTTAAAACTAACTAATTAGGTTTTTCAGGACACCAATTCCAACACTTCGAAAATCACTATTATCTTAAAAATTAATTTCTTCATAATGAGAATTTTTTTCAATGTCGCAGCTGTAAAAGATAATTTGATCAAGAGGAATATTGTCCCTTCTTGCTTATGCCCTGTCTGTGGGGGTGAATATGAAACCGTCGCTCACCTTTTAGTTTTCTTTCCAAGACCCCGTGCTACTTAGTTTACATCCGAGAATGGTGTGAGGGTGTTTGAGACTGGGTTTCGGGGTTTCTATTATTGGTGGAATGATTTTTGCTCTCATTTTACTCCTAACTCAGGTATTTTTTATAGATTGCCTTCTATATATTGATTGATCTGAAAAAGTTGGAACTCAGCTATTTTTAAGCCCTCGACTCTGATCCAACTCATGTTGTGTACATGGCAGATCACCAGTGGAGGGATGATTTCTTCTTCTCCCAACATCAATGCCTTTTAGCTTCCTGTTCTTAGGTCTATCTTACCACTCCAACTGGAGGATTGGATCTTATGCTTCTACTATGTGACGAGGACTTGTTTGAGGAT
This sequence comes from Simmondsia chinensis, assembly GCA_018398585.1. Lineage (NCBI taxonomy): Eukaryota > Viridiplantae > Streptophyta > Magnoliopsida > Caryophyllales > Simmondsiaceae > Simmondsia > Simmondsia chinensis. Next base: position 22,636,586 of record JAGTTD010000009.1, on the reverse strand, counting down.
TCCCAAGTGGAATGTTGGCTCTCATTGCTTGTTTCGGCTCAGGTTCTATTCGAGATGGGTGGTGCGGTTCAGCCAGCTTGCCTACTCTAGTGGTTGTACAATCATTGGTAATTGAATACGTGGTTTTTTTGGGCATCACTCAAGGGTGGAAGAGGATTCTCATTCGATCAGATTGCAAGGAGTCAGTGAATTGCTTCTTGTCTCGATCAAGTCATCCATGGCAATTCGAAGCTGTAATTAGTGATAGTTACACTGTTTGTCCTTATTTTGATTCCTCTGAATGTATTTGGGTCCCTAGATCTTGTAATTCAGCGGCCCATTACATAAGTCATAGGCTTACTAAAGCTCATTGTGATCACTTGTGGTGGGTCAATCCCTTGTATTCCCTTTGTTCAGTAACTTGTTTGAATCTTAGTATTTAATGTTAGCTCAATACCCTCCAGCATAGTTTTTTTCAAAAAGAAAATCTACCCTAGCTAGATTATTCTATCTAATTCTATATTTTGGCTCATATTAATACTTTTCCCTCCAAAGATCCTTGCCATCAAAGGTCATAGTGATATTGAGCCACTTTCTATCTTTATATAATTCTACAAGATCAAAAACTAGAATTAAAAAATAGGATAATAATTTACAATATTTTTTTCTGAGTAAAAACAAAAGATAACAATTTATCCAATAAGTTAATAAACTTGAGCACATAACTTTGCCTAACTTCTTCAATACTAAAGTGATGAAAAATGGGTAATTTAACAAGACTTTAAAGGCAAGATGGTCATTGGGTGTTGCACCCATCTTAAGGTTTTTCCCCCAAATATAAGATCTGGAAAGGGAAAAATCACTGGCAGTGGCAGTGGCAGTGGCAGTGGCTAGGGGTCAAGCAAGTTGGACCTCCACGACGATGAGGTGGACAGAGGCGGAAAATGTGAGGCGTTGAGGCTTGATGGTCAAGGTTGGCACCAGTGTTAGTGGTGCTTTTGTAGAGGCAGTGGTAGGCTCGGAGGATAAGGTGACATAGGGAGATGATAACAAGGAGGAGGCAGTGGCAGAGGTGGCGGCAATGACACAGTAATGGGTGGCGTTGAGCAACCATGAGAGGTCGAAGGTGGATGTGCGGAAGTTTTTGCTTGGTTCAGGACGGCCGATGGGGTCGAGGTTTTTGTGTGGTTTAGAAGTGGTTTTGGCGACTGAAGGGAGAAGGTGACGACAAGGGTGACAGCGATGATTAAGAATGGGGTGTGGAGGGCAGAGGTGACGGTGGCAACATCAGTGACGAGGAAGCAGGGGCGGAGATGTTGGCGGTGCTAATGGTGGCCGTGGTTCCAGCAACGGAGGGACTGTGACAACAGTAGTGAGGATGGCAACAGTGACAGAGACAGTGGTGTTGGTAATGGCAATGGTAGCAGCGATAACAGAGGTCGTGATAGTGGAGATGATGTCGTTACTGCTGGTGGTGGTGCCGATAGAGGCAGATGGAGTGGATTTCCACTCAGATTTTGTTGCCCTAAAGGCCATTAGCACTGTAATTTTAATGATAATAATCATTCAGTAAGTCATTATGCTTTATTAGAATTTAGTGCTCTTTTAGTCACCAAAATGAATAAAAAAGGAAAAGTTGAAGGTCTAATGAGCAACCTAAGGTTCTTTAGTGATAAATGAAAATTTAAATTTTATGAACCAAAATTTTAATTAAAAGTTAAACAATAAAAATAAAATGAAAAAGATAAAGGCAAGAATAAAAGTGATGAACAAAGATTTTTATCGTGGTTCACTTCCAAACTCGAAGTTAGTCCACTTCTCAAGTGACTACTCTTTGTCACTTGAGCCTTTAACTAGGCTTCACGATCCTTTTCAAAACAGGCTTAGGATCCAACCCGTTATACTCATTTCGAATTCCCTACCCCATAAGATTTGCATATTCTTCACAAAGAGATGGATTAGTAGCATCAAAGACTATATCATCAACATAAATTTGCACAATAGGAATATCATGTCTATAGTGTTTGATAAAGAGTGCGGCATCAACCTTTTCTCATGAAAATTGATTTTGCATTAAAAAGGAACTCAATCTCCCATACCAAGATCTAGGAGCTTGTTTCAATCCATAAAGAGCCTTTTTGAGTTTGAAAACACGGTTTGGATATTTGTCATCCGCAAATTCGGGTGGTTGTTCAACATAAACCTCTTCTTTAATAAAACAATTCAAAAATGTACTTTTACATCCATTTGAAAAGTTTGAAATCTTTTAATGAAAGCAATGCACATAAGAGTCTAATAGCTTCTAATCTAGCAACGGAAGCAAAGGTTTCCTCATAATCTATACCTTCCTCTTGCTTATAGCCTTTAGCAAACTAACTTAGCCTTGTTTTTATGACGTTACCTTCCTCATCCTTCTTATTGCAGTAGACCCAGTTGGTACCAATGACTTAATGATCTTGAGGTCTATCCATAAGTTCCCACACATCACTTCTCTTGGGTTGATTTAGCTCTTCCTCCATTGCCATTATCCAATTTGTGTCATTAAGGGTTTCTTTTATGTTCTTAGGTTCTTCAAGAGAGATGAATGTGGCTAAATGACAATATTCGGTTAATGCATGCCTTGTTTTTACACCTTGAGGTGGATCACCAATGATTTGACTTATTGAGCGATCCTTCAAGCATTTCCAATCTCGTGGCAAGTCTTCCCCTTTAGATTCTACATTTTGGTTATCTCCTTTTGGTTCATCTATTTGAGCTATAAGTTTATCTTTTTCTTGCTCCTCGGATGAGTTTGTGATGTTTATGGTTCGATTACTATATCATCATCATCGCAAGAAGTTCTAGAGGACAAGACATTAGTTTCCTCAAAAACTAAATGTATAGACTCTTCTACAACATTTTTTTTTTTATTATAGACTCTATATGCTTTGTTTGTTAGGAAGTATCCAATGAAAATACCTTTATCAACTCGTGGATCAAATTTTCCAAGATTTGTTTTGCCATTGTTGTGAATCAAGCATTTGCACCCAAGAGGTTGAAACTATGCGATGTTTGGTTTCTACCTTTATAAAGTTCATATGGTTTTTCCTTCAAAATTGGCCTTACTAAAGCTCGATTTAAGATGTAGCAAGCGGTGTTAACGGCTTCGGCCCAAAATGATTTAGGCAAGTTATTTTCACAAATCATGGTACTTGCCATTTCTTTAAGTGTTTTATTTTTCCTTTGAACCACTCCACTTTATTGAGGACTTCTAGATGCCAAAAAATTGTGGTCAATTCCAAAGTAATCACAATAATTTTTAAAATTATCATTTTCAAATTTTCTTCCATGATCACTTCTAACTGAAATAATTTTCAAATAGTTCTCATTTTGCACCTTTTTTGCAAAATTTTTTAAATTTATCAAATGCTTCACTCTTATGAGACAGGAATAGGACCTAAGTAAAACGAGAGTTATGATAAATAATTACAAGTCCATATCGCTTTCCACCAAAGCTCAAATGACAATGAAACCAAACAAGTCTATATGCAGGACTTCAAGATGCCTTGGTGTGGAAACTATATTCTTGGGTTTGAAAAAAGATCTAGTTTATTTGTCATATTGACATGGATCACAAATATGATCTTTTTCAAATTTTAGCTTTGGTAATCCACTAATAAGATCATTTTTTGAAAGTTTTGACATCAAAACCAAACTAGCGTGTCCAAATATTCTATGCCAAATCCAATAATCATTTTCATTTAGGACAGTAAAACACTTTAATGAATCTACGCCATCAAGATCAATCATATGGACATTTTCGCATCATCGACCAACCAGTAAAATTTCATTTGTTTTAGCATGTTTAACCATGCATCTAGATGATTCAAAATTAACGCAATAGCCTTTATCATATAATTGAATAATGCTTAGAAGATTATGCTTAAGACCTTTGAAAAGTAAGACATCCTCAATGCAAGGAGAAGAGTTAGAAGCAACATTACCAATACCGATTTTTTTCCTTATTGTTGCCAAAAGTGACATTTCCTTTTCTTGGCAATAATGAAGTGAACTTGGATTTATCTCTGGTCATATACCTTGAGCAACCACTATCCAAGTACCACTTTTGGTGTTTTGCTTTGGATTTTCATGCACCTCTCACAATTCAAACGCTTTTCGGTACCCAAATTTTCTTGGGTCCCTTTTTTTGTTAGCCTTTACATTAGGTGGTTGAGATCCTTTTAGGACCCAAACCATCTTTTTCTTTCTCAAATTTCTTTTGAAAGAACATTGGTAAACGATGTGCCCATAGTCACCACAATAGTTGCACCCTATAGAGTTCATTGAAGGTGACGAGGCTTTAACAAAAAGAACATTCAAGCTTTTCTTTTGAACATTTCTGTTATAACTAATTCGTTCTCTGTTGTAGACCGGTTTCTAAGATGAAAGAATTTTGTCAAGTATTTGTTGCCCATCGAAAAATTTGTTTGAGATTTTTTAAACTTCTTCCATTCTTTCTTTTAAAGACTCATTTTCCTTCAAAAGTGATTCATCTTCTTCGGGTTTTCCTTTTACATTTAAAATATGAAGTGTTTCTTCCGAGGATGGCTTTCATTGGTTAGTTTAATGATTTCATTATTTAAAGACTCATTGTTTTTCATTAGTGATTCATTTTCATGTTCAAGCAATAAATGTAGTTTTGAGTCCTTATCTAAACCCGTCTTTTCAAAACCTTTTATGAAAGCATTGTATCATTTTTTTCAATTTTTTATATTTCTCATACAAATCATGAAAACCAAAAACAAGCTCATCATAGGATAGATCGGTTATCTCATCATCTTCAGTACTATCATTGTCAATGGCCATGAGACAAAAGTTAGGTACTTCCTCTTCACTTTCTTCATCAGAATTATTGTCACTATCTCCTCAAGCAACAAATGCTTTCTTCCGTTCCTCCTTTTTGTCCTTCTTTTTGAATATTTTTAGAATTTCTTATTTTTTGGCTTGAGACAATCTCTCTTAAGATGTCTGACTTCTCCGCACTCATAGCAAGTTGGTTCTTCTTTGGAGGATGATGAACTCTTTGTAAAATTTTTCTTGAAGCTTTTCTTTTCAAGACGTTTGTAAAGCGTTTTTACCAACATAACAACTTCGTCATCACTTTCGGCACTTTCGTCACTTAGAAATGATTTAAATGCCATGCCTTTATATTTTCGTTTTTTTTTTTAAAAATTCTTCCATGTCAATCTCATGGGTCATGAGATTTCTAATTAGTTGATCAAGTTTATAAGTGGAGAGGTTATGAGCTTCTCGAATAGTGGTAACCTTGCCTAGCCATGAAATAGGAAGACATCTAAGGATTTTACTAACTTACTCCTCATTTGAATACATTTTTTCAAGAGCTTAGAGTTTGTTAGTAATATCGAAAAATCTAGTGTACATCTATTTTATTGATTCCTCCGGTTTTATTTTGAAAAGTTTGTAAGATCTTACCAACATGTTTATTTTTGAGGACTTCACTTGATCCATACCTTCATAGATGTCCTCTGGCTTGTCCCAAATATCTTATTCCGATTGACAACCGGACACATAATTAAAGTCGTATGGGGCAATAGCACACAATAGTTAATAATGAGCTTTTGCATTTTTTGCAAGTTTTCTTTATCATCTTGCAGAAGCTTATTTTCCTCTTTTTCAATAGTTTTCTCACCTTATTTCTTTGAAGAAACATAATTAACATTTTTTTTATTATATGCCATAAATCAAAATCGATGGATGTAATGTAAAGTCTCATTCTAGGCTTCCAATAGGGGAAATGCTTCCGATCAAAGAGAGGAGGCTTGTTAGTCGATTGACCCTTGGCCAAGATAGGAATGAAGGTTGCCATATGATCACTCTAAGGTTGTTAAATCCCAAAAAAAAAAAAAAATTTAAGAGTACTAGATCTGATACCAATTGAAGGTCCAAAGAGCAACATAGGGGGTGAATTAGGTTCTTTAGTGATAAATAAAAATTTAAATTTTATGAACGAAAAATTTAATTAAAACTTAAACATAAATATGAAATAAAAAAGATAAAGGCAAGATTAAAAGGGATGTACAAAGATTTTTATAATGGTTTACTTCTAAATCGGAAGCTAGTCCACTTTTAAAGTGACTTCTCTTCATCATTTGAGCCTTTAACTAAGACTGATGATCCTTTTTAAAACAGGGTCAGGATCCAACCTTTACAACTGGTCTTTTTATATGTCGGCTCAAGATCAATCTTTTACAACCAATCCTTTTGTAACCGTAGGCTAAGGATCCAACTTTTACAAAGAAATAAATTAGAATAAAGCAATGGAAGAATTAAAACGCTCAAATTCTTCACTCTTTCAAGAGTGAATTGACATTTAATCAAGCTTAGCCAAAGCTTAGGATATGCCTATTGAGCTCAATGATCAAAAATAAAAGAACAAACGATGCTCAAATAAAAACTTTAAACAAAACTTAAAATCAAACCGTTAAAGCACAAGAATGTAAGACAACTTTTTTATCAAAGAATATTTAGAGAGTGTTCAATGATTTTAACCAAAACATTCAAGCTCTATTTATAGGCAAATGAGGGCTAAGGGAAGGTTCAAAAAGTTGGAAAAAAAGATTGGAAAAGAAATCAAGTCAAAAGTAGCTGTTTTGAGCTTTTTTTAATTTGTGTGTCAACATACAGCAGCTCCCGATGGCTACTGTAAGCCTGTGTGTCGACACTCAACATGCTTGGGTGGATTTGCATGTTTTTGATCAATTAGCTTGATTGATGGGTTAATTTTACCATACTATCTAAGTTGATTAATTGATTAATTGATTGCCATATTGGATCAAATTTTTGAATTAATTTCCTACTTTGCTTTGATCATAAAGATAATTGATTGCATAAATCAAGCTAAATCATCACCAATTGAAATTTTATCTTTATTTGATTTGATCATGCTTTTTGAAATACCAATCTTGAAAAATATTTTCATTGAGAACTTAGATTGGATTAATTTTTGACTTGAATATTTTTTAAATAATATTTGGAAATGAATTTTAAAAAATATTTTTGTTAGAGTATCACATATCAATATTGAGATTTGGACTCAATTGATATATCCTAATCCTAAGTCCTAGACAATAAAAATAAATAACTTTAAGGCACTTGGGCTCGGATCATGTTCTCCTTAATTTGGATGAATCTTCTCTTCAACTTTGATTTTTTTTCCCTCTTGATTCATTATCTTAGAAAGCTTCATATTAACATGATTAACCTTGATTTTCCTAGCTTTCTTATAAGTCATTTAGAAACAAGATTAGAACAATTTAAACACTATGACTCACTAAATGGTTGTAATCATTGAAATTACAATATAAATGGCTATAGGGCCAACAATTTCCCCCTTTTTGATGATGACAAACATTTGGTGTTTTCTCTTGGAAATGTGAAAGTTGAAGTATAGAATTCACCATAAAAGTATTCACTTACTAAAGCATACACATGACCATTAACTTATGGAGCAATTTATATCATGATTAAGGTTCAAACTCAATTGTTCCCCATAAGTTGATGCATTCTAGGAATCGTATATTTGATATAGTAACATCATCGTCATTTTCAATACTTCTCAATCAAACACATACTTCATGCCATGGTAGATGTATTATTGGGGTTAGATGTTTAACTTACACCTAACATTACCTTTATGACATAACTAAGCATGCATACTATACACCAATTTTTCTCCCCCTTTGTGATCAGCAAAAAGCACAAGATAGGGGATAGAAAGTGTCAATGAGAGCATAAATAAACACAAGAAAATGATGCACATTTTTAAACAGTCAAGACATTGCATTACTTCAGGTGGAATGTAATACAATAATAGAAAAATGTAGCTCCAAATTTTCTGAAAGAAGAAAAGAAATCTAAGGAGTAGGGGGTCATTGTCTACAAGATAGAAAATCAAAAATCTTTTGTAGTGTAGATCATGTTTCGTGTCGGAACTCTTATAGATTAGAGTGTAGGGTTCACTATCCTTCCTGCAAGGAAGCTAGTTTTGCTTCCACAGAAGTGAGTCGTTCCCTTACACTTCGTCATTTCGGAGGTCCTTGTTGAGAAGCATTCTCGTTAACCCCATCCCCTCCATCAAAATCTTCCTCTTTCTCTTCCTCATCTCTAATTTCATCTATTTCTTTTCTCCTAACTCCTTTTTGTTTATTTACCCATTCATTATTTTTAAATTTGAAACCCATCTTTTTCAAAGATGTTTCAATAAAGTCATCCTGCTAAGAAATGGAGTTTGTAAAAGACGAGCTAGTTAAAATGCATTGAAAACACAGGTAAGAAGCATACAATAAGCGAGATTAGTCTTTCTAGAATGATTATGAAACATGAATTTTAAGAATAAATCCCCAAGGTTAATTTTGTGGCCACTTAGGAGTCGAGACAATAAGAATAGATGCAACTTTGAGACTGAGTGGAAGCCACCCAATCTTGAAGTGATGTTCATGCAAATCAATTTATGTGCTAACTTAAGAACCACTCCTAAATCATTCGACTTTGGCTTATTTGGGTTAGAAAGTGGTATATCACCCCAAACTTGTGCAAGTAAGAAGCTGCGGTGAGATTTGGGGAGAGCGAATTGGTGGAGGTTTTTTTTTTTTTTTTGGGGGGGGGGGGGGGGGGGGGGGGGGGGGGTGGGAGGATAAAATCATCCTCTTCATCCAAAAAAAAAAAAAAAAACCAAGCAAATTATTTATATAAGGTGCATTATGTTTGATTTCTTAGCTTAAAACAGTTGAGGATAATTCTAGAGGAGTAGTTATAGATATTTTTATGCTGAAGTAAAATTCGCATACTAGATCCGGGTGTACCAGTTTCTCTTATACAACAAATTTCAGTCCAACCCGCTCTTTCAAACAAAGTAAATAATTCTCCCAAGTTGTGCCTCATAACCCAAGTCCAGTCTACAAGTCTATCAAATAACACTTCCTTTATGAGCAAGGGGTTAGAAGAATTTACTGAGCTAAGACCCCGAGAAGAAGAAGCACCATCCGTGTTTCCGGATCTCATCTTGGATGAAGTTTCCGACCTCTTTGTGCGATCCATGACTTAAAGCTTGAAAAGATTTGAAGAAAGAGAGAAAAAAATTCGTGCGTATGGTTAGGGTTCGGTAGAAAGAGGTGAAATTTTGAGATTTATCTAAAAATTGTTAAAGAGAATAAAATGTTAGTAAAAATAGATGACTTGTGACTTAAGAATGCAAGAAAAGTGAAGAAGAACAAAAAAATTTAAGAAAACTTTGGGTGGTTCGGTTTTGTGTTAGAGTTTGTGAAAAAGATGAATTTTTGACCAAAAATCTAAGGTTTTGATGTTAAAATGTTGGTAGAAACTTGATTTCTAGTAAAAATTTGAAAGAAATTAGAAGACAAGAGATGGTTTTGGAGGATGTGAAAATGAGGTGAAGATGTGAAGAAAGGGGAAAAAATGGGTCCAGTGCAGCATTATTGCAGAACCCATGAGGTCCCCCGTGTGTTGACACACTGTCTGTGTGTCAACACACAGAAACAGAGCAACATTACTGCTGCTCTGTGTGTCGACACACAGAGCATGTCTCTGTTTTCTTTTTCTTTTTTTTTTTTTTTGTGTGACCCTCTTTATTTATTTATTTATTTATTTTTTTAAGTCCAAGTTCCAATATCAATGAGTTGGGTAAGAATACTTGGTTCTTAGAGCACTTTTATGTTGAGTATTAAAACTCAATGTTAAATATAAGCAATCAAAGTCAAGTAGTCAAATTGTACATGCCAATTATAATTCTAATATCACAAAAACTTTCTTCACCTAGAGGTTTAGTGAAAATGTCTACTAATTGATCATTGGTGGGAACAAATTTCACAAGGACATCTCCTTTAAGTACATGATCAAGAATGGAATGATGTCTAACCTCAATATGCTTTGTTCTTGAATGTTGAGAAGGATTTTTAGTCAAGCATATAGCACTAGTGTTATCACACATTATGGGAGCATGGTCAATATGAATGCCATAGTCATTTAATTGATGCATTAACCACAACATTTGAGCCCAACAACTTCCACATGCAACATATTCAACCTCGACAGTTGATAAAGCAGCAGAGTTTTGTTTTTCGCTAAACCATGCCACCAAAGTGTGACCAAGAAATTGACAAGTACCACTAGTCGATTTTCGGTCCACTTTGTACCCAACAAAATTCGCATCACTATATCCAACTAAATCAAAGAAATCACATTTAGAGTAAAATATGCCTAAGGTAGGAGTACCAACTAGGTATTGAAATATTATTTTCATGGCACAAAATGAGATTTCTTAGGACATGCATGATATCGAGCACACAAGCATACACTAAACAATATATCAGGCCTACTAGCAGTAAGGCAAAGAAGGGATCCGATTATACCTCGATATAGCTTTTGATCCACCTATTTACCCTTTTCATCTATATCTAACTAAAGAGTGGAGCTTATTGGTGTTGTGATTGCCTTGGAATTTTTCGTACCAAATTTCTTAAGCATTTCCTTGATATACTTGGCTTCGTTGATGAAAATTCTTTCCTTGCCTTGCTTGATTTGCACTCCTAGGAAGTAATTGAGTTCTCCCATCATAACCATTTAGAATTCCCTACTCATAAGATTTATAAATTCTTCACAAAGAGATGGATTAGTAGCACCAAACACTATATCATCATCATAAATTTGCACAATAAGAATATCATGTCTAGATTGTTTGATAAAGAGTGTGAAAATCCATTTTGCATTAAAAAGGAAGTCAATCTCCCATACCAAGCTTTAGGAGCTTTTTTCAATCCATAAAGAGCCTTTTTGAGTTTGAAAACATGGTTTGGAAATTTGTCATCCTCAAATCCGATTGGTTGTTCAACATAAGCCTCTTCTTCAATAAGACCATTAAAAATGCACTTTTCACATTCATTTGAAAGTTTGAAATCTTTAAATAAAGCAAATGTATATAAGATTCTAATAGCTTTTAATCTAGCAACAGGAGCAAAGGTTTCCCTATAATCTATACCTTCCTCTTGGACATAGCCTTTAGCTACTAACCTAGCCTTGTTTCTTACCACGTTATCTTTCTCATCCTTCTTATCGCAGGTAAGCCCACTGGGTACAGATGACTTGATGATCTTGAGGTCTATCCACAAGTTCCCACACATCACTTCTCTTGAATTGATTTAGCCCTTCCTCCATTGCCCTTATCCAATTTGGGTCATTAAGAGCTTCTTTTATGTTCTTAGGTTCTTTAAGAGAGATGAATGCGGCTAAATTCGATTAATGCATGCCTTGTTTTTGCACCTTGAGGTGGACCACCAATGATTTGACTTATTGGGCGATCCTTCAAGTATTTCCAATCCCGAGGTAAGTCTTCCTCTTTAGATTCTACATTTTGGTTATCTCCTTTTAGTTCATCCATTTGAGCTTTAAGTTTATTTTTTTCTTGCTCCTCGGATGAGTATGTGATGTTTATTAGTTTGATTACTATATCATCATTATCATAAGGAGTTCTAGAGGACAAAATATTATTTTCAACAAAAACTACATGTATAGACTCTTCTACAATCTTTGTCTTTTCATTAAAGACTTTATATACTTTGCTTGTTAGAGAGTATCCAATGAAAATACCTTCATCAACTCGTGAATCTAATTTGCCAAGATTTGTTATGCCATTATTATGAATGAAGCATTTGCATCGAAATTGTTTAAAATGTGCAATGTTTGACCTTTAAAAAGTTCATATGGTGTTTTCTTCAAAATTGGCCTCATCAAAGCTCGATTTAAGATGTAGTAAGTGGTGTTAACGACTTCGGCCCAAAATGATTTAGGCATGTTATTTTCACAAATCATGGTACTTGCCATTTCTTCCAGTGTTCTATATTTCCTTTACACTGCTCTATTTTCTTGAGGAGTTCTAGATGCCGAAAAATTGTGGTCTATCCCAAAGTAATCACAATAATTCTCAAAATCCCTTCCATGATCACTTCTAACCGAAATAAATTTTCAAATCATTCTCATTTTGCACCTTTTTGCAAAATTTTTCAAAGTTATCAAATGCTTCACTCTTATGAGAAAAGAATAGGACCCAAGTAAAACGGGAGTAATCGTCAATAATTACAAGTCCATATCGCTTTCCACCAAGGCTCAAATGACGAGTGGGTCCAAACAAGTCTATATGTAAGACTTCAAGATGCCTTTTTGTTGAATCTATATTCTTGGGTTTGAATGAAGATTTAGTTTATTTGCCATAGTGACATGCATCACAAATATGATCTTTTTCAAATTTTAGGTTTGGTAATCCTCTAACAAGATCATGTTTTAAAAGTTTGAAATCAAATCCATACTAGCATGTCCTAATCTTCTATGCCAAATTCAAGGATTGGTTTCATCCAAGACACTAAAACATTTTAATAAATCTATACAATCAAGATCAATTATATAGACATTTTTACATCGTAGACCAACGAGCAAAATTTCATTTGTTTTAGCATGTTTAACTATGCATCTAGATGATTCAAAAATAACGCAATAGCCTTTACCATATAATTGACTAATACTTAGATGATTATGCTTAAGAACTTCAACAGGTAAGAAATCCTCAATGCAAGGAGAAGAGTTAAAAGCAACATTACCAACACCAATTATTTTTCCTTTCTTATTCTTGCCAAAAGTTATCTTTCCTTTTCTTAGCATTAGTGAAATGAACTTGGATTTAACTCTGGTCATATGCCTTGAGCAACCACTATCCAAGTACCACTTTTGGTTTTTTATTTGGATTTTTATACACATTCACAATTCAAATGCTTTTAGGTACCCAAATTTTCTTGGGTCCTTTGTTGCTAGCCTTTACATTAGGTAATTGAGATCCTTTTAGGACCCAAACAATCTTTGTCTTTCTCAAATTTCTTTTAAAAGAACATTGGTAAACAATGTGCCCGTGGTCACCATAATAGTTGCACCTTATAGAGTTCATTGAAGGTGTCCAGGCTTTAGCAAAAAGAACATTCAAGCTTTTCTTTTGAACATTTCCATTATAACCAATTCCTTCTTTATTATAGATCGATTTTTGAGACGAAAGAATTTTGTTAAGTGTTTCTTGCCTTTCGAAAAATTTGCTTGAGATTTTTAAAAGTTCTTCCATTCTTTCTTTTAAAGACTCATTTTCTTTCAAAAGTGATTCATCTTCCTTGGATTTTCCTTTTTCATTTAAAATATGAAGTGTTTCTTTCAAGGATTACATTTCATTTGTTAGTTTAATGATTTCATTATTTAAAGACATTGTTTTTCTTTAGTGATTCATTTTCAAATTCACGCAATAAATGTTGTTTCAAGTCCTTATCTAAACCCGTCTTTTTAAAACCTTTTCTTAAAGCATTGTGTCTTTTTTTTTTTTAATTTTTTATATTTCTCATACAAATCATGTAAACCAACAACAAGCGCGTCCTAGGATAGATTCGTTATCTCATCTTCTTGAATACTATCATTGTCAATGGCTTCAGACAAAAGTTAGCTACTTCCTCTTCACTTTCTTCATCGGAATCATCGTCACTATCTCCCCAAGCAACAAATGCTTTCTTCCGTTCTTCCTCTTTGTCCTTCTTTTTGAATTTGTTGAAGAATTTCTTATTTTTTGGCTCGGGACAATCTCTCTTAATATGTCTGACTTCTGCACACTCATAGCAAATTGGTTCATCCTTGAAGGAAGATGAACCCTTTTTAGAAATTTTCTTAAACCTTTTCTTTTCAAGACGTTTGTAAAACGTTTTTGCCAACATAACAACTTCGTCATCAATTTCGGGACTTCCGTCACTTAGAGATGATTTAAATGTGATGTCTTTATTTGTCTTTTGTTTTTCTTCTTCTTTAAATTCTTCCATGTCAATCTCATGGGTCATGAGATTTCCAGTTAGTTGATCAAGTTTGTAAGTGGAGAGGTTATGAGCTTCTAGAATAGCAATAACCTTGCCTAGCCATGAAATAGGAAGACATCTAAGGATTTTACTAACTTGCACCTTATTTGAATACATTTTTTAAAGAGCTTAGAGTTTGTTAGTAATATCGAAAAATCTAGTGTACATCTCTTTTATTTATTCCTCCGTTTTCATTTCAAAAAGTTTGTAAGATCTTACCAACATGTTTATTTTTGAAGACTTTACTTGATCCATACCTTCATAGATGTCCTCTAGCTTGTCCCAAATATCTTATTCCGATTGACAACCGGACACATAATTAAAGATGTATGGGGCAACATCACACAATAGTTGATAATGAGCTTTTGCATTTTTTGCAAGTTTTTTTTTTATCATCATGCAGAAGCTCATTTTTCCTCTTTTTAAATAGTTTTCTCACCTTGTTTCTTTGAAATAATCACCATTTTTTGTTATAAGCCATAAATCAAAATCGATGGATGCAATGTAAATTCTCATTCTAGGCTTCTACAGGAGAAATTTTTCCCATAAAAAAGAGGAGGCTTGTTCGTCGATTGACCCTCAGCCACCATAGGAGTGAAAGTTGCTATAGGATCACTCTAAGGTTGTTAGACCAAAAAAAAAAAAAAAAAAAAAAAGAGTACTACCTCTGATACTAATTAAAGATCCAAAGAGCAACCTAAAGGGGTGAATTAGGTTCTTTAGTGGTAAATGAAAATTTAAATTTTATGAACGAAAAATTTAATTAAAATTTAAACATAAATATGAAATAAAAAAGATTAAGGCAAGAATAAAAGGGATGCACAAAAATTTTTATAATGGTTCACTTCCAAACCGAAAGCTGGTCCACTTTTAAAGTGACTACTCTTCGTCACTTGAGCCTTTAACTAAGCCTGATGATCCTTTTTAAAAATAGGCGTAGGATCCAACCTTTACAGCTGGTCTTTTTGTACATCGGCTCAAGAGTAACCTTTTACAACCGATCCTTTTGTAACCGTAGGCTAAGGATCCCACCTTTACAAAGAAATAAATTAGAATAAAGCAATGGAAGAATTAAAGCACTCAAATTCTTCACTCTTTCAAGAGTGAATTGACCCTTGATCGAGCTTAGCCAAAGCTAAGGATATGCCTATTAAGCTCAATGATCAACAATAAAAGAACAATTGAAGCACAAATAAAAACGTTAAACAAAACTTGAAATCAAACCGTTAAAGCGTAAGAATGTAAAAGAACTTTTTATCAAAGAATACTTAGAGATTCGATGATTTGAACCAAGGCATTTAAGCCCTATTTATAGGCAAATGAGGGCCAGGGGGCATTCAAAAAGTTGGAAAAAAGATTAGGAAAGAAATCAAGTCAAAAGTAGCCGTTTTGAGCTTTTTCTAATCTGTGTGTTGACACACAGCAGCTCTTGATGGCTACTGTAAGCATATGTGTTGACACATACTTTCTGTGTGTCGACACTAAGAATGCCAAGGTGGATTTGCACGTTTTTGATCAATTTGCTTGATTGATGGTATAATTTTACCATATTAGCTAAGTTGAATAATTGATTGCCATATTAGCTCAAATATTTGAATTAATTTCCTACTTTGCTTTGATCATAAAGTTAATTGATGGCCTGAATCAAGCTAAATCATCACCTATTAAAATATTATATTTATTTGATTTGATCATACTTTTCAATATACAAATCTTAAAAAATATTTTCACTGAGAACTTAGATTGATTTAAATTTTGACTTGAATATTTTTCAAATAAAATTTGGAAAACAATTTTCAAAAATATTTTGTTAGAGCATCACATATCAATATTAAGACTTGGACTCAATCGATACATCCCGATCCTAAGTCCTAGATAATAAAAATTAATATCTTGAAGACGCTTGGACTCGGATCATGTTCTCTTTAATTTGTATGAATCTTCTCTTCAACTTTGATCTTTTTTCCTCTTGATTCATTATCCTAGAAAGCTTCGTATCAACATGATTAACCTTGATTTTCCTAGCTTTCTTATGAGTCACTTAGAAACAAGATTAGAACGATTTAAACACTATGACTCACTAAATGGTTGTTTGCAAATTTCATTTTCTATTTATCTGCCTAGCTTGTTTGCATTGAGTTTGCTCGTAATGTTTGCCTTCTACTTTACCCGACTCATATGTTTATTGCTCTCTTGCTGCCAGGCTGCCATGCTTCGATGCTGCGGAGTAGCTCATCAGGTTGGGGGTCCTCGGAAACAGCCTCCCTTTAGGGTAGCTCCTAGAAAGGGGAAGCCTGTGTACATCTACCCCCCCCCCCCCCCCCCCCCGGGGACCCTGCTTATGCGGGAGTCCTTGTGGCACTAGGTTTGTTGTTGTTGTTGACTCACTAAATGGTTGTTATCATCGAAATTCCAATATAAATGGCTTTAGGGCCAACACAAGTTAGTCATCAATGTCAAACATTCAAAATTTTAGTCACCCAACTCCTAATAAAAGTCTCATTGAGTCATCCAAGTAGTTTAAAATAGACAAGTTGGTCACTGAATAAGTATTTATGAGATTCAATTCTTACTAAAAGTCACATGTAGTCATCCAAATGGTTTAAAATAGACAAGTTGGTTACTCAATTAAACATTTGGAAAATTTTATAACTGAACTTCAAACAAAAACTCTTTTTGGTGGACCAAAATGACTTTAAAAGAGTAAAATTCGTCATCCAAGTAAAAATAACAAATTTAAAAATATTGTTTAACTTCTTTATTTCACTGATCCTCTTTTTTTGAATTAATTTTTCATGTCCTATTTTGTTACCAAATTGGTCTACATCTGGTTACTAACATTAAGTAAACATTAAAGGATTAGAAACCAGTTTTCACATTAAACATAACATGAGAAAATATATTAAAAATAAAAATTAAGGAATACGGATATTTTAATAATAAGAAAATATTTAAAAAGAATGAGAACCAATGAAATATTTTTTTAAAAATATTTTATTTATGACCAAATTAGTCTTTATAATTTTCTTATCTACACCCATCATTCCGTTATTCTCATTTCTTAAATATATTTCTTTAATTCTCATTTTTTATATTTTCTTCACTTTTATCAAAATTAGTCTCTCATTAGAATAATTTAATTACAAAAAACACGAAGGCTTATTTTGAGAAAAAAAAAAAAAGGAAGAGTATTGAATAAAAAGTCAAAAAATATAATTAAATTCGTTCTTTTCCAGTTTAATGACAAATTTTTACTTTCTAAAAATACTCTAGTGACAAAAGTGGGTTTTTATTTGAAGTTGGATGGTGAAATTTTCCCAATATTTACTTGGGTGACCAATTCATCAATTTTTACTAGGAGTTGAGTGAGTAAATGTTTCAACACTTGACTTGGGTGGCCAAGTTGTTCATTTTTGGGCACTTTGATGACCAAAAGGGGACTTAATTGTGCTTAAGTGTTCTTGCCTTATTGAAAATGACTCATAAGAAACCAAGAAAGAACAAGAGTGATCTTGTTAATACCAAGTATTTGAAAACGATGGATCAAGAGAAAAATGATCAAAGTTGACGTAAAAATTTATCTATAATCAAGAGAATAAGATTCCAGTCCACGTGAATTATTTTTATGACTTAGGACTTAGGATCAAATATATGGATTGAGTTACCTATTTCAATATAAATTTGTGGTGCTTTAAAATCAATGTTTTTGATATATTTTGAAATTTAATTTCCAAATCTTATTTAAAAAGCACTCAATTTAACTCCTCACCAATTCATTTTTTCAGTAAAAACATTTATAAATTGGCCTTATAGGAGGTATGCCTAAAATAATAAGACGAAGAAAATTTATGATAGTTTGGCTTGATTAAAAAAAAATTATTTATTCAAAAATAAAGTTCAAAATGGTAAAAAATAAGCCAACGGTCATAAATGTTCAAAAACACCTACGCATGCTCAATGTCGACTCACAAGAAGCATGCGAGAATGAACAAACAAATAGTAGCCTAACTTGGCTGCTATGTGTTGCCATGTAGAGGTTGTGTGCCAAGACACAAGCTCTGTGTGTAGACACACGTCTGTGATAAGTTCAAACAACTACTTGTTAAAATCTAATTTTCTTTCCTATGTTTTTCATAACCTCTCCAATGGCTTCTTGGGTCACCTTGGCCTATAAATAGGGCTTGAAGGCTGCGGTAAATTTTTCTAATCGACTAAGTTTTCATTGATTTAAATTTTTTGTGTTCTACTTGCACTTTAAAGTTTTCATATCTTGTTTTCTTGAATTTTTTCCTTAAGCATCATTAGTTCTCTCTATTACTAAGTTGATTGACCTTATAAACATATCTTTAGCATTTGTTGAGCTTGATTGATTGTGAAATGACTCTTGTAAGAGATTGATTCTTAAACATAATTTCTTTTAAAAAGGTTGGCCTTGAACCTACCTATGAAAGGACTAGTTGTAAAAAAAATGGATCCTGAGCCTATATTACAAAAGTATTTGTTGTAAAAGGTTGGTCTTGAGCCCACGTAGAAAAGGATTAGTTGTAAAGGTTGGATCTTGAGCCTAAGTTTCAAAAGGATTATCAAGCTCGATAAAAGGTTTAAGTGACAAAGAGTAGTCACTTTAGGAGTGGCCTAGCTTCCAAATTGGAAGTGAACTGTTATAAAAATCATGATGCATTATTCTCTTCATCCCTTTACTTTTATTTCTTGCACTTAATTATTTGTTTTTCATTTTGATTGTTACTTCTTAAAGTTTATGTTTTCACTTTATCACAGAAGTAACTTAATTCAACCCCCAGCTTTTAGGTTGCTCTATGGGCCTTCAGATTATACTCTTCTTACTCTTTATTCCAATTGATACAAACCTTCTCTACCATCTTTAATACCTTCTTGATCATTATTTACATTTCAGCTAATGTCAATGGATTCATTGTGACTGTCATTGGCGATGCCTCGGACCACTGCTCTAATACCAAATAATGCAGCCAAATAGTAAAATTGTAGAAATTAGAGAGGATAAAGATAGAAATTAAGGTTAGGAGAGGAAGAAGAGGAAGAGACCAAGGAAGAGGGAGAGAGAAAAGGGGAAGGAAAGAAGCTTTTCATTTCATTTCAATGTTTTTTTTTTCATTCATTACAATATCTTCTATTTGTAAAGAAACCGAAGGACTTTAATGTAATATAAAAAGCCTAAATATTAATATAATATTAAAAGCTACTATAGCTATATTATTATATCTTATTCTATATTTTGGCTTGTATCACTTTGTCCCCCAATGATCATCACTACTAGACCAGGCTAGGCTTGGTGCGTCTGCATGTGTGTATATATGTGGGTTTTCCTGTGTTTGGAATGTAGTATGGTTTTCTTAAAGTCTACAAATCTTATTACCTATATATTTTTCAATCAAACGATTGGAGAACTTATTTCTACAAGACTGGTTATAATTAAAAAAATGCATATTGTAAATCTTTGTGGCAGGGAAAAGTTATAATCCCATATGGACACCGCTAACAAAGGTTCTAAGGGTTAGTACAATATTAACTAATTCATCCCTAACTTGAAAGTGGCCCGAATCTAAATCATATCACCCCTTCCAATGTAATATGTCGTAAATTGCTCCTTTTTTATAGGAAGACTTCTAAGAAATTTCTTTAAAGTTGTAAAAATAAATAAATAAAATTAATTTCAATGACTGGAAATCCATAGTAGCATTGGCCATGATCTGAGGTTACTCAAAACTCCATTGAGTGAACTGACTTTGAATTTTGTACAAAATTCAAAATTACCCAATGTTTTTGATTCAAAACAAAAGAAGCGCTGACTCAACTAAGACTGGGCCCAATCTAACTTGAGGTTTAAAATGACCCAATGTGATTTATCCAAAGTCAAGGATCACTTAAACCCAAAACAACCCGACTTAAAATGACTTAAGACGCAAAATGAACTAATTTGGTTGTGTTGAAACCAAAGTGGATGGATGAAATGGAAACTAAGACTCCACCAAATTTCAAGATGGGCCAAAATCTCAAAATGACACAACTCAAAAAACTTCAAAACCCACACTGAAGATGACTCAAACTTGAATCATTCTAATTCCAAATCAATTATTATGTCTTAAATTATAAGAATGAATATAATTTTGTAAAAAATGATTATGTAAGTAGGATGTAGATGATCTATGATTACAGTAATCATGTGTCACATCAATAATTGTCATCTAAAATTTAACACACTAATCAAAATGCACCTATTCAAGTTGGAGGGTACCAAGATTATGAAACTTTGAAACCTTATACGTCATTTAACCTCAGAGAACCTAAATGATAAAATTATGTATATAAATTAAATATATAATACATTTGTTAAAATATAGTTAAATAATAAATAATTATTTTCATAGTATTAAATATATATTATACGATAATATGCAAAAAGACCCCCCAAACTATTGATCAAAATAAAAGTGACCCCCTGAACTTTCAATTTCATCAAAGTTACCCTTGAAATATTGTTAAAATTAATGTGACCCCTTAACTTTTAGTTTTATCAAATACACCCCACAAACTATTGATGAAAGTCAATGTAACCCCATCAACTTCTAAATTATATATGTTTATGATGTTTGGGGTCAGAGTGCTTAAACATCATTTTAGAGTTCTGTATGAGGTGGGGTCCATTAAGATAAGCTGAACTCATGCTCTAGCTACATGCCCGACTTGATATTTCCTGTAGTATCAAACAAACGTTTAGAGAGGCCCATGAGGTAACCCATGGGGGATCCCTCTGATGCTCAAATCAGTATGAATTTCATAAAATAGTAAATAAGTGCAGGTAATAAATAGATATAATAGATATAAACTACTTAGCTTGAGAGGAGTAGGAAGCTTGATATTGCTCTAGAGAGATGATCACTAGCAAGAGGGGAGAGGAAGCGCGAGAGCCTTCGATGAGTATCCCTCGGGCATCTTTATGGGTGATGATGACCCAAGTATGTCATCCTTCCCCCTTCTTCCTCTCTACACGTCCACACTTTGGTGGACCTTTATATTTTTGCCATGTATCCTATGGTGACACATCATAATCTCTAGGTAGTTAGTTTATTTGGTATTTTTGGATCTAGTTTTATAATATAAGTCTAGCTTATTGTTATGTAATTTTTCTATAATAATTATCTTCCTGTTATAGTTACAGTATTGGGCCAATGAATACTACATGCGTAAGTACCAGGGGAGTGGGTATCGGGCAAATAAGTACAGGGTGAGTAGTCACCACGCGCGTAACCCAAGATGGGTATATAGCCGATTCACAAAATTATTATCCGTATAATTACTCACCTAGCAAGCTACCCCCTATATTATAAACATATAATCCTCCCACTCCATGTGCGAACTTCAGTCATTCCAAGTTTGGCCATGGAGTGTATTACACATTAGTCCTTGACCATAGCTTGCCAGTGGACAATGGTTTCCCTGGTGATGGAGGTATTCAACATTCTGTTTTGGCCCTTCGTAATTGCCATTCATGAGTATTTTGGACTTCACTCAAAACTAATAAAGCATATTACCTAAATTAGATGTGTAATGGGATATTTGACATTTAATAGGATGTTTAAGTCATTATGGCTTGTAACTGGGCTCATGATCCATCATGAACCTTAAAAAGGCATTTAGCTCAATCGTGGATCTTAACAAAGCGTTTAGTGCATTGTTCACCTTAACAGGGCATTTAGCCCATGAGGGATTTTAATAGAGCACTTTATCTCTTTGTTTGTTTGAATGGTGCAGTTTTTACTTGTGTAGGAATATTTAGAGGAATTTGAGCTTCTGGGGCCTTCGGAACTTAGAGTATTTAAAACATTTTACTTCCTTATTTCTACAATTGTTCATGGCGATTCGAGCTATATGTGATAAGCATGTAAGGTTATTATTATCATGACAAGCCACCAAGTATACGTGCATTCAGTTAGTAACTTCCATAAAGTAGCGAGTATGACACATTTAGCTCAAGTTACTATTATACACAAGGCAAGCCTGGCTGGACCCAGAGTTGGTTGATTCAATGTACTCGGTTAGTATATAGGTTATATGTGCAACACACTTGGATGAGATTAAGGTTCCCAATATGTTGTGTTGACTATTTACCACCAAAGTGAAAAGTGTGTAATTGTTATGATTTCCATTATAGGGGCATATGAATTAGAGTATGGATGTAATAAGTGGCTTTGGCCTTTTGTTAAGTCATGTAATAAGTTATGTCTAGTACTTGATACTTAGCTAGAGTCGGTTGTGTCAATTAGGCATTAGTCCTCCTTGCATTGTAACTAGTGAAGTCTAAAAGGAATGCTAGTGTGTAATGGAAGGGCATTCAATCAAATATACAAACAATATCTCTTTGAGATATTTCTCTCTTTCTCATCTAACTTTCTCTATTATCTCATCTAATTTCACTTCTCTTCTCATCTAAACTCTCTTGGATTCTATCCTTCCCTAGGTTGTGCTTGAGTTTATATCTCGATCATTACAATTGGTATCAGAGCCTCGTTTGGATTCCAAATCAAACGTGATTTTGATAGCCAATATCCTTTATTGCATTGCAAATTGATTAAGAATTCAAATTTGAATTCTTGATTGATTAATATCAAGTTCTTGAGTAATTGATCAAGAACATATCTGAAAAGTTGCATTAAAACAGATAAAAGAAGAGGCTGAAATTGATTGTTTGATTTGTGATCTTGAATTCAACATCTCAAGCGATAGAATTTGGAGCAAATTTTCAGCACTTAGAATTCTTGCACAAAGCTTGTTTTTGGCTCAGGATTCATTGTAAATTGCTGAGATCAATTTTGGTTGATCAGTTGCAATTAGATTACAATCAACATAACTGGCAGTTACTAGTGAAACAAGCATCTGAAGTGTACTACAGAAGCACTTCTACCTGTTGGATCGTCATATCTTGATTAAGAAATCTGCAATTTGGTTTGAAAAAAAGCTAAAACCGGTTAAGGTAGATCAATCTTGATCAAAATCAGAAGAAATAACGTAGCAAGCTTGCAATTCAGTTAATTGAGGTGGAGGTAACAGATTCTGAACTTTATGTTACATTTGATCAGAATCCTCTTCCTTGCTGCTGAACTGAAGTTGTTGATTGAGTATTGCTGGAACTTTGGTGGAATTGTGTTGTTATGCATAGTAGTGTATAAGAACATAACTGATTTTTTTTGTCCAAAGAGGAAATTAGCAAGAACTCAGAATAAATTCGCAGAATTCTGACATTGTTTTGGAGATTTGTGGTTAGTAGTGTGTTGAAGGCTTAATTGTAGTTAAAGTTCGAAACTCATTCAGATTCAAAACAAGAAATTGCTCATGTATCGCTGTTAAGGTTTTTGGTTCAAGTTTTTCCTGACTCAAGTTCGACAGTTAGGGTTTGGTGTCAAAGTTTGATTTTGAGCTTGCGAAGATTCCTTGGCTTGCGATTCTCCTCGTCAGTGGCCAGTGAGTGTTGGTTCAAGAATCTAAACATGAATTATAGCTCGAACCTCGCTGCTGAAGAAGGTACTGTTGCTGCAAACAGGGAGAAGATTGCTGGTCGAACTAACCAGCTATCACCGGAGCTTCAGAAGATGATTAACGATCATTGCAACAGGTTGGATGAGATGTGTGATAGGTTACAGGAACAATTCCGGAGACAAAATGTGTCCTCCAGCGTGGGACCTTTGTTATTCGCGAATCAGTTGAATGTTGAGCCAGTTCGTCTACTTGTTCGTGATGAAGTAATAGAGAATAGTGATATAGCTCATGAGGAGAAGTTTAATCCAGAGAATGAGCTTGTTGAAGAGGTCGTTATGCCCATGGAGGACAAAGGTCCCGATCTGCCGCAGGTTTTGGAGACAAATGAGGTGGACATAGGATCTTGTGTTGATGGTGGAGACTGCGGGCTTGTTATTGTTGAAGTAGAAGCTAGCTCGCTGAAACCTTCAAGTCGGGTTGAAATGGAGTCAGTTCAATTAGTTAAGCAGGACTTTGTGCCACTGAGAAATGCAACAAAGAAATTGCAAGTATACATTGAGATTCTAACTATTAGAAAGCTGAGGTTTAAGCTCACTTTTCGGAACAAGATTGAAATCAATGTGGAAGTTTTCCTTAATCAAAAGAAGTGTTTCTCAAGTCAAAGATTGAGATCTTTGGAAAGACCATTGGTGATTTTTAAAGGAAGCGTTCAGGACTTCTTACTCCTTGAGAAAAACAAGCTATACCTCGAAGAGCAACATATGCTTAAGGATACGGAAGTGGGAAAAATGAGGATGGCGTTTTGGTATGTGGAAAGACTCGGAGCTTCTTCGTGGATCAAGAGAATGTTTGAGAAAACAAGGAGTAAAGTGATTCCTAGTAGTAATGATTCACAAGATGAGCATTTTTAGGTTTTAGCAAACAAACAAGAGGAAAGTACTGTAGAACTGAAATTTATTGCTGAAAAATCTGATGCCACTACTGTAGTATCAAAGAATGCATCGCAAAATACGTTAAGTGCTTCTCCATGGCACATTGGTATGCAAAATTAGAACCTAAAGTGTGCAAGGAGCTGTCGGATGGATGCGCCACAATGTTCTTTGGGTGAAAAGAAGGTCTATCAAGTTGCAAACGCTTATGACAAGCTCCCTCCTGATCTGGAAGAGGATTATCATGACTGTAAAAGGTTGAATCAGCAAGTTTTTGTGCTGAATGGTGATGATCAAGCTGCTAGATTGTGTTCTGATTTTCAACAGCGAAGAAAATGGATGCAGTGGCTCACTTCAGGTCAAGGAATTGACTTCTTGATTGTATTCAAGCTGAGTAACAGGCAGCAACATAAATTTGTCCAAAGCAAATGCAGAAGATTGGCTATTCTCCTAGTTTTGTATGACATAGGGAGACCGCCCGAAATTGTGTGGCTGCGTGAATGTATTGAAGAAGGTTTAGGCCTTGGTTTTGCACTTGCAGCGAGTAAATGTGCGAGTAAACGTGGCCAAGTATTGATGCATTTGATGACAATTGGGTCTTGGAGTGAAAGAAGAACAGTTCTTGCTGAAAATGTGAGTCATGTACTAAATCTGGAATTGGCAAGCCGTTGCGTTAATATTGATCGTAGAAAGCTGATACAAAAGCTCCAATGTCATCAACATTCTTTAGTTAAAGAATTAAACAAGATAGCAAGAACAACTTCAGCTGAAATTTGCGTATACATCAGCCAATGAGCACAGAACATGATAGAAAGTGATCTGGGAAGGTTCACATCTAATCAACAGTTCCATGGGTGTTATGTTTTGATGCCATTGGCACGTATACTTGAGACTGTTGGCAAGAACTTCAAACCTGATGTGTTGGGCCATAAGTGGTGGTTCAACGAGTTTGAGTTGCATGGTCTTTTATGTCAATATATCTGCAGCAAGTTCATTAGCTGCAGTAAGGCTGAGAAGGGTGAAACAAGGGTTGAATGTCTTGTATCCTACGTGGAATTGGTGAAGTTTAGATTGAGCATTGCCCTTTGGAATGCTTTGGAGAGACAAGTGAGGACATTGTTTCCTTGGAGCTCACTTGTGGCTGTTGAAGACCTGGTTTGGTGGAGCACAATCTTGAAATTACAAACCAAAGTCTTAATTGTGCAGGAGTCCAAGTTTAAGTGTTGTTTTGGAAAGCCATATGATAAATGCAATATGTGCACTTCCCTTAAGACTTGTCAAGTTACAAGAGTGAAGATTTGTGATGTGGATTATGTAAGAAATTTGTGGAAAATGTCTGAGACTTTTAGATTGCTCCAATCTAAGGTCAAGATGGAAGCAACAAGATTCAGGGTAACTGCTTTAGGTGTTTGGTAGGTCTGTTTTCCTTCATTGACAGCAGCATATCAAATGGTGAATAAGACTATGGTTGTTTCTATTATGGTCATAAGAGGTCTTGTGAATCGGTTAACAACAGATAGCTTTCATTTGAGCAAAACAAGAGCTGAATCCAGTATCAACAACAGCTACATTTTACCTTGGTTTCGCCCCAGTGAACATCTAAAATCAGTAGTTAACTTTGAGAATGAGGAAGACGCTGCAGGAAGTGTTGAAAGTGGAATGGATTGGTATGGAAAAAATGAGGTGCAAGTAGTACAAATGCTGGAGAAGAACCGAGATAAATGGAAGCATCTTAAATAATATAGACAGAAGCAACTTTTATACTGAAGTAAGCAGCAAAACAGCAAGCCTTTCAGTAAGTTCCAATTGCAGTTTAGTTCAGTTTTGAGGGCTTATTCTCCAGATGAGCTTATGTACTTACTGATTTTCGTTAGCTGTAAAAATTGCAACATATATCCAGCACAATTCAGTTCCTGACCTGCAGTGAATGTGTTCATAGTTGCTGAATTTCGTGGCTGCAGCTCAACAGCAAATTTGCTTCATGTTTAGCTCATGTTTCCTATTATGGCACTTGGTCTTCAAGCTTCAACTCTTTTCTTAGATTCTTGAGGACAAGAATCTCTTAAGGGGGGGAGTATTGTTATGATTTGCATTATAAGGGTATATGTATTAAAGTATGGATGTAATAAGTGGCTTTGGCCTTTTGTTAAGTCATGTAATAAGTTATGTCTAGTAGTTAATACTTAGCTAGAGTTGGTTGTGTCGGTTAGGCATTAGTCCTCCTTACATTGTAACTAGTGAAGTCTAAAAGGAATGCTAGTGTGTAATGGAAGGGCATTCAATCAAATATACAAACAATATCTCTTTAAGATATTTCTCTCTTTCTCATCTAACTTTCTCTATTATCTCATTTAATTTCACTTCTATTCTCATCTAAACTCTCTTAGATTCTATCCTTCCCTAGGCTGTGCTTGAGTTTATATCTCAATCATAACAGTAATATTCCTGAATGAAGCCAAAGTGGTGAGTATATTGCATCGCTCTAGAATCAAGGATGGTGAATATATTATATTAGGCTGGTGGGACGATGGCACTAAGCGAGTCAAAGATGCAGTTACTAGGTAACTAGATAAAAGTTATACCATGGAGAATGGTATATCTTTGAAACTTGTAGGTCATATGGGTCAAAATTGTAAATCATGTTTACGAAACAGAAATGCAGGTAGATAATGATGGTGAATATTGCGTTTGTTATGGGTGATAGCACTAGGGCGAATCATGGTGATGAATATTGCATCTATTGCAGGTGATTGCACAAGGGCGGACGATGATGACGAGTATTGCACCTGTTACGGGTGATTACACCTGGGCGGACCATGGTGATGAGTATTGTACCAGTTGCGGGTGATTGCACCAGGGCAAACCATGGTGATAAGTATTGCACACGTTGCAAGTGATTACACCAAGGTGGGCCATGGTGATGAGTATTGCACCCGTTGTAGGTGATTGCACCAAGGTGGTCCATGGTGATAAGTATTACACCTATTGCAAGTGATTGCCCTAGGGCGGATCATGGTGATGAGTATTGCACCTGTTGTGGGTGATTGCACCACGGCAGACCATGGTGATAAGTATTACACCTATTTTTGGTGATTACACCAAAGCGGACCAGGGTGATGAATATTGCACCCTTGTGGGGTGATTACACCAAGGCGGACCATGGTGATGAATATGTATCTGGATAATTATCAGGTGTCATGCATAAAACACTTGGATAAAGCTGAGCATAATTAGGGTAACAAACCAGACCAATTGAGTCAATATAATATACTTGTTTGATAATGAGTATGCTGAGGATAAATACCCAAATAAAAATAAGCTGCTAAATAATGCACTTTTAAGGCTATTACCTACTAAGTAATACACCAATCATATGGTATATCATTCTTAAACGATGTCCATGGCTAACATTCTTTTATCTCCGACATTTATCTATGATATACAAAGCTTGGTATGACTTATGCTGAGTGATTTTAGGTAGACAATTGCACAAATAGTCATTAGTTGCATGCATAAGATGTATTTCGTAAGGGAATAACATTCACACCATGTGATTCATAGCTGATTGTATGAACCTTTGTTAATGTTTGGATGACAAGTATTTATGTGTAATGTGTGACTTTACAATGATGATCCTCCTATAGTTTTGTACCACGACACTTATACTGACATCACATACTCGTAGTGCAACAATGTGAGTACATAATGTTTAAATAGGTGAAACAAGGCATCCAGTGATGCAATTGAAATGGCATACACATTTTTCAATACATATCAATCTTGATGTTCTAGTCTTAAGATTGGGAGTAATTTTTTAGGACTCGAAGATCCTTTATTGTATATTACCTCGTCGATAGCAACCATTGCTAGATCGAATAGGCTATGGAAGGAGTTCTAGACTATTTGTAAGAAAGTTCAAGACTACCTCCAAATAGATTATTGCGGGTATTGAACTAATTCTTTGTTATTGTTATCTATTTAGATTGCCGCCTTCTGAAAGGTTTTTTTACTATTGAGTCATCATTTACGTCCGTACGTTACTGGCTTTTGATTCTTTATTTCAGGTGGGTGGTGGTTGGCTAGGTTCCTCTTCTCTCTCTTCCTTGCGGTGAGGGTTTTCTCATTTAGGTAAGAATATTTCTGAATCTCCCTTGATTTGTACAGATTTGGAAGTTACGGATTTTGTGGACCTGGCCCTAAAATCACCCAACTGCCATATTTGGTGTGAGATTTGAATTTTTTTGTTGGTGGGTGTTGGTTTCTATGGTGGTTCTAGGGTGTTTTGGATGGTGGTTTTCGACGAAATTTTTACAATCCGTTTTTCTCTCTCCTTTTGTCTTGTTTTGCATGAACCATGACTTAGGTGCACGCCGGTGCCAATAATAGGGGCTGTGCTTGCATCCTGTACACGTGATGTGGTGGTTAATGGTGTTTCAAGTTCGAACTTGATTGATTTGGATTCTAATGATAGTACCCTCTTCTTTGTTCCTCCTTCTATCATCAATGCTGACGTTATTACGTCTATCTCTGGTAAGGATGTTGCTACGGGCCTTGAAAAGTGGCATTGTTCTTTTGTTGTACGCGTCATTGGTGGCCGTCCTGTTCTATGGCTATAACTAAAATGCTTTGGGGGTTGAGGGTTCTTGAATGTGTTATCTCCAATGGGGATGTCTATCACGTTCACTTTAAAACCTTTAAGGATTCTAAGAAGGTTCTTCGGGATGACCCTTGGTACCTCAAAGGATACTCTCTCTCCCTTGAGGGGTTGGGCGAATGATCTCATTCCTAAGCATGACCTTCCTTGTATACCCATATAGATTCAATTACATGGTTTTCTTGCTCTGTTATGGACGAAGAGCACGCTTTGCGCCATCACTAGTGGTGTGGGTACTCCTCTCTACATGGACAAGCCAATTTTTGATGGAACGATGGTTAGTTATACAAGGGTTTGTATTGAAATCGATGCCAAAGTCTCTCCGATCAAAGTCTTGCTCGTTGATTACAATGGCCATCGATTTTCAGTGAATGTGAAATACGAAGGTTTGCCGAAAATCTATGGGAAATGTCATTTTTGGCATACTTGTCATCTTTTGAATCCTCTAGCGCTCCCACCACCCTTGCCATTGGAATATCGGCCACAGTGGCCTAAAAAAAGAAAAAAATGTTGGAATCGCCTGCTCAAGGGTGGTGGTAGAAGTGGTGTGGCTAGTGATTTTCTTAGGCCTACTAGGCTAAGGCAAGGTGATGGGGCTTATGATGATTTGGCTCTTGGGGCAAGAGAGGAGGAGCCTTTGGGCCAGGGATTTGTGGGTGAGAGTGGGCCTTGCATGGATTCTAAGCAGGCTAGGGTGGATAGGCCTGGGCCATCTAATGGGCCTAGACTTGATGTGGTGGGAGGGCATGTTGTTGGGCCGATTATTGGGCCACTGGACAATGGGCTACAGGTTGGTGGTTGTGAGGAAGGGGCTATTGGGCCTATGACTGGGCCTTTTCTCTCCCCCTCTGATTGGCTCACCTTACACTCTTCTGGTGGGCCTGCTTGTGGGCCTAGGCCACCCCTCCCCTCTCCTTGTGCCTCCCTTGCTGATGGGGGGCCACTTCAGCTAACCGAGCCCAGCCTAGCTCATTTTAGGCACTAGGCAGGTGGGACCGGCTTTGGGCTCTCCCAAAACTGGCCCTTTCATTTGGACCCCACTAGGATCTAGTGCTCAGGTTGGGGATGTGTTAAGCCTCTCGGTACCTATTTTGAGGAGGATTTGGGTCATGCTAACTTTCATTGAGAGGTTGATGTGGATCGGGATGCTTTTGTTGGGTCCCTTGAAGCCGGGTCCTGCCATGTCAATCAAGAAGCCACTGTGCCAAGCAACCAGTGTGTACCAGCGGTCAAGTAAGTCTTTCGTCGAACCTAAGGTTGTAAGAATCAGGATTCTACGTAGGATCGGTGGGGGTCCTCAGGATCGGGATCGTAGAATCGAATCGAGAATCGTAAGATTCTACTTTTTGTGTAAAACACTAGCTTGGATCCATAAAAATCGCATTATAAGTCTCAAATATACAATAAAGAACATCAAAAAGTGCAAAAAACATTAGTTTCATAACACATTAAGAATTCATAAGTACGAAATTAATAGAGGTACATCAAGCAAACATACATTCAAACTAGCAACACCATCAAACTAATATCTGAAATCAAAATTACTGTCATCAATATCATCCGCAGTATTGGTATTTGTATCTCTACTATAATCACCAATAGAACCACCACTATCACCAAGAGCATCACCCCCAATGGTAGCATCATCTACAAACAAATCCTCCACATTGTTCGAGCCAAAGCCACTCGCATCATTAATACAAGTACAACTTAAAGACTAAAATTAAAAAGAGGAGGCATTCATAATTAGTGAATATGATATTAGTAAGTTAAACAAATTTTTAGCTCAATACATAATATAAATCAACAATCAAGTTAACATTAAAATAGGGGAACAATATATTGCATTATAAAGTTGAAGAAATACAATAAAATTAATCAAAATGACTACAATCAAGTAATCAACAATTCAACACAAAAGTTCAAATGGGTATACTTAGATAAACAAAGAAAAACTTCTTTGAAAAACTTAGAAATTAAACAAAGCAAAACAAAACCAAGCTTAAAATAAACAAAATGTGAATCAAAATAATTACCCAATTTACTCAATAATATACTAGAAGAATAAGAAATTAAACAAAAATTAGAAATTTTTACACAAAAAGAAAATAAGCTATGGTTGTGTGTGGCCCTTAGGTTGGTGTCGTGTCAAAACTTAGCTCACGGCAGTTGGTCAGTGGCGTGGCTGGCGGCAGTTGGTCGGTGGGGTGGTGTCGCGTGGCGTGGTGGTGGTGATTGTTGGTTGGTTGTGGTGAAAGTTGGGGTTAGGGTTAAGGTGAAGGGAAAGGGAATGGGTGAGGGTGGAGTGAGTGAGGGAGGAGAGAGAAACGGGGGGCTGGTGGGTTTTTGGGGGTATTTTATTTTTTTTTAATTTTGTAATTTTATGTTATCAAACTCGATAGGATCGGTCAGAATCGTCGATCCTACCGATTCTATATCGATCCTACCGATCCTACTTTATTTTTTTGCGATTCTAGTTTTTTACGATTTTTTACATGATCCAGGTTGATTGGGCATAGTAGGATCGTACAATCCTACGATCCGGATCCCGATTTTGATAACCATGGTCGGACCCCTATGAGGGCCGGCTTCTTAAGACTCCTGATGACTTAGCTAATGCCCTGGCTTATTTAGCAGCTCAAGAAGGTTTTCAGCCAGCTCCCATCGTTCCGCACCGGCAGACTAGAGCTGCTTCAAAGAAGCAGAATTCGGACCCCACCTCTCCTCAAAAGGGCCAGGGTCGCCGTTGAGTGTTGTTCTCCTCTTCTGTGTTTTCAAGTGATTTACTTTGATACTTTGATGTAATCTTTGCATTTTCTCTTTTTTTGGCTTTTGCTGTGTTTGCATCTTAGCTTCATTTAGCTTTCTTTTCAATATGCTTTGTAGGCCCCGACTATGTCTTGGGGTATGCCCCTCGTACTCATGTATGTGTGTATGTATGTGTATATATATATATATATACACACACACACACTGACTTATCCAAAAAAAAAAATTTCAATTTTCTAATGCCAATTCTCATGTTGGGCATGCTTTGTGATTATCAAGAAGTTGTTTTCGAGGTTCGGAATTATCGATTATGTGCTGCAACAGAATGTACGCAATTGTGAAGGTGACTAAGTATATAAAAACAATATCTTACACTGCACTTACTAAGTTGTTGACTAATAGTGGTACTAAATAGCTTAGTAGTAGATTGGTTAAAGTGAGAGTTGCTTGAGAGCGTTAACGTACGTGGTCCATGTTGGACTTTCCAGTTAGAAATGTTTTATTTGGTCACAGTAAGCAGCTCAGTTTCCTAATTATATTTCGATCCTTGACTTGTAATGAGTAATGAAGTCCCCTAAATGTATCACAATGTTGTGTTACACGACCCGATTGAGGTTGTAACTCTCTAGCTCTAAAAGGGATGGTATCTCATGGATAAGTAGTTCCCGACCTATAGTCGCTCTGGCATGATTTGCATCGTGTGAAAGAAATGCATTCACACTCATTGTTGATTGTGAAGCCTCTTGATTTTGGAATGGTTTATCATTTGTGACAGAAATGATGTTAATCTGTGACCCGGGGGTAAAGTCCCCTAATCTTGAAAATGATTTATGCCACCAAGACAAGGAAATCTGATTTTTGATTGAGGCAAAGTCCCCCAGTCCTAAAATGATTTATGCCACAAGGATAAGGAAATAAAATTTGATTTCTTATTGAGACGAAGTCACCCAGTCCTAAAATGATTCATACCATGATGATAAGGAAATGAAATGTAATTTATGACTGAGCAGTTGGATCAACTATGAAGAGATTGAGCCTACCACGAAGAAAAGAATGTATTGTAAGATCCAATGGGCATGCTTTTGGGGTTCAATAGGAGTTATTACACCTTTTGTATGTTAGTACAAAGTTTTGAAAATACAATGTACAATCTTGGCCACCTTATTATGGTTTGTCCTTTTCTTTTAAATTTAACTTATATGCCTCGTAAGCTACATTGGCACACCAATATTGGCATTATTTGATGAATTTTTGATTTGTATGAGATTAACCAAAAGAAATAGGTGCTTTCTTCATTTCTAATAGTGCATACAATGGAACTTAGTCATTTGTGAATGACAGAGAGAAAATTGATTTAATTGAGGCTGTAGGGATAGAAAGTGGATAGCTTTTGACTTGATATAATAGCTGAGTATGTTGGTAGTATAAACTATCTAGCAGAGCTGAGGTATAAAACAACAATTGCAAAAGCCTTAACTTTAATAAAAACACAAGAGAGATTCGAATGAGATTATCATAGAAATAAGACATTATAGCGAGGCATATTCATTGGCAAGTAAGGCAAATCTAGAACCACAAGTAGGATCAATGAGTTCAATTGTTGCACGAACTAGTTGAGGAAAGTAGATTCAATTAGGGCTCAAGTAAGAATGAAATTTAAGAAAAATATACATGATTATAACTTAATTGAATGAGAATTGGTTCAATATGAATTACAATGAAGATTGAATTGAAACAAGGTTTAGTTGAATTGAGATTATGACCAAAGTTGACCCTAGGATTGTAGCAAAAACTGACCAAATTAAGATTTAATTAACCTGAGATTGTAGCAAAATTTTGTTCAACTAGCGTTGAACTAAAATGAGATTCTAACAAAAATTCGTTCAATCAGGGTTGGGCTACATTGAGATTGTGGTGAAAATTTGCTCAACGAGGGTTGAGTTAAATTGAGATTGTAACGAAAGTTAGTTTAGGTAGGGTTGAACTAAACGGGGATTGTAACAGAAGTTTAACCCTTTAGGGCTAAGTTAAACCAAGATTGTAATGAAAATTAACCGTTTTACGGTTGAATTAAACTAAGATTATGATAAAATTGGCCCACTAGATTGAATTAAACTAAGATTATAATAAAAATTGACCCAAATTAGGGTTGTATTGAATTGAGATTGTAACAAAAATTAACCCTTTAGGGTTGATTTAAACTAAGATTGTAAAAAAAATTAATCCATTTAGGGTTTAATTAAACTAAAATTGCAATAGAAATTGATCAAAATTAGGGTTTATTGTAGGACAGAAAGAACCATTGATGGTGATTAGTATGGGCTGCTGGTGGCCTGTGGCAGTGGTTGAAGCATGGGAATGCAAAAGGGCGTGGGTGTTGGTAGAGTGGGAAGAGGAAACGACGCCGACAGTATGATACCGTTTATTTCACCAATTAACCCCAAATTGAACCAAAGATCAATGAAATGAGAAATTAAGAGAGAAAGAGAAGAAAATTGAGGGAGAAGATGACTTGTATTAATATTTGGATAACCCTAATTAATTACAATCACTAAGCTTATACACTATCTTGCCATTGAAATAAGAAAATAAAGTAATTACTAAAAATAGAAGATATTAGTTAATAACCTAAAAATAGAAAAACTGCCGCAGCTAGCAAGTGCCGGGCACATGCTTAATACCCAATTTTCCCACCAAACTCCTGCCATTTACATTATGAATTCTTTTTTATTGTATCAATGCCCTCCCAATGAAATTCACCCTTTTCGTCAAGGGTGGAAGTCTGGGAACTTCAATTGAAGTCCATAAAGAAACTTTCAAGTCGCTTCCTCCCTTGGTAGGCCCTTCAATTGCACTAAGACCTTCGTGGCAGCTCTATTGTTGCGTTTAACCATCTTCTTGCCCAAAACCAGCTCTGGAATCTTTAATAGAACTACATCAAGAGTATCAAGCAAGGGTAAAGGATCAGATGGGAGAGGGCAAAAGTGAGGCTTCAGCTGAGAAACATGGAAGACATCGTGTATCTGGTAGAGCAAGACTGTAAGCCACCTTTCACACTGCGCTTAGTATTTGAAAGGGTCCAAAATACTTCAGTGCTAGCTTATGTTGCTTCTACGAGCCATTGTTAACTATCTATAAGGATGAAGCTTCAAGTATACCTAGTCACCAGCTTGATAGCATGTGTCTAGCCTTCTTCCGTTAGCTAGTTGCTTCATTCTGTTCTGAGCTCGGCTAAGATGAAATTTTATCACTTGAATCTTGTCTTCCTTGCTCTGTAGGCTTCTATCCACATATTCCACTTGAGTCTTTCCCAGAATGTAAGGAATGTGGAAAGGAGGAGGATGTTCATACACAATCTCATATGGAGTCTTTTGTGTAGAAGAATGCTAGGTGGTGTTATACCACCACTCTGCTAGTGGCATCCATTGGGACCACTATGGGGGATTGGAACCGCACATACACCTGAGATAAGTCTCCAAGCCTTGGTTGACCACCTCTTTTTGGACATCAATTTGTGGATGATATGCTGTAGATAGATGCAAATCAAGACCTTGTATAGAACAAAAAAAGCTTGCCAAAACTCACTCTGAAAGATGGTGTCTCTATCACTAACTATAGTGCTGAGCATGCCATGGAGCTTGTAAACAATGTCCATGAATAACAAAGTAACTTTCAAGGCTGAATAAGGGTCAGTGAGGGCCATGAAATGTTCTGCTTTGCTAAGTCTATCCACCACCACAAAGATCACATCCTTGCCAAAGGACTTTGGAAGGCCTTCAATGAAGTCCATGGAGATGTCAGTCCAAATGCGATATGGTATTAGTTGGGGTTGAATGAACCCAGAGGAAGCTATGTTTTCGTTCTTACAAGCCTGGCAGATGGAACATTGTTGAATGAAGTCATGGACTGATCTAGACATACCCTTCCAATAAAACAAGGACTTAACTCTTTGAAGAGTGGCATCCATGCCTGAGTGTGCCCCAATTGAAGAGGTGTGAAGCCCTTATAGGATCTTACTCTTGAGCTCTCATTCTCCACCAACCACCAGTTTTCCTCACCTCTTTAGCTGGCCTTGATGCCAACTATACTTAAGGTGTTCCAGGAATCATGGCTGAGCTACTCAATTAGCTGCTGTAAGTTAAGATCTAATTGCCGAGAAAGTCGTATCATTGCATATAATTTCTATCCACAGTGGATAATGTCATAAAAACTATCTGCTGGCTTGAAATTCGAGACAAAGCATCAGCTACAATGTTCTCCTTGCCTTTCTTATAGTCGATGATGTAGCTAAATCCCATCAGCTTGGAAAACCACAGCTACTGGAAGTAAGTGTGAATCTTTTATTCAAGCAAGTGCTTCAGAATCTTTTGGTCTATTTTGATGTTAAACATATTGTTAAGCAAATATTGTTGCCACTTCTACACTGCAGTAATTAAGGCTAGTATTTCCTTCTCATACACAAAGAGAAATTGATGTTTTGGACTTATGATTTGCTTAGGAAGGCCAAAGGGATGACCTTCTTGGATTAGTACGGCTCCTAATCTTGTATTACACACATCTGCTTCAATTGTGAAAGGTTTAGAGTAGTATGGTAAGGCCAACACTGGGGCCAAACTTATAGCCTCTTTCAGATTATTAAATGCAATTTGGCTTTCTTTACCTTTCTTAAGAGCTTAGTCAGTGGCTTTGCTAGCATGCCATACCCCTTGATAAATCTTCTGTAGTAGCTTGTAAGGCCTAGGAATCCCCGTAATTATTTGATGTTGATTGGAGCTGGCTAATTCTTCACTACTTCTACTTTCTTCAGGTAGTGGCGACACTCCAAGTACTCAATTTGAGTCGCAGCAAATGAACACTTACTCTTTTTAGCAAACAAGTGATGTTCCTGTAGCTGATTGAAAACCAATCTTAAGTGCTCAAGGTGATCTAAGTTAACACTGTATATCAGAGTGTCATCATAGAACACTAAAACAAGGACTTCAAATAAAGTTCATAAGAACTTCAAATCTAGAAGGAGCATTGGTAAGCCTAACGAGCATCACCAAGGACTCAAAATAGGTTTTAAAGCTTGTTTTCTGCACATCTTTAGTGTGCATTCAAATCTAGTAGTAGCTCGCTCTGAGGTATATCTTTTTGAAGAGTTTGGCTCTTCCCAAGTCATCCAAATAACTCTTCCACTAAGGGAATGGGGAATTTATCCTTATAGTGGCTTGATTTAGCTCTCCATAATCAACACATGTCCTCCATTCTCCTTCCTTGTTCTTAACAAGCACAACAGCAGACACATAAGGGCTTGTGTTAGCCTTAATGTATCCCTTGCTTGACGATTCTTGGATCATGTCTTCAATCACATCCTTCTGTAGTGAAGGGTATCTATATGGCCATTTGCTAATTGGCTGAGTTCCCTCCTTAAGATGGATCCTATGATCAAAATTAGGTCTATGAGGAGGGAGTTGCCCAGGTTCGTTAAAAAGGGAGGCATATAACAGCTTGAGGAAAGGGACGCTGCTAATGCTTTTCCAACCCCATTCCTAACATTATCATCGTCACATTAGAACATTGATCGGGTTTGGGGAATACTTGGAGTAAAGAAATGAAGGGAGAAGTGGTCATGGCCTTGGACATGGCCTTGGCATCCACTATCCCATAATAGTTAGATCCTTCACCCTTCAGCACTTGCTGTTTCCCATCTACTGTAAATGCCATTGTGAGATCCTTGAAATTGCAAAGATTGTCTCCCAATGTTGAGAACCATTCAATGCCCAAAACCATTTCACATCTCTCCAAGGGCATTAACAATAAATCTGATCTATACGACACCTCTTGCATCTTCCAGGAAAGGTGCTTACATTGATTGGCATAGCTCAATATTGAAGCTGCCATCAGTAATGTCTGATAGTGCAATATAGTAATGGCTACTGCAATAAGACTTGCTAGTGTCATGATGCAACTCAATATTGAAGCTAGCGAGGAGTCTATGAAGTTGTGTGGAACTAGAATCAATCGGTAAGTGTATAGGTCTCCTCTTCAAACACCCAATAATTCTCAATGTCTGATAGTAGCCGCTGATAAGGCATGTAATGAAATGTGAGCAGTGGTTTTCACCTCGACTTCCCCTTCAACCATCCATTCCAATACTTCAGTATTTTCACCCAAATCCTCTTCATCCACTTCAATAACAAAGAGCTGGGGCCCTCTACTGTTACCTTTGTGTCCTTGCTCAAGCTTCTCATCACAAAAATAACATAACCTCTTGGTTCTTTTCTCTTGCAACTCAGCTTTGGTTACGTTCTTTGGGGTCTAATGACAAGGTTTGTGTTTTGATCATGAAAAGTGCTCCAAGAAGGTGCTATAGTTGTTTGGTGGAGATTGGCTTGTTTTTGGAATGTTTGGGGTTGGTAGCAAGGGAAGCCTTGAATACCTTAACCATTTAACCAATGCATCCACCTTGGCCTCTGCTAATTTGGCCAAACAAATAGCTCGTTATAGTGTTGAAGGTTGCTTAGATTTAACATCTAACTCAAAATCATCACGGAATCGAGTCAAGAAGCAGCTGATCAATTGGGCCTCATTCAAGTCAACTTTGACTGTAATAGTATCAAACATAGCAAGGTAATCTTTCACTATCCCTTCTTACCTTAAACCCATCGGATCTGATACAGGATCTTCATGTGCCCTCTCACATCAAACCTTCAGTGAGCTCACATACTCATCCTAAGGGATCATAGCAAAATTCCCTCTAGTCCTCATATATTTCCGGTGCCATTATAGTGCCAAACTCCTTAAGTGAATAGAGGCTAGCCTGATCTTTTCAAAGTCCAGAGTATTATCAATTAGCAAAAACTGCTCACACATATACAACCATTCATTCACACCACCTCCAGTGAACAATGGAAAGTCTACTCTGCCCAATCTAGCAATGTATGAATTGTTACCTGCTTAAAAAGCTAGGGTTTGATCAAAATTAACAAAATTAGCAACAGTGGAGTTGGATCCACCTTCCACTACTCCACCTCTATCAACAACTCTACCCTACTACAATACTACAAGGCCATAGCAATAATCATCTCTCTGAGCTCTTGTATGGATGAGCGCAGCTGACCAACAGCATGCTCTACCGTTTCATTGGTAGATCGAATTTAGGATGACAAAACCTCCTCAATCCTTCGAATTTCAGTAGCAGACTGTGTGTTCTTAGACATTTGAGCTTGATCCTTTAACCACATTCAGAGAATCACGGCTCTGATACCAATGACACCACTTATCTTACCAATTAACCCCAAATTGAACCAAAGATCAATGAAATGAGAAATTAAGTAGAAAGAGAAGAAAATTGAGGGAGAAGAAGACTTGTATTAGCATTTGTATAAACCCTAGTTAACTGCAATCACTAAGCTTATATACTATCTTGCAATTGAAATAAGAAAATAAAAACATTACTGAAATTAGTAGATATTAGTTAATAACCTAAAAAGCGAAAAAACTAATGTAGCTAGCACGTGCTCAATACCCTATTTTCCCCCCAACTACATTATGAATTGTTTTTGCTTGTAATACGGTGGTGAGAGCTTGAAGTCGTTGTCATGATTGAGATATGTGCGATTAAGTAGTCAATTCATTAGTATTAGTCAATTAGATAATTCATTAGTATCAGTACTTCTTTAGTTGTATTAGCCATGTGTTAGGTGTATTAGTGTATTAGTTCCATTCTTGTATTGGGAGGTAGTATTGATTAGTTGTTAGTAAGTCCGTTATAGTTAGTTAGTAAGCTAGATATTTTGTTGTTAGATATTTTATTGTTGCCGCCTTAAGTCTAGATTAGTATGAGTAGCTGGTCCTTACTTTGTAATCCTCATTCAATGACTAGACAAAACATCTCTTTCTTATCTAAATTCTCTCTATCTTTCTCATCTCCTTCTTAATTCTTCCTCATCTCATATTCTTTTTCCTAGGTTATGATCCAAAACCTTCTTGAATCATAGCAATTGGTATCAGAGCTTGTGTAATTGCATTCTTTCACGTGTTCAAACGACCAAAGCTAGCTATGGCTGGAGGTTCATTCCATGGGATGATTCAGTCGGATCCGTGGTCTAAGGCACTGCAGCTAGCTCTGGACATAATTGAGACATTAAAGAGTATGCAACAATCACAAGAAATGATCCAAGTGTAGCCTTCGGGAATGCAAGATCAATTCCATAAGCAGAATGATGCAGCATCGGTTCAGGTTAATGTTGCAGCATTACAACCTGTTCAAGATGAATTGATGCAAACGAATATTACAGCAGTGGAATTGATATTGATTCAGCAGCAAATCTTAAAAATTCAAGAAAAGATTGATCAAGCAGCATTTCAACGTATTGTACATGATTACTTGTTAGTGCAATCGAATGTTGCAACGAGGAGATCGAAGGCTAATGTGGAAGATCAGTTCAAGTACAATCAGAACGTTATTACAGCAAAATATCTAGCTTACTAACTAACTATAACTGACTTACTAACTACTAATCAATACTACCTCCCAATACAAGAATGGAACTAATACACTAATACACCTAACACATGGCCAATACAACTAAAGAAGTGCTCATACTATTGAATTATCTAATTGACTAATACTAACGAATTGACTACTTAATCCCACATATCACAATCATGACAGTTGTGCGGACATGGTGGCAGGTGAAAAGTCACATGGTTGTTGAAGTCGTGCATCGACATTGGTTAAAATTCAAACATCAAGCGGTCATTTTTGAGGATGATGAAGGTAATTGACAAAATGTCACGTGGTGGTTGGGATATGAAGTGTTGTGTGATAGTGGTTTGTGAACAGTGTAACATGTCAGGTAGTACAACACGGCGGGTAGTTCATTGTAGGGCAGGTAATGAGGCAGCGTGTAGTTGGTAATGGTGTTAATGGTGGTCTAGTAGTGTTTTTGGGGGTTTTAATTATGGGTAAGATGTGGATAATGGAGATGAACAAGGTGGGTGGTGGTGGAAGCAGAACAATGATGGGCAACGTCAGTCAAGGTTCATTGTTGTTTGTATTTACCATTTTATTTTATTTTTTTAAATGTATAAAATGTCCTGTAATTTTAAATGGATATAACCTTTTGTCCGTAGGGATGTATAGAACGAGTCACATATCAAAACGAAGGTCTCGAAGAGCTCCACGTAACCATTATAATTTATCCTATTTTCAACCAAAGAAAGGATAAAAAGGATGAGGTGCGCGTTTTTCTGATGTGTTAACTGTTATATAACTTGACTCTGTGAATTAAAATAGGTATGACTTTTAATATATTTGAAGAGTTATGGACCGAATTACCTGTCAAAATGAAGCTCTTGAAGATTTCTAAGCGTAATGATTTTTTAATTTTTTTCATTGACAAAAATATATAAAAGAAGAAGTGGGCGTTATCCGTGCAAAGTAGTTAGGTAACTTGACCTTATAATTTAAAATGAGCATAACTTTCAATCCCTAAAGTTTTACGGACTAAATTATATATCAAAATGAAGCTCTTAAAGAGTTCTACGTAGTTATGATGATATTTCAAACCTTTTGTGGCGGGCCTGTAGTGGTAGGCGTGTAGTATGCCAGTGGTGGTTAGGTAACCCGACCTTGTAATTTAAAATAAGGATAACTTTTAATCCATTGAAAGTTACAGATTGAATTATATATCAAAACAAAGCTCTTAAAGAGTTATACATAGTTATGATGATTTTTCAAACTTTTTGTGGTGGGTGTGTTGTGGTAGGAGTGTAATGGTGGGCATGTAGTGTGCTGATGGTGGTTAGGTGACCCAACCTTGTAAATTAAAACAAGCATAACTTTCAATACGTGAAGAGTTACGAATTGAATTATGTATGAAAACGAAGCTCTTGAAAATTCTACATAGTTATGATTATTTTTCAACCTTTAATCCAACCTTTTTGTGGTGGGTGTGCAGTGGTAGGTGGGTAATGGTGGGCGTTTAGTATGCCGGTGGTGGTTAGGTAACCCAACCTAGTAAAATAAAACGAGCTCAATTTTCAATCCGTAAAGAGTTATAGATTGAATTATACATCAAATGAAGCTATTGAAGAGTTTTACATAGTTATGACGATTTTTTTAATTTTTGATCAAAGAAAGCTCATAAAAAAGGTATAAAAGATGTAAAAGCACTAGAATTTTACTCAAGCAAATTGCTTCTTTTCTTCATGAATATGCTTCAAAGAGGTAAAACGGATGTAAAAGTACTTGACTTCCACTAAAGTAATTCTCTTTTGTTGTTCATGGATATGCTTTGAAGAGGCAAAATGGATATAGCAATACTTGACTTATTCAAGCAAATCTCTCTGTACGTTTTGCTTGAGTAGGCTTGTTCTCATCAAAAAAATGCAAAAGAGGTCGAATAGTACTAAAATTTAACTCGTCCAATGCTAAAAAATAAAAATTGAATCTTACAAGAAACACCAAGCTAGGCGTGAGCTTATAATCTTTCCCACAGACGATGCCAATCTATTTATAATGTTTGCGGTCAGTGTGCTTAAACATCATATTTGGAGTTATGTATGAGGTGGATTTATTAGGATGAGCTGAACTCAAGCTCTAGCTACACACCTAACTTAATATTCCCCGTAAAATCAAACAAACGGTTAGAGGGGCCGTGGGATAAACACAGGGAGACCCCTTTGACGCTCAAGTCAGTATCAATATCATAAAATAGTAAATAAGGGCAGGTAATAAATAGAAATAATAGATAAAAGTACTTCGCATGAAAGGAGTTGGAAGC
This sequence comes from Simmondsia chinensis, assembly GCA_018398585.1. Classification (NCBI taxonomy): domain Eukaryota; kingdom Viridiplantae; phylum Streptophyta; class Magnoliopsida; order Caryophyllales; family Simmondsiaceae; genus Simmondsia; species Simmondsia chinensis. Next base: position 22,594,027 of record JAGTTD010000009.1, on the reverse strand, counting down.
TTGAACGATTGTTGATCTGCAAAGATGACCTTTAGCAAGAGAGGAGAGGAAGCGTGAGAGCCTTGGATGAGTATCCCTCATGCCTCCTTCTCCTCCCTTTTTATGGGTGATGATGGCTGAGATATGTCATCCTTCCCCCTTCTTCCTCTCTACATGCCCACACTTTGGTGGACCTTTATATTTTTACCCTATGTCATGTAGTGACACATGGCAATCTCTAGGTAGTCAGTTCAATAGGTATTTTCGTATCCGGTTTTATAATTTAATAGCCTGTTTGGGATTGCTATGAAAAAACTGCTTTTTTCATAAGCACTTTTTATAAAATCACTTTTGTAAAAAGTGTTGTCTCAAATAAGTAATTTGTGTTTGGCCAACCCACAAAGAAGCGCTTATGTTATTATTGTGAGTCTTTGGCCAATGTTAAAAAAAAACTGCTTTTTTCTCTATAAAATTACCTGAAATGACACAATAGAAGTCTTTTATAGTTGAAAAAAAGCACACATGAACCATTCTAAATATTTAATATATTTTTTTAATATTTAAAATATTTTTTATTATTTAAAATATTTTCTAAATATCATAAATATATTATTAATTGTTAAAGTATTTTTTCATATTTAATATGTTTTTTAAAATATAAAAACTATTTATGAAATATATAAATTTTTTTTAGATATATTAACCAATTTTAGGGTATATAGAATAAACTTTCTCGATTATTTTGTTTTTGCTTCTACTTTTGTTTAAAAGGAGAAGCGCTAAATTTCTACTTCAGCTTAAAAGTGGAAAAACGACTTCTACTTTTAATAAAAAGTGATGTTCCACAATTTCCAAACACCCTCAAATCTCATAAAAGTGCTTTTTCCAAAAAAAGTACGTTCTTGCTTGAAATAAGCAATCCCAAACAGGCTCTAAGTCTAGCTTATTGTTATTTAATTTATATTAATTACCTGCTCGTTATACTTACAATATCGGGCCTATGAATATCGGGAACGTAAGTACCGGGGGAGTGGGTATCGGGCGAATGAGTACAACGTGAGTAGTCTCTAGACGTGCAACCCAAGATGGGTATAACTAGCCGATTTATACAATTATTATTCATATGAATTACTCACTTAGCAAGCTATCTTCCTATATCATAAACAATATCAAATAAACTCCCTAACTATTAACAAAAATTGTTAGGAATATGTGTTTGTAGTTAGTAGTTAGTGCCGTTGGTCCATTTTAGCGGCAATGGTGGAATAAGTTGGCTTTGAATTATCTTGTTACATTGTATCTTAGTTTAGTATAAATAGCTAAGATCTTGTATTGTTTCATTCATGAATAGAAAACTTGATTGATTCTTCTTCTCAACTCCTAATTCTCTCTAATCTCTCATCTCCTTTCACGTCTCTTTCCTCTCAACTCTTTCTCTTCACTTAGTTAAGGATCAAGTTGAACTAGATCCTTAACAATTGGTATCAGAGCTCCACAATTTAGTTTCATAGCTAAATTGATCCTGACTTCGAGCTGAACATTGCAAGTTGTGGAAATAAGCTATTGCTTACTTGATCAGGGATGGTTATAGTGCAGATTGTTAATGACACAACGCGAGGTGCTGTGATCTTGCACTTGACAATCAACATTGATTCAATCGAAGCTGTTCACACTAAATGCAGCTATTGCTGTTGATCCTCGTATAGGATCCTTGACAACTAAGTGCAAAACCTAATTGTGAACACTTTGTTACTCGTTGAGTGTTATTGCTACAGGTTCAGGCCAATTCACAATTCTGATCAAAATTACTGAGTGATCTGTTTGCCTCAGAGTCAATTCTTTAACTAGAAGACTTAATCATGAGGTCTGCAGCAGGAACCGTGAACAATGCTACTACTAATTTTCCTTCTTATGCCGAGGCCGTGACTGGAATAGAACAAATGACTGAAGTAAGAGATTGACAGGACCAAAGAATGGATCTTTTGAGCCAGCAATTAGAGAATATGATGTCTATGTTTCAGCAAAGCCAGTAGAACTTCAATCAGAAGTTTGACAGACAACTGCAGCAAATTGGAGGATTAGAGGAACAGATACAAAGGCAGCAACGACCTCCTAGTGTAAGAGTGCTTACTCCTGCTAGCCAGCTAGAGTTGACACGTAATGCTGCTCATGTTGCTTCACCTTCAGTTGTTGCAACTGCACAACTAAACCATAGGCACAATACACCAGCTGCGAGAGGATCTGGTTATAGACAACCTCGAATTGAGTTGGAAGTATTTGATGGAACCTTGCCTCAAGCTTGGATTAGAAAATGTGAGAGGTATTTAAGGTTCTACAACATTATGGAATCCGAGAAGGTGGAAATAGCTATTGTTTATCTTAAAGTAGAAATGGAGAGCTAGTATTACAGTCCTATGCGAGTGAAACCACTCATTTCTTGGCCTGAATTTGAGAAGGAGTTATGTGATCGTTACGGAGATGAAGACATCAGTGATGTTGTTGACAGTTTTAACAAGCTGGTGCAAACTACAACTGTTAAAGAATACATGTCAAAGTTTGAGGATTTGAGAGCCAGATTGTTGTTTGCCTATTCTGACACTGTTGAAGAATATTACATTTCAAGCTTCATGAGTGGATTGAAGCCAAAGGTGAAGCATATGGTGAAAGCTTTTGAACCTACTTCCTTGTCACAAGTTATACCAAAGCTCAAATGGTGGAAAAGACAGTCCTTGCTTCAAATGACACACCTAGATCCAGAGTTCAACCTGTTGGCAACTCTATGTCCAAGTAGCCTAACAGTGGGAGTAAACCTTTGAGCAAGAAGAAAAGAGATTCCAGAGGCTATGTTTTAAATGCAACCAAAAGTATTTCTTTAGCCACAAGTGTGATACCAAGTACTTGATGTCTACTCATGGTTATGAATCCGTGGATAAGGAACTGGTTGAAAAGAATCATGAGCCAGAAGAGATGCAGTATGAAGATGAAGGTGAGGATTTGGAAGGTAATGATATGGAGATATCTATTAAAGCTTTAACTGGTGGTGGTGCCCATAACACCATTAGAATTAAGGGTGAATCCAAAGGCCAAACAGTTTTGGTTTTGATTGATAGTGGAAGTACACATAGCTTCCTTGATCCTAAGATTGTGAGGAAAGTAGGGCATGATATGGTCAAGACCAATCCATTAGCGATGACAGTAGCTGATGGGAATGCAATCTTGACCCACACCAAGTGTAGTAGCTTCAAATGAAAATGCAAGGGCTTGAATTTGAGTTTGATTTCAGGGTCCTCAGGTTGGGAGGTTGTGACATGGTTTTGGGAGTCGATTGGATGAAAACCATCAGCCCCTTGCTTTTTTATTATGGCCAATTAACTATTTCTTTTAGTAAAGAGGGCAAGTTTATAAAGTTGCAAGGGATTAGAGAACAAGCTCAAATGCAAATGACTAGTGGGAAACAGTTGTAAGAAGTGTCCAAGAAGAAGGATTTCCATTGGGTGGGGCAACTGCACTCCATTTCTGCCATCAGTCAGAGGCAAGACATGGAATGTGATCCATCAATTATCTCACTGCTCGAGCAATACAAAGATGTGTTCGATATGCCAGTTGCTTTGCCACCTCAAAGGGAGTATGATCATGTAATACCCTTAAAGCAAGGATCTGATCCAGTTAATCTACTGCCCTACATGTATCAACATTCTCAGAAAAGTGAGATTGGACGCCAAGTTGAGGAATTGTCAAGGACTAAATTCATTAGGCACATCAATAGTCCTTTTGCCTTACCTGTCATTTTGGTTAAGAAGAAGGATGGTACATCGAGGATGTGCATTGACTACAGGCAGCTGAACTCAGTGACCGTGAAAGATAAATTTCACATTCCTATAATTGGTGATTTGCTTGATGAGTTATATGGGGCTAGATTCTTCTCCAAATTGAATTTGCATCAGGGATATTATCAGATTAGAGTTCAAGATAAGGACATCTATAAGATTGCCTTTCGCACACATCATGGACATTATGAATTCCTTGTGATGCCCTTTGGATTGTCCAATGCTCTGGCCACTTTCCAACCTCTAATGAACTTAGTCTTCAAGCAGTACCTTAGACACTTTGTTTTTGTATTCTTTGATGAGATTTTAGTTTACAATTCCACCATGGACTTACATTTGCAGCACCTTGACGCAGTGTTTCAACTCATGAGGCAGCACTGATTGTATGCAAAACTCTCTAAATGTTCCTTTGGGCAGAGACAAGTTGAGTACCTGGGTCATATTATCTCAGAGGAAGGTGTGGCTACTGACCCCAGCAAGGTATAGGTAATGAGGGGCTTGCCAGTTCCAAGATCTCTCAAACAATTAAGGGGATTCCTTGGCTTGACTGGTTAATATAGGAAATTCATAGCAGGGTATGGTATTATTGCTGGACCTTTGACAGATTTATTGCAGAAGGGAGCCTTTCATTGGAATGAGCAAGCGGGGGAAGCCTTTGAGCAGCTTAAGGAGATCATGACAACTGCTCCTGTTCTTGCCTTACATGGTTTCACTCAACCTTTTGTGTTGGAAACTGAAGCAAGTGGCAAGGGAATTGGTGTAGTCTTATCTCAAAATGGCAGACCTTTAGCTTACTTGAGTCAGCTTCTAAGCTCAAGCCATCAAGCATTGTCGACAAATGAGAAGGAGTAATTGGCTGTGCTCTTAGCAGTCCAGAAATGGAGGCCCTATCTTGAGGGTCATAAGTTCATCATTAGGACAGATCACCAGAGCTTAAGGTATATTTTGGGACATAGAATCACCACCAGGGTGCAGAGGAAAGGCCTCATGAAGATGTTGGGCTTACAGTATACCATTAAATATAGGCAAGGCGGGGACAACGGGGCTGCTGATGCCCTGTTTAGAAGAATGGAAGATTCTGATGCAGGCGAATGTTTAGCTATATCAGAAGTTGTGCCTTCTTGGATGGTTGATGTCATAAAGTCCTATGAAGGAGATGGAATTGCTCAAAAGTGGATCGAGGAACATCTGGTTCAAGGTGCAGATGCAGGTCATTCTGAAGTGGTTGTATCCCAAGGTATTATCCATGTGAATGGTAAGATTTACATAGGGACCGGTACTGATTTGAGGAAACAAGTGATCTTAGCTGCCCATAGTTCGGCATGGGGAGGACATTTAGGATTAGAGGGCACCTATCAGAGGTTGCATCAGTATTTCCATTGGCCTCATTTGAAACACAAAATTCATGCCTTACTTCCTTCTTATTAGGTATGTCAGCATACAAAGTATACATCAGCCTTATCAGGGGTTATTGCAGCCTTTACCAATACCAGATTGAGCTTGGCAGCACATCAGTATGGATTTCATTGAGGGCCTGCCAATATCTGAAGGGAAGGAGATTATTTGGGTGGTGGTTGATCGGTTTAACAAGTACAGTCATTTTGTGGCTATCCAACATCCAATTACATCAGCAAAGTTAGCCAAGCTTTTCCTTGATCAGATTTACAGATTGCACGGCTTACCTCAGTCCATTGTTTCTGATAGGGATCGGTTGTTCACCAGCCATTTCTAGAAGGAGCTGTTCTTTTTATTAGGCACAACCTTGGCCATGAGCTCTTCATATCACCCACAATCAGACGGCCAGACTGAGAGGGTGAACCAGTGTGTTGAGCAATACTTGAGAAGCATGACTTTTGTTCATCCCAGAGATTGGCATAGGTGGCTTTCACTTAGGAATTTTCTATAACACCCATTTTCATTCAGCTTTGGTTACCACCCCCTTCAAGACACTTTATGGGTATGATCCTCCGGCACCAGTTCTGTTTTAAGGGAGCATTTCTCATGTCACTGAAGTTGATGACTTGTTAGATTAAAGGAGGTAGCTAGTTCAACAATTGAGGGATAATTTGCAAGTAGCCTAGACCCGGATGAAGTTTTATGCTGATAAGAAGAGAGTGGACAAGTCCTTTGCCATTGGAGACCTTGTTCTTTTGAAATTGTAGCCTTACAGGTCGAGCTCCTTTGCCATTCGTAAGAACATTAAGCTAAGTGCACGTTTCTTTGGCCCTTACAGGATACTTGAGAAGATAGGCATGGTTGCATATAAGCTGAAACTCCCTGATGATTGCACCGTTCATCCAGTCTTGCATATGTCTTTATTGAAGAAGATTCTCCCAGCTGATCAGGAAGTTGTAGTAACCCATCCTCAGGCTACCTTGCAAGGCATGTTGGTCGTACAGCCTCAAGCTATCCTTCAATCTCGCACTAGTGCACTGACAGGTAGGAAGCAACAAGTTTTGGTTCAATGGAGCAATTTGGATCCTTCTTCAACATCTTGGGAGGATTGGACTTTCCTTCGTTCCCAATTCCCTTCTTTTCATTCTTGAGACAAGAATGTTTTAAGGGGGGAGCATTGTTACAAATGTGTGTTGGTAGTTAGTAGTTAGTGCCTTTGGTCCATTTTGGCGGCAATGGTGGAATGAGTTGGTTCTGAATTGTCTTGTTACATTGTATCTTAGTTTAGTATAAATAGCTAAGATGTTGTATTGTTTCATTCATGAATAGAAAACTTGATTGATTCTTCTTCTCAACTCCTAATTCTCTCCAATCTCTCATCTCCGTTCACTTCTCTTTCCTCTCAACTCTTTCTCTTCACTTAGTTAAGGATCAAGTTGAACTAGATCCTTAACAAAAACAAATTTGATCCCTAACTTTAAATTTTACGAAAAATATTCGAAATTGTTAAAAGAAAGAAAAAAATTAGTTTGGATATCCTAATGCTTGTCAATATATTTTATAGATGCCCCAGAATTTTAAAATATTTTTGAGTTAGTCCAAACTTTTTAAATTATTTTTCAAATAATATCTCAATAATTTTATTAGTATTCTACTAAATTATGCTGAATAAAAAAAATATATTAAACATGATTTAATTATCATCTATATTTAAAATGAATTTAAATATTTAAAATGATGTTAAAATTTTAAAAATAAAGAACTTGCTAAATTACCAATAAATAATTCTAAAAGTTAACAAATAAAAATTATATTGTTATTTTTAAAATTATCTTATTTTTTATATTTATAATTGTTATAGGGATAGTACATAGAAAAAGTTATCAAAATTTAGGTTATCTATAAAATATTTTAAAAACCCAAGACACCTGAAAAGTATATTATCTAATTTTAAGAACTCTTAATCAAAGTTTTTTTGAATTGTTTTGGAAGTCTTTGATATAATTGTCTAAGTTGGGAGATCAAATTAATTTTAGTTAATAGTTTGGGGTGTCTAATTAAATTAGAAGTTAGGGAATCACATTGAATTTGGCCAATAGTTTAGGGGATGTCTTTGATGAAATTAGAAATTTGGGGGAGTGGGGTCACATTTTGGTTTTTAGATGGTATCTTTGATGAAACTAGAAGTTTGAGGGTCACATTAATTTTGATCAATAGATCGGGAGGGTCTTTGATTTTTTCGATAATTAGAGACAAAGTCCTAATATAAAATAGGCCACTCAACCAAAGTGAGGCCTAGGAAACCTGTAAACATACGGGGCCAGAAAAGGACCAGCAAAAACTATAGACTAAAAACGGGAAAATAGGAATGCAAAAAATATACAAACAGAGCCAACAACTGCTAGAAAACTATAAACACTAAAAATAAAATAGGAAGTGCCACGATCAGGTTGGGAAGAGAGAGCAGAGCATCAAAGCCACGAAGGATGGTAGGAAATTAAGCTAAAAATTACCCTAGTCCATCATTCTTAATTGCTCGATCATAATAGATTCGTTACCATCAAAACTCAACCCCAACTTCTTCCTAGTCTCCAATATGCACTCACTCAAAAGAAGTTTCTCAGCCACTATGACATTTTTTATCCTTCTTCTGGACTTCCTCTTTCTTCTTTCATTACTTAAAGGCTCGGGCAACCTCTTCACACTACTTCTAGGTGACCTATCTTTAAGAAATTCTTGTAGGTCACGCTTAGCTTTCTCTTTTTTCCAACACTTTAAAGCTCTGTGACCCTTTATAGACAAGCCAACATTGGGGTTCCGATGACCCAATCCCACATTCCTCCTTCTCTCCCTTGCCTTGCTAGACTCTTCATTAAACTACACCAGAGTAGCTCTCAAGGAGTTTCGATCATCGTGCCGGTGTCTATCTAAAGCATGGGGCTCAAAACTCGGCAAGAATTCAGGTCCTGAAGACATTGACTTAGTTTCACTTACAGCATCAAGAGCTTGATTACCTTAAGGAGGCGATTATTCTTTGCAATCTAGGTGATTTGGCTTTACTGTCCTCTGCTCATGGCAAGGGAAGTGGACGGTTTCGGTTGACTCGAGTTCCCTGGATGAATGCTGCTATCAGTTGTTTTACGAACTGAGGAGAGGGAAGAATGGTAGTCGAGCATGGGTCCTGGAAATCCTAGGGCCATCTACCCAAAAAATAACCATCAACATGTAGCGCAATATAACCAGCACTCTGCTTAACAATCCTCACATTAACATATTTCCAACCTATAGTGAGGTTGTAGAAAACCCTTCTGCGATCGATGAACAACAGGAGGAAGGGATGCCAAAGTGATGCAAGCTCTAGCACTTTGATCTCATTTAGGAGTTAAAGCTCATTCCCTGTTTAATTTGGCAAAGGCGGCGAAAGCGATAACTTCTGGAGAGTAATTGGGGATTAATTAGAAATTACCTTCTTTCACAAGAACAATTCGAGAATCTCTATTCTAATTTACTTAGACCACCTATTGTATAACTAATAGGGTGCATGTGTCAATGAGAACCCTTGCAATGTCCACACATCTCATCACTGATGTTTTGGAATTCACTCGAATGAACTGTTAGGAACAGTGTCCTGAAATCCAGATTTATTCTGGATATATCGTTTTAATTAATAGAAACAACCATAGTCTTATTCACCATTTGATATGCTGCTATCAATGAAGGAAAACAGACCTACCAAACACCTGCAGCAGTTACCCTGAGCCTTGTTGCTTCCATCTTGACCTTAGATTGGAGCAATCTAAAAGTCTCAGACATTTTCCACAAATTTCTTACATAATCCACATCACAAATCTTCACTCTTGTAACTTGACAAGTCTTAAGGGAAGTTCACATATTGCATTTATCACATGGCTTTCCAAAACAACACTTAAACTTGAACTCCTGCGCAATTGAGACTTTAGTTTGTAATTTCAAGATTGTGCTCCACCAAACTAGGTCTTCAACAGCCACAAGTGACCTCCAAGGAAACAATGTCCTCCCTTGTCTATCCAAAGCATTCCAAAGGGAAATGCTCAATCTACACTCCACAAATTCCACGTAGGTTACAAGACATTCAATCCTTGTTTCACCCTTCTCAGCCTTACTGCAGCTAATGAACTTGCTGCAGTTATATTAACATAAAAGTCCTTGTACCTCAAACTTGTTCAACCACCACTTATGGCCTAACACATCAGGTTTGAAGTTCTTGCCAACAGTCTCAAGTATATGTGCCAATGGCATCAAAACATAACACCCATGGAACTGTTGATCAGATGTGAACCTTCCTAGATCAATTTCTATCATGTTCTGTGCTCTTTGGCTGATGTATACGCAAATTTCAGCTGAATTTGTTCCTGCTATCTTGTTTACTTCTTCAACTAAAGAATGTTGATGACATTAGATCTTTTGCATCAGCTTTCTACAATCAATATTAACGCAGCGGCTTGCCAATTCCATATTTAGTTCATGACTCCCATTTTCAGCAAGAATTATTTATTTCATGACTCCCATTTTCAGCAAGAATTGTTCTTCTTTCACTTCAAGACCCAATTGTCATCAAATGCATCAATACTTGGCCACGTTTACTCGCACATTTACTCCCTGCAAGTGCAAAACCAAGGCCTAAACCTTCTTCAATACATTCATACAGCCACACAATTTCGGGCGGTCTCCCTATGTCATACAAAACTAGGAGAATAGCCAATCTTCTGCATTTGCTTTGGACAAATTTATGTTGTTGCCTGTTACTCAGCTTGAATACAAACAAGAAGTCAATTCCTTGACCTGAAGTGAGCCACCGCATCCAATTTCTTTGCTACTAAAAATCAGAACACAATCTAGCAGCTTAATCATCACCATTCAGCACAAAAACTTGCTGATTCAACCTTTTACAGTCATGATAATCCTCTTCCGGATCAGGAGGGAGCTTGTCATAAGCGTTTGCAACTTGATAGACCTTCTTTTCACCAAAAGAACATTGTAGTGCATCCATCCGACAGCTTCTTGCACACTTCAGGTTCTGATTTTGCATGCCAATGTCCCATGGAGAAGCACTTAACGTATTTTTTGATGCATTCTTTGATACTACAGTAGTGGCATCAGATTTGTCAGCAATAAATTTCAGTTCTGCAGTACTTTCCTCTTGTTTGTTTGCTAAAACCTGAAAATGCTCATCTTGTGAATCATTACTACTAGGAATCACTTGACTCCTTGTTTTCTTAAACATTCTCTTAATCCACGAAGAAGCTCCGAGTCTTTCCACATACCAAAACACCATCCTCGTTTTTCCCACTTCCGTAACCTTAAGCATATGTTGCTCTTCTAGGTATAGCTCGTTTTTCTCAAGGAGTAAGAAGTCCGGAACGCTTCCTTTATAAATCACCAATGGTCTTTCCAAAGATCTCAATCTTTTACTTGAGAAACACATCTTTTGATTGAGGCAAACTTCTGCATTGATTTTAATCTTGTTCCAAAAAGTGAGCTTAAACCTCAGCTTTCTAATAGTTAGAATCTCAATGTATACTTGCAATTTCTTTGTAGCATTTCTCAGTGGCACAAAGTCCTGCTCAACTAATTGTATTGACTCCATTTCAACCCGACTTGAAGGTTTCCATGAGCTAGCTTCTACTTCGACAATAACAAGCCCGCAGTCTCCACCATCAACACAAGATCCGATGTCCACCTCATTTGTCTGCAAGACCTACGGCAGATTGGGACCTTTGTCCTCCATGGGCATAACGACCTCTTCAACAAGCTCATTTTCTAAATTCAACTTCTCCTCATGAGCTATATCACTATCCTCTATTACTTCATCATGAACGAGTAGACGAACTGGCTCAACATTCAACTGATTCGCGAATAACAAAGGTCCCACGCTGGAGCACACATTTTGTCTCCGGAATTGTTCTTGTAACCTATCACACATCTCATCCAACCTGTTGCAATGATCATTAAGCATCTTCTGAAGCTCCGGTGATAGCTAGTTAGTTCCACCAACAATCTTCTCCCTGTTTGCAGCAACAGTACCTTCTTCAGCAGCGAGGTTCGAGCTGTAATTCATGTTTAGATTCTTGAACCAACACTCACTGGCCACTGACGAGGAGAATCACAAGCCAAGGAATCTTCGCAAGCTCAGAATCAAACTTTGACACCAAACCCTAACTGTCGAACTTGAGTCGGGAAGAACTTGAACCAAATACCCTAACAGCGATACATGAGCAATTTCTGGCTTTGAATTTGAATGAGTTTCGAACTTTAACTGCAATTGAGACTTCAACACACAACTAACCACAAATCTCTAGAACAATGTCAGAATTCTGCGAATTTATTCTGAGTTCTTGCTAATTCCCTCTTTGAATATGAAAAATCAGTTATGTTCTTATACACTACTATGCATAACAACACAATTCCACCAAAGTTCCAGCAATACTCAATCAACAACTTTGGTTCAGCAGCAAAGAAGAGGATTCTGATCAAATGTAACATAGAAGTTCAGAATCTGTTACCTCCACCTCAATTAACTGAATTGCAAGCTTGCTAAGTTATTTCTTCTGATTTTGATCAAGATTGACCTGCCTTAACCGGTTTTAGCTTTTTTTCAAACCAAATTGCAGATTTCTTAATCAAGATATGACGATCCAACAGGTAGAAGTGCTTCTGTAGTACACTTCAGATGCTTGTTTCACGAGTAACTGCCAGTTATGTTGATTGTAATCTCATTGCAACTGATCAACCAAAATTGATCTCAGCAATTTACAATGAATCCTGAGCCAAAAACAAGCTTTGTGCAAGAATTCTAAGTGCTGAAAATTTGCTCCAAATTCTATCACTTGAGATCTTGAATTCAAGATCACAAATCAAACTATCAATTTCAGCCTTTTCTTTTATCTGTTTTAATGCAACTTTTCAGATATGTTCTTGATCAATTACTCAAGAACTTGATATTAATCAATCAAGAATTCAAAATTGAATTCTTAATCAATTTGCAATGCAATAAAGGATATTTGCTATCAAAATCATGTTTGATTTGGAAGCCAAACGAGTCTCTGATACCAATTGTTATGATCGAGATATAAACTCAAGCACAACCTAGGGAAGGATAGAATCTAAGAGAGTTTAGATGAGAAGAGAAGTGAAATTAGATGAGATAATAGAGAAAGTTAGATGAAAAAGAGATAAATATCTCAAAGAGATCTTGTTTGTATATTTGATTGAATGCCCTTCCATTACACACTAGCATTCCTTTTATACTTCACTAGTTACAATGTAAGGAGGACTAATGCCTAACCGACACAACCGACTCTAGCTAAGTATTAACTACTAGACATAACTTATTACATGACTTAACAAAAGGCCAAAGCCACTTATTACATCCATACAGTAATTCATATGCCCCTACAATGGAAATCATAATAGATAATGATAGTGGTTATATTTATCCTTTGTCATGGACATCTAGTGGAGAGGTTGTTGTCATCATTATAGTCTATTAGGGAGATATCGAATAAATAATTTAAGTCTGGAGTGCAGTGAGATTTATTTAGTGGAATTAAGTCTCATTAAATGGTAATTAAATTATTTCATGAGATGATTAATTTAACCCATTTGGAGCCAGATTTAAATTATCCCTGAGGTCCCTGCGCAAGCCTCTGTATTTTATTGCCATTGGAAAAATATTAAAAAATTCATGAGATGAATTATTTATCCATAAGATGGGTAAATTAATTTTGCCAAATATTATTCATAAAATGAATAAAAGTTAAAAATTATAAAATCAAATAATTTTGAAAATTAAAATTCATAAGATGAATTTTTTCATGTGGGAAACAAAGCAAAACAAAAAAAATTGCAAAAAATCGCAAAACAGCTCGCGATCTGCGTATATTGAATCAAACGAACCAACGCGCGACACGTGTCGCTCGCTGGGATGTCCACCAAAGGCATCTGCGTCCCCACGTGGGGACGAATCACACGATGACACATGTCACGCTCTGGCTGGACCTGTGGAGATCCGCGTGAGCGCGCGAGGCCCAATCAGGGGCCGCCACGTGTCAGCGGTATTATTTAAAGATAAACGCGATTTTGCAGATAAGTAAAACGTTGCTTTTTGCTCTTTGTCTAAACCGAAACGATGTGTTTTGATTTTAACTGGGCGGTTCCCACATAGAAAAATTAGATTTTTTTTCGCTCCGGTATATTTCTATAAATAGAGGTGCTTATTCCGAGGTTTGGCATTCAAGTTTAAATATTTCTTTAGGATTTTTGGAATTGTTTCGGAGACCCAACTGGAGAGAAAAATTTCCGTTGAAATTTTTCTTTCCTTAGTTTAATATTTTTCGGAGCCCACCCTCCGGGCAGTTTGAGGTTATTACGTAGAAGGCCTCGGGGTCTCGATTTTGAAGAATATTCTTGTCTTTCTGGTTTTTCTTTTATTGGAGCAATTTCAGGTATGTCTTTTCTTTCTTCCTTCTTTTAGATTTCGGTTTTTTATTTATTTACAGTATTCGTTATTATACCTGTTTAAGTTTATGTATTGTTATAAATGTATTAGAGTAAAAGGCCTGTAAATCTAAATTATGAATTTAGATCTGTTGATTTAAATTAAGAATTTAAGTCAGTAGATTTGAAATTAAAAATTTTAAATCAACCCTAGGTTTAGAGTTATGAATTCTAAACCTGTTCCGCTGCGTAAACTTTATGGAGAATTTTTTGAAATTTATCCCAACAACTGGTATTAGGGCAAAGGTTTTATAGAGATAAACTTATTCCTAGGAGCTCTCGCACGTGAGGTGTCACGAAGCGTGACTCTCCGACCGGGGGCTTAGGTAGAGAGAAGAGTCTCCTACTCTAAATGCTCTAATAGGTGTCTATTATTGTGACCATAGTTGAGATTTGTGAACCCAATAGTCGGCATCAGAGTTTATTTTTTCAACAAAATTTTTTATGTTTTTCCCAACATGAGCTTGTCCCAAATATATAGAGCGGCACACCATGGATTTCAATCCAAACTCTTCTCTTCAAAGCTTCAAGAGTGTGGTTGTTGGAACCAGTGCCCGAAAAACCCGATTATTTATATTTAAATCTTAATAAATAAATTTTTTTTATCTATTCTATGTCTAATTATGGTTTACTAGTCAAATATACATGTGATTATTTCTAAAATGTTTCATGAGATGGACGTAGTCCAATATGACATGTCATGGTTTGATTTAAGTGGTCAATGAGATTGAGCCATGAAAAGACTTAAATCAAAATTGTGATGTGTTATCAAAACAAGTTCATAGTCGGTGATACGTTCTAGATAACTTGTCTAATAAGGCTATAATATGCTACTTAGATCGCTTGTCTATGTCATATGGACAGGGATCCAGAAGTATCATGTCAGTGTTCGTTAATAAGATTAGAATATTGAGTTGGATCAAGTGAGTTAGTATCAAGATTACTATCGGAAATGAGTGATTCATAACATACTGTTTGAACACTGACTCTAAATCCTCAGGGTATTCTGGACCTATGCATGGAGCATTAGTCATCTTGGTGTACTTAAAAACTAGGCCTCTAAATGTGACCGAAGTCTTACGTACATTGGATAATGGCATGAAGTGTGACAGGAATAAGGTATTCAATGTAGAATTTATAGTCTTTTACAAGATACAAATGTCCTCTTAGTTGCTTTGCTACTGTTTGAATTAATTTGGAAACTTTAGCCAACATATTTCAATTGTTTAACAATTGGAGTTTATACTATGAATTTGTTCATGTACAAATGAATTATTCGGAAAAGGACGAGTTAAGAACTAATGGAAAAGCAATGAGAAAATTATGTTAGTAGTTGTAATTATTTTTCTCATGCATATCTAATACAAGGGTTGGTGTTATCAAAATAGTCTATTTGAGAATTATCGAATAAATAAGTTTAATTCTAGAGTGCAGTAAGACTCATTTAGTAGAATTAATTCCTATTAAATGGCAATCAAATATTATCATGAAATGATAATTAATTTGACCCATTTGAAGTTAAAGTTACATTATCCCTGAGGTACTTGAGCAAGCCTCAAAATTTGCACAATTAGAAAAATGTTGAAAGAATTCATGAGAAGAGTAAATTAAATTATGCTAAATAATATTAATTAGATGGATAAAATAATTTAATTAAAATAAAATTCATAAGATGAATTTATATATATTAAAAATAAAAAAATCAAAAATCTATGCGTCAAAATCGTCCAATCATGGCGCAACACGTGTCACGTGGTGAAAGGATGAGAGGCGCAATCCGTGACTCTTTGTTTGGATGAACCAGCTTGCGACACATATCACGCGCTAGGACATCCCATACATTCATCCGCGCCAACTAGCACGGACTAATCAAAATGTGGCATGTGGCTTGTTCTGGGGTGGGGCAAGGCTCTATGCATAAATGCCATTGTTTTTCCGATTTTAATTATCTCCCACATCGAAATTTTGAGAATTTTTTAGTCCAGTAGCCTATTATGAATAGGGGTCATGGAATTAAGGTTTAGTATTAATTAACAATAATTACAAATAGTTTTCTAAGAGTGTTGACTTTCAAAGATTCAAAAGAGGACAAATTTCCATTGATATTTTTCCTCTAGTTCAATATTTTTCGAGCTCACGCTTCAGGTGTTCAGAGAAGATTCCATAGAATGTCTCGCGGTCTACATCCAGGTATTTTTCTTTCCTTTCTCTTCTGTTGTTTTTTTGTTTTTATATTTATTTATAGTTTTAATTATGCTAGTTATTTTTCATGTTATTACCATGATTGTATTAGAGCAGTGGCCTGTATATTTAAAATTAGGAATTTTAAGTTTGTAGATTTAAAATTAGGAATTTTAAATCACCCGTACATTTAAAATTAGGAATTTAGATCATTTTACTACTTAATTAGATTAATTTAGGGAATATTTTTGAAATACGCCATAACATTGGCCTGAGTAGTTATACACCCACTTGAACTTATGAAGCAACAACTGTTTTTGGGACCCGAGGCAGGATTCCATAGACTCAGCATAATCACAAGTCAGGATGAAAATATCTGAGATCGACCCTTTCGGGACCAAATCATAGAGGTTATTCTCCATAACAAAATTGAGGACATTATCAAGCACGTCATCCTCAAAAGAATGGGCTATTATCGATCTATTCAACTAGTCCTCCACGTGAATGTTTGTATTGGCCACCACGATCTTGGGACCAATGTGACCCTCGGCATCCCTGACCTGAGACTTTGGAGCCGTATATTTAGGAACATGATTGGCAGCTATAGCTTCAGCTCTTCCATCACTATTAAAATTGTGAGCCCATGTGTGTGCTTCACTCTAGTGAGAAGTGGAACTAAATTCTCTGCACTATTTAGCCCATTCAATTGTGATCTTGAAACCTACAACCCAACTACCATTCATATCACATAATTGCTCTGAGAGCCTCATTCCTAAGCAAAATCTAACAAAACCATAAGAAAATCTTGATTTGATCCTTTTGTTTTGAGGAACAAATGTGTCATAAATTGAACTAAACTCTCGAAAAATGGCCTTAAGCATGAATTAGATTTTTTTTTTTTTTTTTGGGAGTCCATCAACGAGTATGGACACTACCTCATTGGAAGACAACATTTGACATGCCCAATAGGGGGAATGGAGGCTGAGGTGAAGAAGGTGGGGAAGAGTAAACAGAGGGGGAGGTGGAAGGACAAAGGGATGCTTAGAGGGAAAGACGAAGCGGAGATTAGGGAAGGAGGACGAAGAGTGGTGGTGAGGGGAGGAGGACAAAGAGCGGTGATGAGGGCGAAGACGAGGCAGCGGTGACAATTTTGAGGGGAGGAGGACGAAGACGAAGGCGTCTTTGATGAAATTGAAAGTTCAAGGGGCACTTTGATTTTGACCAATAGTTCGGGGGGGCTTTTTGAATATTATCCTATATTATATATTATATTTTTTATATATAGCAATACACATGATATTTTTAATAATAATTGTATAACAATTTTTCAAAAATTATTAATTCCTCCAAATTCCAACAAAGAGTTGTCTTTTGCTGAGCAAATTTCATTTAGGAAGCTCAGTCACACAAAACCTCACCTAAGGCTTAGACTTATTTTCAACTTTTTTCTTTCCAACGTTGTCCCATCTTTTTTTTTTTTTTTTTTTTTCTCATGACTGTATATTTTTTTTTGAAGCCTCCTGTCAAGCTTGCTCAAAAGTCCACGAAGTTTTTGATCTCTTTTGCTTTGCGTTTGGACAAGAAATCAATTTCTTGAAATCAAAAGTTTTGTTTTCATCCAATGTTGATTCATTTACTAATGCTCAGTGTCGAAATTGCTTTGTAGTTGATGTCGGGATGATGAGACCTATTTCAGGACTCAATTTATGTAGAGTAGAAAAAAAAAAGGGGCCTTATCCTTCAATCTCGGTCGTATTTGGAATAGGCTAAAGGGATAGGCTAACGCCTTGCTTTCCTATGCAGGATAAGAGGTGCTTATCAAGTCTATCCTCTCAACCATTCCAGTTTGTATTATGGGAAAGTTTTAAAATTCCTAAAAATTTTTTGTTGAAAAACAAATGGGATTATAGCGAGATATCGGTGGAAGGGTGATGCGAGCTATTCTCGCATCATCCACAAGTCTAATTGGAATATGCTAAGTAATAGCAAGTCTAAAAGTGGCGTTGGCTTCCGTGACTTCGAGGGGTTTAACACCTCCTGACTCGGGAAGCAAGCTTGTCTAGTTCTCCAAAACCCAGACGCGTTTTGGGTTAAAGTGCTAAAGAGTCATCATTATCCTAAAGGCACTTTCCTCAAGGCTTTGTTGGGCAGAAGGCTTTCAAGAAGTCGAAGAATTATTGTGCACAGAAGAGATTTTATAGCGAAGGATCTTTGTTGGTCCATTGGCAATCGCAATTCGGTGGAGACTTGGAGGGATCATTAGATCTAAGATCTGAAGGGGCCTCCTGAGCCTCTTACTGTTGGGTACGAGGCCATGTCTCATAAAGTTTTAGACCTCATAGATCATGATTTGAGAAGATTGGACAATTGTAAGCTTAGCATTTATTTCCTAGCCCAATAATCAAGAAGATTGAGTGCATCCCCATTGGGGGCCCATGGCGTGAGGGATATGCTGATTTAGAAAGTTCTAAGTCTAGAAATTATAGTGCTAAGTGGGGCTATTGTCAATGGAAGAAGGACCTATTGATTCCTCATTGCATGGTGTCGTGAATAAAGTAATTGCTCGTACTTAATTTGGAAGGTGCTTTGTCTTCCCAAAATTATGCTCTTTATGTGGAGAACATGTCATAATGCGTTGGCAACTCGAGATAATCTATTTAAAAGAAATTTGATCTCTTCTGCCAATTGTCCCCGGTGTGGGATTAAGCCATAATCCATTGAACATTTGCTTTCTTTGGTCAGTATGCAGGGCAAGTTTGGTTCTCTTTGAACCAGGGGTATAAACTTGAACCTATTGACTTTTGAGGGTTCATAATGTGGTGGGATGCATTATTCTCTATACGTGGATTTGATCAAAAATTTATTGCTTGTTGTGCTTCTCTATGTTGATGGATATGGAAAAGCAGGTGTGCTTTTGTGTTCAAAGGGAACAATCTTAGGCCTCATCATGTTAGCTCCTCAGCAATGTTGGAAGCCTGTTAAATTTTAAATGCGGAGTTCGGCTCAGTTCCCATGCAGCCCATTCATGAGTTTGGGCCAAATTGGAGCCCTCCCTTTGCCTTCTTTTATCAAGTTGAATATGGATGCAGCTTGGTGTGAAGGGATGAAAGCCGCTTGTGCAATTATTGCTGGGAGCACATCTCGTTCCATGACAGGAGGATGGCGATTCTCCCATCATTCCACTTCCCCTATGATGTCAAAGGCCCTTGCCATCAAAGGAGTGTGTGTCCTAGATATTTCTTGAGGGTGGAAGAGAGTCATCATAGAGTCAGCTTGCTTTGAGGCGATACAAGCTTTAACAAGCAAGGAGGCTCCTCCATGGTCGATTCAAGCTATTGTTAGAGATATTCTTAGACTTAAAGTGTTTTTTTATTGTATTTTGTTTCATTGGATCCCTCGTGATTGTAATAGGGTATCCCTTGTTGTAGCTAGACTCCATTTTGTGAATTGGTATAATCATTGGTGGTGGCTTTCCACACCTCCACAACCAGTCGTTATTCTTTTTCAGGATATGGAATGTTAGTGCTGTCTTTTGGCCATTTGTTTGATTAAAAAAAAATAACTTATTTTTAAACTTAACTATCCATCATCACCTTACACAACTCCAAACTTCCAAAATCAAACTTCTCTCTCAAATTTTCAACTTGAAGTTTTTAAATGCTTGCTTTGTCAACTGTGAGAGAGAAAGAAATAAAGACTGGAGTTTATGAAATATTCAAGTCATATTATTATAATTTTCTTATACTATTTTTATTATTTTACAAGGAAAAAGGAAAACTTCTCATTTTTTATTATAACAATTTCTACTTTTTTACCATCATTTGTTAGTGTAGTAATATATTATTTATAGATTCTATAGTTTATTTTTTTGTTTTTTTTGTGATATATTATTTTTTATTATAACATGGTAGTTTTAATATGAAACTTTAAGGTTTAGTTTGACAAATGTTAGGTTGATTGCAACTTGTTGATTTCTATTGTTGCTACCTTGGACAATTGAATGGAGTTTTCATTCCTTGTATGAAGAAAGTGAAGTGACTGGGCATATTAAAAAGTGCATGATACTTTATATGAACTCTACCAAGTATATGTAGTCTATCTCTCATTAGTCAATGCTGAAAAGCTTCTCAAACTATCAAATGTGAAGAAGGCGGTCTAGGTAGTTATATTGGAGCAAAGTTTGGTTTTGGGAGGAGGAAATCATCTACAAAGGCAAGGGGCAAGTGGGATTATTATACCAAGACGGACATTAATGCGATTGAAAATGTCTAGTCTGAGCTTCATGTCTATTCGGAAGAAGGTGCTATGATTTGTGCTGAAGATGTTGAGTGTTTTGACAGGGGGCATTGGGAAACAGCCTCTCTTCAAGTTAACACCCTGAAGGGGGAAGGCTGCGTACATCCTCCCCCCCCGGACCCTGCGTAGGCGGGAGCCCTTGAGGCACTGGGTATGTTCCTTTATGTTGAGTGTTTTGACACACTTGATTGGTGGAAGCAGAACAACTTGAAGTTTCATATTTTTTTCAAGAATGGCATATGATAATCTTCTTATCCCTATCACAAGCATGGCCTAAGAAGCAACATTTAATGTAGGTGGTAGAGTGATAGATCCTTATCGATCATTTTGTCTACCAAAATGTTACAAGTTTATTGCATGGTAAGAATGGTTAAGGAGCTATTATGGGATTAAGAGGAAGAGAATGGTAACTACAACATTTTTGTCTGATTAATAGTTTGTTGTTATTACTTTGACATTGTTGATACTAAAACCTTCAGTTTGCCATGAAGTTCCTTGCCTTGAAGATGAATTTTTTGCCATTATTGGTAAACAAGTTTTGTACTTTCTTTTTTTATGGAATAATATATCATCTTATTATTTTGAACAACCAATTTAATTTATCTTCTAATCATACACAGATGACGCATAGTATACAACAATCCAAGATGACAGTTTGAACGCAAGTGTTGCTGATGTTGGATATTAAATTAAAGCAAAATGCATTTCACTTAATGTCCAATTGGATTTATCTTGGCATAGAGGCCCTTTTTTGGGGTCAACCATAGAAGCCCTTAGACTTAGACTTAGTAGATGTGATAATGGTATTAATGGATTTGTTTAGGTTAACTTGTTGATGTGGTCATTTAAATTTTGTTTATGGATATTGTTGTATGTTTAATTATATGTGAATATATTTATTTCTTACTATATATTTTATGTACTATTTCAGGTGAATCAAATGACCTTGAATGAGCTTCAACATTACATTGGAAGGGGTTTTTTTTTCCCCCTTTTTGGTTTATGCATTATATAATAGGTTGACCATGCTTCAGTAAAATCGAATCAAGCTCGATAATAAGCTTGGTTTGATAATGCAAATGTCTTGATTATGCTCGGTCGGAATAATGAGCTTCATTAGGCCGAACATAAAAAAGAGCTTGATTAGGCAAGATTAGAAAAATGAGCTTGATTAGGCTCTATTACAAAGACAAGCTTGGTTAGCTCGGCTTGTTAACAAGCACAACTTGACTCATTAATAGGAAAGGCTTGAAATGGTATGGTTAACAAGTTGAGTATTGAACATAGTTATTCCTTATCAAACCGCGTTTGGACATAGGTTCGAAAACACTTTTAAGGCTCAGCTTGAACTCGAACTCGAACTCGTTAGCACTTATCAAGCTTGAGTTTGTACAAGAGGGTGCTTCGCTCGACTCGGCTTGTTTACACCCTTAGTCACACGGTTCTAATTCAAGCCAAAAATACATTGGCATCATCAAGTGTGAGTCTCACAACTCAGTAATACCTCATTTCTTCTTCCTTTTCTAAAATTGAATCATGTGGAAAACTATTAGAATTAGGTGTTGAGGGTGCTTCAATATTGCTCAACTTGATTTAACTCAACTATCTCACATAAAAATCTAGAGGTGGAAAAGCCCTACATTAGATAACCCCTTCTCTTTGAACTTGGTAAAGTCTTGTGAGCCTAGAATGGGCATGGTGGGAAGCACATGGTCTCACGCCCCATTGTACCGGTGGTCTTTTTTCCCAACCAGGCCTTTATTTTAATGGTTGTTCTATTTGTATTCGTTGTGACAAAGTTGAACTTGAGGCATATTTTTTCCTTGGCTAAGCTCAAGGCGACAATCTTGAGCTTTAGTTTTCTTGCTTGGCCAGCTTAAGGTGTTGTCTATTACTCCGGGTTGGAGCTCGAGACTACAAGCTTGAGTTCGAGATATGTGTGCTGACTACCTGAATGTTCCTCTAATTCGTAAATGGTGAGTTATCAACTTTTTTGAAAATTGATGCAGCCCCCTAGGATTGGAGTCAAGATGACGTGTTGGCGAGAGGGTACCATGGCGGGACGTATGATGCAACGTGGAACTAGATTGAGGCAAGATTACAACTGAGATTTTAGGAGCAATTTTTATTCACTTCCGATTTAATTTTATCTCTTTCCTTATTTGTCTCAAATTTGAATTCAAATTTGAATTCTTTTCTTTTGCCATCTCCTTCCTATAAAGGAGAGAGAGTTAGGGCTAGGGGTTAGCAAATTTTCAGATTTCAAAGTGTTATTTTGATTCTTGATTTCTCAGGTTGTGAGAAACGGGTTATCCCTTTTTCCCTCCTTATTTTTATTATCAGTTAATAAAACTAAAGGGAAGGTCATTAAACCTTCACATTACCCCTATTTTCCATTTCATGCACTGCATCAGTTGGCATCAAAGCACGGAACGTTTTTGAGATGGCCCAGGGACGTTCGAGGAACGCCACCATCAAAGACGTGTATGACCGTGAACGCCAACAGCAGATCGAAAGGAGAATAGAGCAATTAGAGGAGAAATTCTGGCGAATCGAGCATTATTTGATTCAAATAGGGGCGAATCCCTATCTTGAACTGGGAATGCGACCTCGAAGCCCATTAGAACCAAGTGCAGCCAGAGAAGAGGTGAACGAATGCTTGCCCAATCTGTTTCGGGACGAAGAATTACCGAAACCTATGTTGAGGCACCATCGGTAGAATTTCGGTGACTTCAACAATCGTGATGATCGGAGGTGGCAATCCAGCATTCAAATTGAGATTCTAGAATTTAAGGGAGGAGGACATTCGGAAGAGTTGTTAGATTGGCTCGTCACCATTAAGGAGGTTCTTGAATTCAAGGCAGTCCAGGAGATAAAACAGGTGGCGCTCGTCGCTACTCTACTTCGGGGTAGGGCAGCTGCCTGGTGGCACCAATTGAAGCAAATTCGACTTCGCCAAGGGAAGTCAAAAATCAAATCATGGGTAAAAATGAAGAAACACATGAGAGGCGCCTTCCTGCCTCACAACCATGCCAGAATGATGTACCAATGCCTATAGGGGTTATGCCAGGGCTCAAGATCCAAAAAAGAGTACACAGCCGAGTTCTATTCCATGATTGCCAGAAATGACTTAGCGAAATTAGGGGAACAATTAGCGAATCGCTACATTGGTGGTTTGAGGGAGTCCATTCAAGAAGTACTTAACATGTTTGATTTTTTTACCGTTTTCGAAGCAAGCCAAAGAGCCTTGAACGTGGCATGGCAGCAAAGGCACTGGCGGAACCTGGGGTACGCAAGTTGGTGGGAGAAACCAGACTCGAGTGCCACCAACTCAGAGTGCACCAAACAGACCACTACCCCCCAACATTGGAAGACAGCTGACTCAAGATGTGGCGGGATCCTGAAGAACACGTTGCTTTAAGCATGGAGAAGTAGGTCACTGTGCCACCGACTGCCAGAAGAGTGACATACCAGTGAAGGCTCTCTTCATTGATGAACCATGGGGAGAGGAAGGCGTGGCCATTAATGAGGATGGTTAAGATGAGTTGGCGGAGCAAGAGGAAGATGTTGTGAGTCTGATGAGGGGCATATGTTGGTAGTTAGGCGTGTATGCTTTGTGCCCAGGGAAGAACAGGGAGATAGCTGGCTGAGGAACCACATTTTCCTAACCGTATGCACAATTGGCAGTGGAGTGTGCCATGGTTATTGATTCCGGCAGCTACGAGAGCGTGATATCTGAGGAGGCAATCGCTAAGCTGGGATTGAAGACGAAAGCACATCCCAATCCTTACAAGTGATCGTGGCTGAATAAAGGAACCCAAGTGACTTTCAAAACGCTGCTTAATTAACTTTTCAATCGAAGCCAAGTACAAAGATGGGATTTGGTGCGACGTCATTACTCTGGACGCCTACCACTTGCTTTTGGGATGCCCATGGCAATATGACAGGAGTGCAGTTCATGATGGAAGGAGGAATACATACAACATTAGCTTTGAAGAGACCAAAATCGTGCTATTTCCCAAGAAGGAAAATATGCCGAAGGCTCAGGAAGCTCAGCACCCCAACATCTAGGGTTGCGCCATGTTTGCTAACGAAGTTGGTGACACCAGAGTTGTGTTTGTCTTAATTGGGAAAGAGAGCATTGTTCGCTCCAAGGAGATCCCAAGTGAAGTTACCGCGTTGCTGAAGGAATACGTTGATGTATTCCCGAAGGAGCTACCTGCTACACTATTGCCTTTACGAGAAGTCCAGCATCGCATTGACCTGATGCTTGCCGCTTCTTTATCGAATAGGCCTCATTACCGGAGGAGTCCAATCAAGCATGAAGAGCTGAGATGCCAAGTAGAACAGCAGCTCACTAATGGCTTCATCAGAGAAAGTTTGACTCCTTATGCCATTCCAGCCTTGCTAATGCCCAAGAAAGATGGGAGCTGGCGGATGTGTTTTGACAGCAGGGCAATCAATAAAATCACGGTGGACTATTGTTTCCCAATTCCAACATTGGATGATTTTGTAGATCAGTTGTAAAGCGCAAAGGTGTTCACGAAGCTGGATCTCAAAAGTCAATACCACTAAATTCAAATCTCACTAAGGGACGAATGGAAGACGGCTTTCAAGACAAGAGAAGGACTTTATGAGTGGATGGTCATGCCATTCAGGTTGTCCAACGCACCTTGCACATTTATGAGGTTCATGAATCAGGTATTACGCCCTTTTATTAGAAAGTCATCATCATTTATTTTGATTGCATCTTGATCTTTAGACGAGACAGCATTAAACATATTAGTCATCTGGAGGAGGTGCTTTGTACCTAAAGAGCTCAAAGTTTAATTGCTGCTTTCAAAAAATGTGAGCTCATGAGACACAAGGTGACCTTCCTTGGGTTTCTTGTTTCTAAGAACGGCATACCCGCTGATAAAGGGAAGATTGCAGCTATCCGTGATTGGCCCCAACAGCGAATGATTTGCGAGACCCGTAGTTTCCATTGGTTGGCATCATTCTACAGGCGCTTCATTCCGAGTTTTAATTCCATTATGGTGCCAATCACTAACCTTCTGAAGAGGGACGCCTTTGTGTGAACGCCTCAAGCAGAAACCGCCTTTAGCAAAAACAAGGAGAAATTGATCACGACACTAGTGTTAGCTCTCCCCGAGTCGGAAGACATTTGAACTGCAAACGGATACTTCAAAGATTAGGATTGGTGTTGTGCTCAGTCAAGTGGGGAAGCCAATCGCATATTTCAGTGAGAAGCTCGATGGGAATAAGTTGAATTACTCGACTTACGATTTGGAGTTCTACGCCTTAGTGAGAGCATTAAGGCACTGGAGGTCATATTTAGCCAGCCGAGAGTTCATATTGTACTCTGATAATGTTGCCCTAAAATACCTCAACAACCAAGACAAACTCTTAGATAGACACGCCAAGTGGGCCAGCTACATACAACTTTTCCACTTCGTCATCAAGAACAAATCAGGCATGATGAACAAAGTGGCTGATGCACTAAGCCGGCAGAACCTAGTCTTGGTGCATACTAGAGTGGAAGTTATGGGGTTTGAACAGTTGGCGGAGTTCTACAGTTATGATCCCACCTTTGGTAATATGGCAAGATGCACAGTCAGGGACTGTTGCCGAATATTCCATTCATTGCAGGTTCTTGT
This sequence comes from Simmondsia chinensis, assembly GCA_018398585.1. Classification (NCBI taxonomy): domain Eukaryota; kingdom Viridiplantae; phylum Streptophyta; class Magnoliopsida; order Caryophyllales; family Simmondsiaceae; genus Simmondsia; species Simmondsia chinensis. The sequence goes on along the minus strand of JAGTTD010000009.1, from coordinate 22,568,157 downwards.
TCAAGGGGAATCAACGTTGTGTCCCGAACTTGAGTTGGCAGCTTAAGATCATAGAGGAGAAATACAACACGGGGCATTTATGCAGGGACAAGATGCTCAAGCTCATTACCGCCCACTAATATTAGCCTACCATCCACAAGGAAGTAGAGAGGTACGTCAAGCTTTGCCGTATTTGTCAAATCTCTAAGGGTGGAGTAAACAATGCTGGGCTTTACTTGCCATTATTGATACCAAGTCAACCATGGACGGATATTAGCATGGATTTTGTGTTAGGCTTGCCAAGAACCATCGGCTAGGCTGATTCCATTTTCGTCGTTGTTGATGGTTTTTCAAAAATGGCACACTTCATTGGGTGCAAGAAGGCTGATGACGCCATACATGTGGCAGGTCTCTACTTCCAGGAAGTGTATAAGTTGCATGGATTATCGGCTAGCATTGTGTCTGATAGGGATGTTCGGTTTGTGAACCATTTCCGGAGGACCTTGTGGAAGATGGCGAATACGTCACTCGCCTTCAGCACAGTCCATCACCCTCAAACGAATGGACAAACTGAAGCCACTAGCCATTCGTTGGGCAATCTTCTCCAATGCCTAGCTGCAGAAAATGCCAAGGGATGGGCAATGAAGCTCCATCAAGCCAAATTCGCGTACAATAGTTCCATAAACAGGAGTACAGGGTTCGTGCCATTTCATGCCGTCTACGGTTTTGTTCCTTGTGCTCCGATTGATCTAGCGCCAGTACCGGATTTGACATCCCGTATGGGAAGGTGAAAACTTCATCTCGTCACTGAAAGACATCCATGAACAAAGGAGAGCTCGATCATTGGAAGCCAAGCCACGTACAAGATAGCTAGTGACAAGAAGCGGCGGGAAGTTCAATTCCAAGTTGGTGATAAGGTCTAGGCAATTTTGACGCGAGAACGATTTCCAGCTTGGGAGTATTATAAGGTCACGGCTTGCAAGATTGGGCCATTGGCAGTTTTGGTGAGAATCAATGACAACGCATACCGTCTTCAGCTTTTACCCAGCATGAGGACTTCCAATGTCTTTAACGTCAAGTACCTTATTCCTTACTTTGGTGACAATGACAGTATTGATCCTCAAGCGAATTCGTGGGTAAATTCTCTCCAACCCAGGGAGGATGATGCAGCCACCTAGGATTGGTGTCAAGATGACGGGTTCGCAAGAGGATACCATGGCGGGAAGTATGATTCAACGCGGAACTGGATTGCGGCGTGATTACTTCCGAGATTTTATGAACAATTTTAACAATTTTTATTCACTTCCAATTTAATTTTATCTCCTTATTTGTCTCAAATTTGAATTTGTTTCTTTTATCATCTCCTCTATATAAAGGAGAGACAGTTAGGGTTAGGGGTTAGCAAATTTTCAGATTTCAAAGTGTTATTTTGATTCTTGATTTATCGGGTTGTGAGAAACGAGTTATCCCCTTTTTCCTTCTTTATTTTTATTATCAGTTAATAAAACTAAAGGAAAGGCCATTGAACCTTCCCGTACCCCTATTTCCATTTCACACGCTGCGTCAAAAATTTTAAATACCATTAAAATTGAATGGTAGGTGTTTGGGGAAAATATCTAAAATCTGGGTTTGATTTAGATAAAACCACAATAACAACAAATCTAGTGTCACAAGAACTCCTATTAAAGTAGGATCTAGGGGTGTGAGATACATGAAAAACAAATAAGAAGCTAAGGGAGAAAGAGAAATGAAGATGCCAATGTTTACATGGAAAACACTTAAAGAGAGGGAAAAACTATGGATGGAGGCAGAGAACTTCTCTAAATCGAAAGTGGAGTATTATAAGATTTTCTTCACTCCCTCTCTCTACTGCTGTTTGTGTTTTCTCTCTTAAAATGGGCAAAAGCCCTACAAAAGTATTTATAGTACCATTAGAAAAGAGAAAGCCTAGATAAAAGAATGGACATAACAACCTAACCTAAGAAATAACTCTACTTAAAGGATCCGATTCCTCTGCTCCACCACAGACCTCTACTAGAAACCTATACAAAAAAATTTTGAGATACAACACAACAACAGGAAACATGATATACTCTAGTACCCAATAGCTTAGCTAACTAAAAAGTGGATAGCAGTAACACAACAGTCCAAAAGCAGCCACTTCTTAAATAACGCAGCAGAGAAGTGTTGGAAATATAATAAAGCTTAGCCAAATTGAATAATTGAAGTCCTAAGCTAAAACCCACATCCCGCATGGATAATTTAGAGAAGAGATGAATAGTTTATATATAGCCTTGTAAAGACAAGGATTTGAAATAAGTTAATGATGAAAGAATGGTGAGAACCACATGCGCGCACGCCGCCGCCCGCCCGCCCGCCCTGGTCGGGCGTGGGTGTGGGTGTCCTTTTTAGAACGGATATTTTTATTTTATCAGAAATATTTTCTTTTCTCTCACCGACTACCAATGTGCCTCGTAAATACGCGTTTGTCTTTCCCATGCAAGACTTCCATTACTGCTTCTTGTTCCCATGAGACGCACGCCTTCAAAGCTAACCGTTGGGAGTTCAAGGCTGCTCCCAACAGTCACAATTAAGGCTATAAATACCACAATTTTATCCGCCATTTTATTGATCCAAAAACATAAAAGCTTTCTCTTCCTCTAACCTATCTCTTCTCTCCGCTTCATACTTCCTCTCTAAGTCTGGGCAAAGTTCTCTCGGCATCCCACCCGACTTCTGATGAGTGCACGTTAAAGGTCGGATCACGTTAATCTTGGAGGACGGCCGCCAGTAACTTTGTTTGCACCCTAGGCAATGACGAAATCGTCTTTTAGGACAGTGGCTTATTCCATGACGCGGTTAATCGCTTTGTAAGATCTTTCCTAACTTTATGGATTTCATTGCGGTGTTTGATTGCTTTATGTTTACTGTTTTTACAATAATCTAAAAGATGATTTGAGGGATAATCAACCTTAGCAGCAACACTTAGTTACTGATTTGTTATGATTATGATAAAGAAGTTGAAATATTGATGCATAGCCTCTTGTAGAATTTAGAGTCCAATTTGTAACATGAATAGCAAAATTGAATTGATTAACTATAAATGGGTACACGACGGTGTTCACGCAAACCGAGAATATGATGGAACCTGTGCTGGTCGTCGGTGAAATCCGGCAACGTCACTGCTTTTCCAAGGGCGGTTAGTTTTGGTTTGGATGGAAAATGTTTATAAATAAATAAAATTAAAATTAACCCAACTGCGTTGCAGTAGTATAGTTTTGGTGCCATGATGAGCCTGACACCGGAAACGGCAATGCATGCAGTTGTCTATGAGCTTTAGGGTTCTTTGGAATAGATCTTAGATTGACATTTGTAGAATATAAGACGACATTTGATCTAGTGGCTCTGTTCAGACATAGTTCGGCGCACTAGCAGCGGCAGTGGTTTGCCGTTAAAGATGGCAGCGCATCTGCCAAGGAGAGAGAGAGAAGTCTTGATGTGGAGGGTAGAAGCCCTAAAATGTGTCATAAATTATTAGATCCAGTTGGGCCTGTTTTTTGTTGTTGCTAAGTATAAATGCTCATCTCAGGCCCATTCATACATTAAAAATATATTTGGACCTTGTTTAGTGCGATATTCATGTTTGGGTCTAAATGTATGCCTGTTCTAAATATTAAGGAAAAAAAGGAGGCATTCTGAGGCCACAATAAAAAGGATCTGTTAGTCCTAACTAACGAATAATTAATAAAACTGATTGGTTTAAACTAGTCTGGATGTACACATTTGAAACTAATAGTAGAAAGATAGTCTAAAATTAAGAAGACAATTTTTTGAATTTTAATGTCTATGTCCATATAATATTTTTTTCTATTATTCCTGAAATAATTCGGTCAATGTTGCCTAATTTCCTGTGGACCAATTTTTACACTCTGATATGAAATTTTATCCCCACATATTTCGCTCGAAAAATTGTATTCAATTAAATTGTCCTGTTGTGGGATGCACATATTAAGTTGCGTATATTGTTGAGATGAACTCGCACTTACATGACTTATACTACAAGCTGCAAAACGTGGGGTATTGTCTAGTAGGACAATAATGATTGTAGAACTTGTGTTAATTGCATTATTTTTGGACTAGTAATAGAGCAATGTGAAGTCTGCCAATTCTTTTGTAGTTAGGTGGAAGTAATAATACTCCATCCTAGTAATGATACATGAAAAACAATAAATTGATGAGCCAACCTAGTATGTGATTGTGAGGACCTGAGGTGGAGTTCTGTTTGTGACTAAACATGATTACTACCATTATAAATGAAGAAATTATTGTGTCTACATATTGGAATAAGAACAAAAACCTATGAGGAAATCCTGATATCCACTAATTCCATTTTTGAAGAAAAGATGAACAATCACACATGAGAACTTGCGCATCCTTAAAAGATGTAAACCGATTGGCAACATAGCGGGAATTCAAAGCAAATTGAAAGATAATGATCAAAAAGAAACACTAATACAAAAAAGGGAACGATTAACCTGACTGCTCTTCCTGCGACTAAGATGGCCACCATTAGAGTTTGATAAGCTCCTATCTCTATCTGGATATTATAATGCACCAAATAAAATGTGGATACATTTTTCTTTTAAATGTTGACTTAATGGCAAAGTTTATATGGAATGATCAGAAGGGTCCATGGTCCTTTGTATAAAAGATAAAGTTTGTAAACTTATGCATTCCTAATATGGTCCTAAATAAGCTCCTAAAAAGTGAAACCAAATTTGATGTAACATGGATCACATATGGATTTACTTCTAATAGTGATGAATGCACTCTAAGTATGATGGCAATGAGTATGTGATCATTTGTTTGACATGACTATAAATATTATGTATGCAACAAAGTCTTTGAACTTCGTGCTTTGACATAAAAGACTTTATTGAAGTAAAGATTACTAGAACACCTAAAGGTCTTTCTCTTTATTATGTGGAGAAAAATTTTTTTAAGAGAGTTTTGTCCTTTTAATGACATGCTGAATAAGACTGCATATGACCCTAGTGTTTACTTATAAAGGTACAAAGTTAATTGTATATCACATGCAAAATGCACTAAGATGTTTGATAGCATAATGTTTGTAAAGAACAACCCTCATCCTGATATGACATAATCTAGTAAACCTAGTTTATATACTCGTGATTCATATGATAAGCAGTTCTATAATGAAAGTGTTGACGTACCAATGAAGTACTATGCATTGGGGCTTATATTGTAATAGACTCTATGTTATGTCAAATAGATAATGTGATGCCAATTGGGTATCTAATATTGATTAGAACTATCTTCCTAATGACTATGTGCTTAGGCTTGTTAGTGAAATATATTTTGGGATACCTCTCTTAGACCTGCACTACTGAATTGACCTTAAAGTCTAAGTTGGTAAATAAAAATAAATAAAGGCTTAGGAATCTAGAGGGATACATTCCATTGTAGGGGTTAATGTGAGCACCTAAGACCCTATGAAATATGTTGTCTAGTCGCAACCTCATGTGAGTATTATGTTCCGTCAAGGTTTGCTAGCTATAACTAGCTTATGGGAATTGATTATGGCGGAAATATTATTGTGGTGACCATTCAAATTTAGTGCGAATAGTGTGATAATGCTAACACTTGAACATGAGAGCCTTAATTTCAATGATAAAAGACAATTTATGGATTGTGGTCTTTTATGAACCAACTAATGGTGGTTGGATTGAGTTAAGATTATAAAAACTTCACTCTTGCGCTAGTATGTAAAAATGATATTCTGCGGTATAAAATTGTTTCACCAACTGTGGGTGTACTATATTAGTACTTAGGGTGGAGATATGATTTTATTGATATTATATTTGCTCCACTATTGTGTTACACTGACTCTTGCTAAAGTTGGCAGGATATGGAGCTGGTTGTTTAACAGCTCGTTGCAGATGCCTCAATATGGGGGTAAGAGCAACTTATGACTGTTGTTGGCAGTGACCAACTTAAGTACCGATTTTCTTCATTTACAATGTCGTAATTGCATTTGTGAAGGTTGAGCTTAACGTCAACCTACCCATAGTTTATGAAGGATGGTGTGGGCACTGCACACCTGATAGGTTTGACAAGCTAAGGACTATTGCCTTAGCTATTGTGTCAAGTGACACTCATGATCTCACTCAAGTTAGGAGTGAGACTGCTTGATAGATCTTCTTAATAAAAGGCCTTTTATGAAGGTGACTCATACCGAGTACCTTTTAAGAAGGGAAGATTTGATAAAATTAGATGAAAAGTGAATTAAGGCCACTAATAAATCTTGACCTTGGTGGATACCCATTTCGGGAGATGTTCTCCATGTTCAATGGTCAAACGAAGTCGAGGTTGGGAAAGTTGTGATTAAGCCACCATAGCCCATTTTGAGCTAATGTTGTTTTGTGGCTTAAGGATATGTTGAATCTACTATGATTGAGATTGTGCTCTATGCTCTTAATGTTGTCCATAACTTGTTATGGTGGTGTGAGGCAGCACACTTGATGGAGACACCGACCTGACATGATGTCAAGGATGAGCTCCATGCTCTTAGTGAGACTTATTCTTCTTAGGGATAAGATCGTAAACAATCTACTCGAAAGAAAGTGATATCACTAAATTGTGTAAAGCTTGAAAAGACTAAAGACACTTTATCGAAAAATTGTATTACAAATGCATCGAGGGGGATGGGATTAAAGTCTATAAAGTGAATTGATTGTGATGCATCTCAACCTAGTTTATACAGGTTCAATGAGTAAGTTATAGTTCAGTTCGATTGTACACCGTAATCAATAATTGCCCCTCCCCTTGATGTTGACAATGTTGGCAATCCATAACCATAGTTTTGGTGGTGTGAGCTGAGTCACACTTGATGGAACCCAAAAATTGTTACTAAGGTGATGAGAATGAGCATTAGCTCTTAATGGACCCATAGCCATTATTTGGTGGTGCAAAGTACTACGCAAGTTATGGAATCCACCTATGTAGGTGTGGGGGTGTGGCCGCTCCCTATGATGGTTGAAGACTTGCCTTCTAGAGCACCTATGAGAATCCAAGACAAACGCATGGCCGATAAAAGCATCAAATTGCGAGATTTGCTGAGATATTTTGAGCTTGGTATGTGCTCAGGTGGAAGACTATACAACCTCTTATCATGTTCAAAACAAAAGTTACCTGACAAGCTGTTGGTCTTAAACTTGTTACATACTAGGTGTCGATTTAAGTCGTGAGACATCGAAATTGAAACGCTAAGCTCGCCCTTTTTCCCAAACCGATCTCTTTCCTTTAGCTTTGTGACATTTATGGGGGACTGTTGGAAATATAACAAAGCTTAGCCAAATTGAATAATTGAAGTCCTAAGCTAAAACCCACATCCCACATGGATAATTTAGAGAAGGGAGGAGTAGTTTTTATATGGCCTTGTAAAGACAAGGATTTGAATTAAGGGTGAAAGAATGGTGGGAACCACACGCACGCGTGCCACCTACACACCATGCTGTGCTCGGCGTGCGTGTGAGTGTACATTTTATAACGGGTATTTTTATTTTATCGAAAATATTTTCTTTTCTCTCATCGGCTACCAATGCGCCTCGTAACTACGCATATGTCTCTCCCAAGCAAGACTTCCATTACTACTTCTTGTTCCCATGAGATGCAACCCTTCAAAGCTAGCCGTTGGGAGTTTAAGGCTACTCCCAACAGTCACAATTAGGGCTATAAATACTACAATTTTATCAGTCATTTTATCGATCCAAAAACAGAAAAGCTTTCTCTTCCTCTATCCTCGCTCTTTTCCACGCTTCATACTTTCTCTCTAAGCCTGAGCAAAGTTATCATGGCATCGCACCCGGCTTCTAACGAGTGCACGTTAAAGGTCGGATCGCATTAATCCTGGAGGACAGCCACTGGTAACTTTGTTTGCACCCTAGGCAGCATTGAAATCTTTTTTTAGGACAGTGGCTTGTTCCACGGCGCGGTTAATCCCTTTGTAAGATCTTCCTAACTTTATTGATTTTGTTGCTTTATTTGATTGCTTTATGCTTACTGTTTTTACAACAAGAAGTTCTAATCACAAAGCAACAAGGAACTCGTAATGAGCTCCTCCAAGGAGACCTAAATTGATCCGCTACCTTCAAGTGAGAACAACCATGTTTATGATAAGGATGAAGAAACTTTTGCCTATGCTATTGATTTGCTAAGAAATGAGGTGAGAGAGAAGTAACAAGAGATGAAAGGATTTGGGTGAGAACTTGAGTAGTTCTCTGGAAGTTTCTCTTTCTTGTACAAATGTCTAGTACAAAGCAAAAAAAATTACAACCCTTATATAGGCCACTAATCCACAAAATATCTTAACAAAAAGTTAATTAAGCAACTAACAACAACTATACTAAAAAATACAAGTAATTAAGAAAAAAATATTATAAAATGTAATACGCCCCCTCAAGTTGGAGTGTATAAATCAAATACACCCAACTTGCGTAGGAAGGAAGAAAGTGCAGGAGCATGGAGAGGATTCGTAAGCGGATCCGCAAGTTGATGACGAGCCCCAAGATGTAAAACTTTAACGATGCCCTTGGTAATCTTATCATGAACGAAATAAAGATCAACTTCAACATGTTTTGTACGCTCGTGATAAACTGGATTTTGAGAAATGTATGTAGTGGCCATATTATCACAAAACAAAGGAGTGGGAAGACGTAGCATAATTTGAAAATCAAGAAGAAGACCATGAACCCAAATAACCTCACAAGTGGTAGCCGCAATACTACGATACTCAGCCTCGGCAGAAGATCGAGAAACAATCACCTGTTTCTTAGACTTCCAAGAAATAAGTGAGTCACCAAGAAAAACACAATAATCAGTAACGGAGCGATGAGAATCTGGACAAGTAGCCCAATTAGCATCGACAAAGGCGGTGAGGTGAAGTGGAGAAGAAGCCGAATAAAACAAACCCTATCCAGGAGAAATTTTTTAGGTATTTGAGGACGCAGTGAGTAGCCTGTAAATGAGGTAAACGTGGGGCATAGAGAAATTGACTGTGTTTATGAACAGAAAAGGAAATGTCGGGACGAGTAAGAGTAAAGTATAAAAGGCGTCTAATAAGTTGGCGGTATGGGGCAGGATTGGGTAGCAATGGTCCATCATGAGCAATGAGAATGGAATTGGGTTCCATGGGGCTTGAAACAAGCTTATTTGGATATGTCAAATTAAGAGAAGTAAAGGTAAAGAGGGGTAAATGAGTTACCCTTGTTTGGCAATTGGGTAAAGGGGTAAGGGTAAAGAAAATTATAGTTAAAATAAGGGTAAAAGTGTCAATTTTTTTTAAAAAACTACCCTTACCCCCCTTTATCCCTCAATTTGGGGGTTAAAGAAATTGGGGGTAAAGAGGGGTAATGGGGGTCAAGGGGGTAAAAAATTACCCTCCATTACCCCCCTTTACCCTTAGAATAACTTTGCCAAACTGGGGTAAAAATTACCCCTCTTTACCCTTGCCCCCCTTTACCCCTCTTTACCCCGTTGCCAAATAGGGGGTTAGCAACTAAACAAGCTTTGTATCGTTCAATGGAACAATCATTTAAACTTGCAAACCCATTTACACCCAATTGGATCCTTTCCATGAGGGAGAGGCACAAGGGACCACGTAGCGTTGGCCTCATAGCAAGAAACTCGCCTTTCATAGCAAGCCTCCACTGGGGAGACTTAATAGCTTGAGAATAAGAAGTTAGTTCAATCTCAGATGAAAGAGAAAGGGCAAAGTGCCTGTGGGAAGTGGAGAGGCAACCATAATTGATGGAATGGGAAATGGGGTGATCAGTGGGGGAAGGCGATGAGGACATGGAATGAGGTGCGAGCAAGGGACAACGATAGTCGGCTAAATATGAAGGAGTTTTAGTTGGACTCATGGAACGGCGTAAGGGGATACTAGAAGTATCATGGGAAGGAGAATTTTGAGTGGAATGTGTGGTAGGAGAAGGAGGAGGCCCCGAATCAATAGAGGGAACAGGAAAGGAAAAGTTATGTGGGGATGGAGCATCTGGAAAAGACCCCGGGTCAACAGGAGGGACTGGGGTGGAGGGAGTTAAATTTGGTGGCGGCACGGCATCACCGGGAACAACATGGGTGTTTCCGGAGGAGAAAGTGTCATCCACAGAGGCAGCAGTACGGGGTAAAATGAGATGAAGGAAGGGGTTGGGAAATGGAGAGTGATACGTGTAGGGAAATATGTTTTCATGGAAGACAATAGTACGGGAGACAAAAATTTGTTGAGTTTGAATATCCATGAGCTTATAAACCTTGATCCCAAATGGATACCCAATAAAGATGGCTGCCCTAGCCCGTGGGTCAAACTTACGATGATGGGAACGAATAGTGGAAGCGAAACATAAACACCCAAACACCCTTAAGTGATCATATGATGGTTTTTTTCCTTGGAGAACTGCTAAAGGAACGCGATTGCCAAGGGTGGAAGAGGGAATGCGATCAATAATGTGGGCGGTAGTCATAACACAATCACCCCAAAAAGGAATAGGAAGATTGGCTTGAAAACGAAGGGCCCACACAACATTAAGGAGATGATGATGTTTACGTTCAACTATAGAGTTTTGTTCGGGAGTATCAACACAAGCATGTTGACATATGATGCCATGGCTGGAATAAAAAGATGGCAAAGCAAATTCAGTCCCTTGGTCACTTCTTATACACTTAATAGTAATGCCAAATTGAGTATGCATAAAAGTATAAAATTGGGGCAAGAGCGTTGACACTTCACTTTTATTTTTCATTAGGTACACCCATGTAACCCTACTACAATCATCAACAATAGTGAGAAAGAAATGACGCCCCCCAATTGATGGAATATGAAAAGAACCCCAAATATCTACATGTATGACATCAAAAGGATGAATAGCAACATTTTTACTATGAGGAAAAGGTAGTTTATGTTGTTTTGTTAAAGGACAAACACAACATAGTAAGCTATTGTGTCTAGAAGTTGGTAACTATAGAAGTTGGAGTTGATAATCAGTGGGATGACCGAGGCGAGAATGCCATACATTTGTCACGATAGTAGTGTGATGTAATATGGGAGGGGGAGGAACATGCTGCTGATCTGAGGCACACAGAGCTTTATTTGAGGAGGATGTGGATGGAAGTTTTGTTGATGGTGTAAGTACATAGAGCTCTCGCCTCTTAATTGCAATCCCCATCGTCTCCGAACTTTTGAGGTCCTGTATTGAACATAGAGAGGTTGTGAATAGACACACACAAGATGATGTATTTATCATTTGGGAAACAGAAATAAGATTGAATTGGAATGAGGGTACATAGAAAACGTCATATAGTGTGAGAGTATCAGAAACTCTAATAGTCCCTTTATGTGACACTACAACCGTGATACCGGTTGGAAGAGTAACCGTGGTGCTCTGACATGCCATCAATGATTGAAAAATATTAGAATTTTGCAAAAATGATTTGTTGCCCCCGAAACAATAATCCATGCCTCACTTAGTACATGAGATAAGACAAAAGCGTTGAAGATGAAGTGCACTTTCGGTAAACGAGACATGGTACTTGCGAAAGCAAGACTCACAACATGAGAAGTGTTACGAAGATCTGAAGTACTCATAGGAAGAAAAGAAGTAAGGGATTGAGTAGTTAGTTGAGCACTAAGATAAGCAAGCATTTGTTGGCGTTGGCTAGGAGAATATTGGACAGTGGTGTTGTCACATGCGGCACCATTCACCCCAGCCCCAGAGTCGCCAGTAACCACAGCTGCAAAAGGCTTTCCCCGAGGGTTCTTATTTTGTTGCGGTTGCTTGCCTTTGTTGCCATAGCCGGCAGGGTACCCGCATATCTTGAAGCATTTATCTATAGTGTGGCCAAGTTTGCCATAATGAGTGCAAAGGGGCCTTTCACGTTGTTCCTGTTTTTGTGTGCCCTTACCATCATGACACTTACCAAACATAACAATTGATTCAACAACTGGACAGCTATTTGGTTCAAAAGGCTTGTGTATGATGAACATCTTTTCTTGTTGAGTAACTTTGGAAAATGCTATATTGATGTTTGCCAGTGAGTCCATAAGCGTAACCTAATTTTTAACCGTGCTATACAGCTCATCTAATCCCATGAGGAACGTCATCACATAGTCACGCTCGCTACTTATTTCAACCTTCTTTAGCGCATTGCAGGTACAATTTCCACAGGTACAAGTAGGAATCGGATCCAAACCTTGGAAATCATCCCAAAGTGTCTTCAACCTTGCAAAGTAGGTAGTGACAGGCATGTTCTCTTGCTTCAACATAGATGGATTGTTTCAGCTGATACAATGTTGGACCATTTTGTTGTGAATACCTCTGTTTGATATCCATCCACATATTGCGAGCTGTAGCGGCACGAAGAATACTAGATGCAATTTCTTCTGTAACAGAATTCACAATCCACGATCCAACCATTTGATCACATCGAAGCCAATGCTCATAGAGGGGATTTGTTCATTCTAGTTTATGAATCTCACCATCTATGAACCCTAACTTGTTCTTGGCACAGAGGGCCATCATTATGCTTTGAGATCAATTACTATAGTTTTTTGCTCCACGCAAAATGTTAGAGACAAATACAGTACCAGGACTGTCATATGAAGGCAGAAAATATGGCAAAGAAGTAAAGTCTTCCTTCGCACCTTCTTTCGCAACAACCAAAACCTTGTTCGAATCTACCTTGGCCACAATGACATTCAATTAACACTAGAAACTGAAGAATTAGGATTACCTCAATGATAGAAACAGTCAGAAGAGGAAAAAAAATGGGCCAAAAAACTCGATCATGAAACAAAATCGCCAAATTAGAGTTTCTGTGTTCGCTGAACCAAAAAAAAACTGCTCGCAGGAATCAAATCTGGAGCAAAATGTGATCAATTGAACTCTCAAATACTCATTTCAAAATCTTATACCATATTGATTTGCTAAGATATGAGGTGAGAGAGAAGTAACAAGACATGAGAGGATTTGAGTGAGAATTTGAGTAGTTCTCTGGAAGTTTCTCTTTCTCGTAAAATTGTACAGTATAAAGCAAAAAAATACAACCCTTATATAGGGCAATTAATCCACAAAATATCTTAACAAAAAATTAATTAGGCAACTTACAGCAACTATACTAAAAAATATTATAAATTGTAATAAATGCATATCGCACTTTCCTCTACATTTCCAAGGGTGATGTACTCTGCAAGAAATCTTGGTTTGTTTGAAATCATGGCCAAATCTTCATGTCAGACAATGTCTGCAGCAGAGATCACGGCCCTGCTTCCCACTCGGATTCCGGAATCATCGGCCATGATCGACCAGATGCTCCGCTTCCTCGCCGCCTTCTCTGTGGTCAGCTTCTCCACAGGGCATGGCGGTGATGAGAGAGTTTACAGGCTGGCGCCAGTGGCCAAGTGGTTTGCCAAGAATGTGCAGGTGTATTTTCAAAATGTATGTGATTGTCCTATACTTGGTTAAGTGTTCTGAACTTGTATGGGATGTGTGTCGACACACAGGGCCCGTGTGTCGATACACAATCCAACAGTGCCATTTGTATGTTGACACACAAATCTTACAGAATTACAGTAACATTTTGATAAGTTTGGGACGTCTTTCGAACCTTATTTTCTTATATTATTTTCCCCTATTATTTAAGAGAACACATATGAAATGTGTTTACTTGCAATAATTGTGTAATATTAAAAAAGAAAGTGACTCTTCATGAAGGGATGTGTCCCTTCTTGAAGAGACACTTGAAAAACTATAAATAGCCCTTTGGGGGGATTCATTTCAGAGAGAAGAAAAGAGAATTCTCTTTTCATGTTTTGAGAAATAAAATACAATTTCAAGTAGCACTTGAAAAATTCATATTTGTGAAAGTCTTTGAAAAGGTTGTTCTCATTCATCTCACTATGTCTCTCCTTTTACATATTCTCTTCTTCATATTTGGTTGTTGTTGTATCCCCGAGTATATTTCGTATACCGAAATAAGCCTTAAGGAAAGTGATTACATAGCCTCAACACCTGAGATCTCTTGGTTACTCGGTTGCAAGTATTTTGCAAGTATTTCAATAATTTGTTCTAACAATCTTAAGGCTTAATGTTTATAGAAATGACTTCTTCACTTTCCTTGATTTGGTGGCGAACCATGTGAAATTGGAGAAAGCGACAAAGGGGGAAATGTATGTCTTCTTGGATTCTTCTTGTATACTAATTACTATGGATCAAGGTATGTTCTTTTGACTCAAACATGAGTAAGAAGGATCATGAAATTTTAAGATTAATATAAAATTTGATCAAGAGACATCAAAATCATGAAGTTATATAATGCCTAACGAGTAGTGGTTGATGCATTGTTGTTTATGCATGAAAATATATTTACTTGACTCAGGATAAAATCATGAAATCATGTGACGTCTCATGTAAATTGATGCACATTCGTTGATGAGTATATATGTGATATCAAAATGAAAGTTAAGAGGCATTGAGTGTTTGGATCATGAATTTATGATCAAGTGACTTTGAATTCACAATTATGAATCATGAATTTTGATCAAATGATACATAAAATTTAATTGAATAACTTTGTATCATGTTAATTTAACAAAAGGATGAAGATGATGATCATGCGCAGGCAAAAATAAAAAAATGATAATTGTAGAATTTGCAATTCTCATGGTGGTTGTGCAAAACGAAATCGATACTAACAATAATTTCAAAGGACAATATCGGAAAAAAAAAAAGAAAAAAAAAGGGAAAGAGTTGCAAGGGAAAGAGTTGCGGTTTCTTCAGATTCGATCCGGCGTCTCTTGAGAAATTGATATGATCCTAAGCCATTGATTCAAATTGCATTTCGTGCACAATCTATACAACAGCCCATATAAATCGAAAGGAAAGGAAAAAAAAGGGAATAAAATGAGGGGTGTGAAAATGGTTACTGGATTCGAACCGCCGTGTTCAAGGGCAAGCGTTGTCTGAGAGACTCGAACCGGCGTGTTAAGTTAACCACTCATGCATATGCGTCTACATGCATGATATGAGATATAATAATATATTAACATCAAGTGGTTAAAATTTGTTTCTGTATAAGTTACACAAATAACGATCCATGAAGCCATGTATATTTAATTGTTTTGGCATTTTAACTGAGGATAATATGAAATTTTAAATACATGATTGTTAGAATTTTGATTATATGAAATTTCGTGTTTCGGGTGGTTGTTGAAACCAAACGTCGAGGCAATGCTAAAAGGTAAAACCTTGTTTAGCGTGGTTGTTGAAACCAGATGCCGAGATGATGCCAAAACTAATAATAATAAATGAGTGAATGAAGTATATTAATAATGATACATGTATTTTACGAATTGAAAAGAACAATGGGTTCTTCATGAAATATGAAAATGCATTCATAGTTTGGAACAAAGTATAAATTGTGTATTTGTGTATGGTAAATTCGTTGTTGTATGAAATTAAAATATGAACAACAATTAAATTGAGGTTTAATGTACGTATGTTTATATTTATGTGAGAAGAGCCCATAATAGGAAATAAATATGGGTATATTGATTCGTTCTTATTTAGATGGTTATAAATTCAATCTCATATGCGTATTGTTCACTAAGGGATTACATTAGGGCGTAATTAAGTGAACGATAGCAGATTTGGAAAGTCATGAAAAGCAGTGTTTATATAATCATGATTATGAAAGAAGTTTGTGTATAATCATGTATACATATTAATGATGTTAAAATATCAATGCGTATTAGTTAATATAACTAATACTTGCATGAAAGTATGAGTATGGATATTAATGTGGCTGTATGATTAATGCTTATATGCATGGAAGTATGATTTCATTAAATTGAAATTAATGCATCATAAAAATGATTTGTGTTACCATATATGTTGATGTGGTTATGAGGTCCATATATCCATGAACTTAAATGTGATTATGAATTTTTACGGCTTGGTTATTTAGAATTGAATGCCATTTGAATGCTTGATAAGTGAAAGTAATGCGAATTTGAATGGACCCCAATGGATCATGAAATGTATGGTGATTTTTATATATGTTGATCCCTAGTATGACTGATATAAAGAAATTCACGTGAAAGTCCATGATTAAGAATGATGAGAGAAATTGTAGAAAAGCACTTGGAAATGGTGATTTATAATTTCATAACTGACCACATATCTTCGGTGGGTTTTTCCAAAGTTATTGGATGTAATGTTCCAATGCAAACCGGCATGCGTGTGGAAAACTTTATCATCATGATTAATGCGGTTGAAGTAAAGTTTACTTGGGTATTAAGGGCATATGTATATGATGATTGAGTAGTCGATTAAAATGAAGTGTATTTTATAAAATGCATTTTAAATACTCAAACTGAGTGATAGATTCATGCAATTGTTGCACGGTAAATAAGATTTTTGTGTGATGATATGTTCACATGTTAGGATGTTGTTAGTCATCAACGTGATAAATTTAAAGAGTATGTAAATACTGAATTATGATGACTCTATTACCCATAAGTTTTAATGCGTATAAATGGCATGTATTTTCGTATGACTGAATTATGGGTGGAGTAAACATCCTAAGACATAAATGTACATGACTACATAGAAAGTGACTTCGAGTTTTTATTGATCTTGAATAATGCATTGTGATAATGTGAATTAAAATAAATTATGATGAAAGTCATGTTTGAGGGTATATCCCTGGAAAGACTCTAGAACTTTGAAAGAATAAAAGTGTGAAAAGAGAAGTCCCTAGCGATCGGACTTGTGTATTCCTAGAAGAATGACCTAGAGATAATATGAATATCAAAGTTCAATATTGTTGTGTCATATATTATGATTCTATGACGAGTCTATGAAGTCTTGCGATGTGGCCTCTTGTAAGAGGTAGTTAATGAATCCGAATAGTGTAAATGAATAGTCTGATAATGACAGTGGATTCATTGTGTGAATGTACATTGTTTACATGTTGAAATTTGGTATGAATACTTAGAAGCAAATGAAAATGGTCCAATGGTATAATTGAAAATTGAAAATGTTAGATATAGCCTTGGTTGTTGAATGGCTGAGTGTAAATAACTAGCTATGTAAGTAAAGATAACTGGCATGGAGTACACAAGGTACTGGAATGACCACGCGTTGTGGTGTTATTTTAATGAATACTCTTCTATCTAGAAGAATACTTGAACGCCAGTTGAACATTCGAGAGGGATGACTATGCTTTTAAAAGCTAGTAAATGTTATAAGTGGTGGGGGTGTTGTTCCTTGAATTTTAAGAAACTAACACGTGTTATAAATTCCACTGTGATAATAGAGTTTATTGCTCTGGTTTTAGCTTGTAAAGAAACATAGCGATTAAAAGATCTTGTGTTTAAAATTCCTTTGTGGCACAAGCCAATGTTGTCTATATCTATCCATTGTGATAGTGAGATGTTTTTAAATGTGAAAGAGTGAGATGTATCACTGAAAGTCCGGACACAACAGTGTCAAATATTGTGAAGTGAGATAACTCATAAAAGATTGAGTGATCACTGTGGACTTTGAAATGTAAGTCAGAAACTAGTAGATCTCTTATTTGAGAACATTGATAGAGACTTGATAATTAAAGGGATGGTGTGAAACCTGTCATTATTAGTCACCCATGATAGGCCCTCAACTCGACGCCTAGTATGACGCTAGGTCTCGAGTTCAATGAGAGAGACTTGTCATCCGTGTGACTGCAAGCACTAAAAGAGAATTTTTCCATCCCTAGTGTGTAGTGCTTGGTACCTGCGTTAGAGATACTAAGAGGATGAGCTTATGCTCTTAATGGACCTGGTTTTTAAAAACTTATTAAATATCGCGTCGCAGAGGCATGATCAATGAGGTCCGCCTTAGTGAGTGTTGAAGTTTGGCCGCTTCAAAGGGGTGATTTTTTACTAAGGGTTTGGCCCTGAAACACTTACGAAGGGTACAGGACACAAGGCCATAGAATGTGTCAATCTGGGAGTCGTAGGGTATGTACGGGGAGTACGCCTTGTGCGTGATTAGATAGTCGGTTAGTCAAATGGGTTGTATGGTTCAAAGCTTGGTCTACTATTTTCGATCTGATTAACTGTATGGTCTCTTCACTAGCTGGGGGTTTAATCGTGAGACACCCTCATTCATGCACAATAAGGTCTCCTTTAATTTGAGATGTTGATTATTCGAGAATGATGGCATTTTGAAAATGGTGGGGGAATGTTGGTGCATTTTCAAAATGTATGTGATTGTCCTATACTTGGTTAAGTGTTTTGAACTTGTATGGGACGTGTGTCGACACACAGGGCCCGTGTGTCGATACACAATCCAACAGTGCCATTTGTATGTTGACAAACAAATCTTACAGAATTACAGTAACATTTTGATAAGTTTGGGACGTCTTTCGAACCTTATTTTCTTATATTATTTTCCCCTATTATTTAAGAGAACACATATGAAATGTGTTTACTTGCAATAATTGTGTAATATTAAAAAAAAAAGTGACTCTTCATGAAGGGATGTGTCCCTTCTTGAAGAAACACTTGAAAAACTATAAATAGCCCTTTGGGGGGATTCATTTCAGAGAGAAGAAAAGAGAATTCTCTTTTCATGTTTTGAGAAATAAAATACAATTGCAAGTAGCACTTGAAAAATTCATATTTGTGAAAGTCTTTGAAAAGGTTGTTCTCATTCATCTCACTATGTCTCTCCCTTTACATATTCTCTTCTTCATATTTGGTTGTTGTTGTATCCCCGAGGATATTTCGTATACCGAAATAAGCCTTAAGGAAAGTGATTACATAGCCTCAACACCTGAGATCTCTCGGTTACCCGGTTGCAAGTATTTTGCAAGTATTTCAATAATTTGTTCTAACAGAATGAAGATGGGGTGTCTTTGGGTCCTATTTTAGCCTTGAATCAGGATAAGATCTACATGCAGAGCTGGCGAGTTTACAACAGTTCCATCTATTTGCCGTTTCAACCATTTCAATTTGAAGATAACAGATCAAAATACACGTCTAAATAGCATCTAAAATAACACAATACTAAAAAGTAAGTCACAAAGAAATTGAATTTTTCTATTGTTAATAGATTCTATTGCTCTATGGAATTAGTTTAGCCACATGTGCAGGTAGAACACAGTAAAATTATTTATATAATAGAATAGGGATGACTATTAAAGAAAACTAAGAATGGGAGCAAAAATCTTGGGAGTTTTCACATGAAAGTAACATATTATGTACGAGTAGGGTTACAAGCTATGTAGGGCAAGCAAATCAAACAACTACTATGCTATCTCCAACATATTTCTTTTTCGTGCACATACTAGTGGTTAGCAACTAAAAAGAAATCGAGCCAAATAGATTCATAATGAAATAAAATTAGACGCCTCTTATAGAATAATTGGGCGAACAATATTCGGGTGATCAAGATCATTTCTGAGCCTCAAACCCTACACAAATGCATTAATTTTTATGTGATTAGTCAGGAAAGAAACCTTTTTATTTGATAAGTGTCAAGAAAGAAACCGCTACCCCAACATCTTTAACTCTCTAATCCAATACAATATAATATAAGTAATTAGAATAATAGAGATAATAAAATTTATAGTGTCCCTATTCTATATGTTCTTCCTTAGCATCAAATATATAAAGGAACTGTTTGGGGGATTTTTGGTTAGGTTCTTTTAGATGAGAGTGAGACTCAACCCTCACTGCGGAAGCAGCCGATAGCGCTTAACCTGATATTCCTACAAAAATAAAGAAGGCCGTTAGAGGGACCCACGGGTTTTGCCCGCAGGAGACCCCTCCGATGCCTAAGTCAGTAAAAGCATAATAAAAATAAATAATAAGTAAATAGCGTAAATAAACAACAATAAATACTTATCGTGTATGGAGAGGGGGTCCTTGGTGGCTGGTGGCCGGAATCCGTACCGGCGACGTATGGATGGCCCTTGGGTAGAGAAAGATAGATGAGAGAGAGTAGGGTCTCTCCTGGGTGGCTGGTGGCCGGCGGTAAAGGAGAGAGGGACGAGGCGGTAGTGGTACCAAGAGGTAGTGGTTGGCGGTACCGAGGTTGACGGTACCGGTAGTTGCTGGTGGAGGGGAGAGAGAGACGGTAAAGGGTGGTCAGGGAAGAGAGAGAAAAGAGAGAGCCAAGAGCCTACCCCTGAGTGGTGAGCCGTGAGGAGAGGCCGTTCGAGAGAGAGAGAGCCCGGCGAGCCACCAGGGAGAAGGGAGGGGGAGTCCATCCGTACAGCTACAGTAGGAGAGAGAGAGAGAAGATCTGAGGAGAGAGAGAGAACTGAGAGAATCTGAGAGAGAGAGAAAAGAGAGAGTCTGAGAGAGAGAGAGAGATATGAGAGTCTGAGAGAGACCCGAGAGAGAGAGAGAGAGAGCACATGGGGAGAGAGAGAAAAAGAGAGAATAAATAAATAATTTATATTTAATTTTCGTTATTATCTCGTTATCCTATTTTAATATTAACCTGATTATTTTTACCCTCTACAGGAACTAATGTACTTCATATTTGAACTTAAATATTGAAAAATGGAATGAGAAGAGAGTGCGGGCATCAGTTGAATTATTCTGGAGGCAAAGAGGGGAAGCAATTTTTGGAGCAAAATCTGGAAAAAAATAAAGGGAGGGTCAACACTTTACCGAGTCTTGACAATATTAAATTGCAGATTCTCATTGAATTTTTTCTTTTTTTATTTTTTAAATAATGGTCATGTCTTATGGGAGGGGAAAACCCATAAATTTTTGTTAAAGGGGATTCATTACGATCTTAATGGAGATCGAATCCGAATCACACCGTCGGCAGTCGAAAACTCCACCATTAGATTATTCCAGGATAATTCTTATTGAATTGCATATCAAAGCTAGGTGTAGTATACATAAGGGTGCATGAGGAAGTCGTTCCCACTCATTATCTTTATCATACCTCCAATAGAAGCTGTGACATCATCAATATTTAGAATTTCATTACAAGCATGGATAAAGTGAAACTCTTGGTTTGCACAAAACTTACACAATACGTAAGAAATCCAAACTTCTAAAACAAAAATATATAGATTAAAACAAAAACAAAAAAAAAAAAAAATTCTTTGCTGATACTTTTCTATCTAATAAAAAGTTAAAAGTTCTTGTACATATTTATAGGTCTATCAAAATTGAACCATATTTTTCTATCTTTTCCTATGTGAAAATCAAGTTATGTAGCTCAACCAAGCACAGCATAGGAGACGTGATGATTGGGTCTGAATGCATTTCAAAGAGCTAATGCTTCAAATATTTGGGATCCATGGTGTATCAAGACAGCGGGGTTGACGAGGATGTCAACAGCCGAATTAAAGTAGGATGGCTTAAGTTAAAGATGGCTTGTGTTGCACTATGCGATAGAAAGTTTCCACTAAAGTTGAAGGGAAAATAGTATGAGACGGTAGTGAGACCGGCTATATTATATGGTGTGGAGTCTCGGCCAATTAAACAGCAACACAGGCAGAAATTAAAGGTGACAGAGATGAAGGTATTGCGATGGATGTGTGGACACACAAGGGATGATAGAATTAGAAATGACATTATAAGAAGTAAATTGGGCGTGGTCTCGATCGAGAATAAGTTGAGGGAGCAACATCTGCGATAGTTTAGGCATATTAGGACAAGATCGAACATTATGCCTATTAGGAAATGTGAACAACTCCATATTGCAAGTAGAAGAAGAGGTAGAAGCAGCCAAAGAAGAGCTAGATGGAGACAGTTAGACATAACCTCACCCGCCTAAACCTAAATGAGAAAATGGCCTTAGATAGAGCGGAATGGCAGATTAGATTAGGTGTAGCTAACATAATGGTTTAGGATAGAGAAGCAATAGAAAGCTACTCCATAGCGCCCTGTTAGAATATAATGTATAGGTGGTAAATATTTGTATATTAGGCCTTATGGGCCATGGGCTTGTATATTCTCCATAGTACTCTTCTTTTATAAATATACGAAAGGGGTCTCATGATTCAGTGGGTTCCTCATTATTTTACATGGTATCAGAGCCTAATTAGCCCTCTTGTATTTTTCTCTCTTTCCAAGGCTAACCCTAGCTGTCACAAAACAAACCCTAGCTGCTGGTCCTCCCTTGCTGCGCCGCACCACCGCTACAACCAAACCCTTAACACCAACCCTTAGCCGTCTCTCTCTTGCTGTGCCTCACACCCATGGCTGATACCTCTTCCACAGCTACTATTTAAGCATCACGAACCCACCGAAATCTAGGCTAATAACCACAGAAGTAAGTGGCTCACCAACTCTCCCGAGTTTTTTTAGTGTTTCAAACATTCATCATCAGATCTCCTCTACGTTATATCTAAACGATCTGTCCACCTATCTTGTTTGGCGTCGATCTTTTCTTCCTACATGTTGGGCCTATGCCGTTGATGATCACCTTGATGGGTCCTCAGTCTCACCCGCTCCAATCGATCCCACCTATCATCATTGGCGTCAGATCAATAACCTACTCGTATCTTGGATACGGGTACAATCTCTTCTGATCTTGCTAGCGCTGTCTGTGGTAATGATCATGATTTAACTGCTACTGTGCTTTGGGGTTCAATTTCTCGTCTCTTTACTGATTCTGCACAGTCACGTCAATTGAAATTTAAGCGAGAACTAACTAATATAAAGAAAGGAAACCTAACAATGCTTGCATATCTCACTAAAATCAAGTCTTTATCTGATAATTTTCATCGTGTTAATACTTCAATTACTAATGTTGATATGGTACTGGCTGCTGTGGATGGACTTTCTGATGATAAGGATTCAGTGCTCTTTGTACTGCTATCACATTTCATGTTCCTTTTCCATCTTTTATTAAGGCTAGGTCCATGCTTATCAAAGAAGAGTCTCGCATTAAGACTCACAAGTCTAGGTCTTTGATTGTATTAGTTGCAACAGGGACTCCTTCAACTGATAATGGGGTTACTAATCCCGTGGTCTCACTTGCTCCTGCTAACAAACGGCCGGTTTCTATTGAACAACTGGTGGCTCTACTGATTCATCAGCATCCACTACACAAGCAAGTTATGGTGCACAGTATGTTAATGTTTGGGATCGTAGCCGGCGGGGCCAAGGCCGTGGACGTCATGGCCGAGGTTATGGTCAGCAGTGGAATCAACATATGGTCATGGCCTATGCCTCCTGTTTATACGCCTTACCGAGCTCCCTTTTTGGAACAGCTCCTCAGGGTGGTAACATACCTTCTTATTCACAGTATCATCCAGCAAATAATGCTTTTACCATTGGTTATAGGTTTTATCTAGGTTTTGATGCTTCTAAGTTTCCTTCACAGTCCTACTCTAACCCTATCCTTGACTCCTTCTAGGTTATGGATAGTGGGGCAACATCCCACATGACATACAACTCAGGTACATCCTTATGTCATTATCTCCTTGTCATGGTCTTGATCAAATTTTAGTTGAGAATGATGCATCTCTATCTATTGCTGGGATTGGTTCATGTTCTATTTCTACTCTTGTTGGTTGTTTCACTCCAAAGAATGTCTTATTTATCCTAGGACTCTCCAAAAATTTACTTTATGTTCGTCAATTTTATTTAGATAATAATTGTCTTCCTAAATTTGACTCGTGTGGTTTTTCTGTCAAGGATCCTAAATCAAAGTCCGTGATCATCAGATGTATCATCCCGGGACCTCTCTTCACCATACTTGCGTCATTGGTACAGCCCACGTCTCTCATTGCGTCCCAAGTCTCCCCCTCGCTGTGGCGTTGCCGCCTAGGACATATCAGAGTTGCAATTTCGTCTTCCTTTGTTAAATAAAAATTTATTTCTTGTTCTAGTGTCTCATCCGAGTCTAGTGTCTGTCAGGCTTGTCAATTAGGCAAGCACAGTCGTTTACCTTTTCAGCAGTCTGTTACGAACACAAGTCGTCCTTTGATACTGTTCATTCTGATATTTGGACATCGCCTGTGTTAAGCTTCAGTGGTTTTAAGTATTATTTGCTCTTTTTGGATGATTACTCTCATTATGTGTGGATTTATCCTATGCGTGCCAAATCGAAGGTGTTTGATTTATTTGTTCAATTTCGTAATCTCATCTTAAATGAGTTTGGGGTTGAGATTAAATATTTTCAATGTGACAATGGAATTGAATATATTAATCAAGATTTCAATGGTCTTTTTGCACCATGGGGCATTCTAAGTCGGGTTTCATGTCCTCACACCTCACAACATAATGGTAAGGCAGAGCGTATGCATAGAACAGTTGGAAATATGATGCGATCTTTTCTATTCCACACATGTACGCCAATAGAGTATTGGGTTGAAGCTGTACTTGTTGCAAATAACATTATTAATCTCTTGCATCTACTTCAATCAAGAAAAGGATTCCATTTCAACGTCTTTATAAAAAGAAAGTAGCATATGATCATCTTCGGGTCTTCGGGTGTGCTTGTTATCTGAATTTAAGTGCTACTACACCACATGAACTTGGCCCTCGATCTAGCTTGTGTGTTTTCTTGGGATATTCACTTAATCTCAAGAGCTATAAATGTCTTGATCTATCTACTAACAAAGTGATCATTTCTAGACATGTCATCTTTGATCAGATAGATTTTTCGTTTGCTCGGCTCGAGGCTCTTTCACAGGTTACGATGCATCCTCTTCAACAAGTATTCTCATCTCCACTCGCGTCTTCTCCATTTGTTGGGACGATGCCACTCATCATTCAACCGATCCTTGCCCCTATTGTCACTCATGAGCCTTCCATGGATATTTCCTCTTCGCGCCCCTCATCGATGCCTACAAAAGCCACCATGAATGATATACCTGCTTGTGCTCCATCTCCGCCCCCTACCGCACCACATGCCACCAGTCCTTCCTTTCATCCTATGGTCACTCGTTCTAAATCTGGTATTGGGAAGCCCCTTCTTAAACCTTCTATGCTTGCTCATACTGCTTTGCCCAATATTCCATATTCTTATAAGCAAGCTCTTGAGGATGAAAATTGGAAAGCTGCAATGCTTGATGAATATCAAGCACTTTTACGCAACCATACTTGAACCTTGGTACCTCGTCCTATTCATGCTATTATCGTCGGATCCTAATGGGTTTATTGGGTCAAGCAGACTCCAACAGGTCAGATTGAACTCCATAAAGCGCGTTTGGTGGCTCAAGGGTTCACACAATGTTATGGAATTGATTATGGTGAAACTTTCAATCATGTTGTCAAGCCTGCTACAGTTCGTACTATTCTCACTATCGCCACTTCTCGTAAGTGGCCTATTCATCAGCTTGACGTTAAAAATGCTTTCTTGCGTGGTACTTTGCATGAAGAAGTTTACATGTAGCAACCACCTGGTTTTGTGGATTCCAAATTTCCTGACTTTGTTTGCAAGTTGAACAAATCTCTATATGGCCTTAAGCAAGCACCACATGTATGGTGTAATCGCTTTGCCTCGTTTCTTCATCGTCTTGGCTTTCACAGTTGTAAGTTTGATTCATCATTATTTGTTTTACGTTGAGGGACTGATATGGCTATAATAGTGGTGTATGTGGACGATATTGTTATCAGTGCCTCCTCTGATTCATTGCTTCATGCTTACTTCACTCCTTTTGCTGTGAGTTTGATATGACAGATTTGGGACGGCTTAACTATTTTCTCGGGATTTCAGTTTCTCATCTCTCTACAGGTCTATTTTTGTCTCAGTCGAAGTATGCCCACGATCTCCTTGATAGAACAGATATGCTCTCATACAAACCTGTTGCCACGCCTACTGATTCTAAGTCCAAACTTTCGCTGATTGATGGTGATCTTATGTCCGATCCTACTCTGTATGGGTTTATTGTTGGTGCCCTGCAATATCTTACTTTTGCATGTCTTGACATCTCTTATGCAGTGCAACAGGTGTGTCTTTTCATACATGCTCCTCGCCTTCTACATTGAATCACTGTAAAATGGATTCTTCGCTATGTTAAGGGTACCTTGGTTCATGGTTTAACTATATCTCCTACTCCCCTTGATCAGCTTGTGCTTATTCTGATGCAGATTTGGCATGCTGTCCCGATACTCTCCACTCCATGTCTAGCTTCTATGTTTTTCTTGGTAGCAATATCATCTCTTGGTCTTCTAAATGTCAGCCAACTATCTCTCATTCCAGTGCATAAGCTGAATATCATGCTGTTACTAATGCTATTTAAGAATGTTGTTGGCTTCACTTCCTGTTACATGAGCTTGGTGTTTCTATTCCTCAAGCTACTCTGGTTTATTGTGATAATCTTTCAGCTACATACTTATCTACTAACCCGGTGCAGCATGTTCGTACTAAACATATTGAAATTGACATTCACTTTGTTCGGGAGCGTGTTCAAATGGGCCTAGTTCGAGTTCTTCATATTCCCTCTTCACAACAGATTGTTGACAATTTCACAAAAAGTCTTCCACATCATTTATTTCTTTTATTTAGAAACAATCTTCGCATTCATTTCTCTCATGCTCGATTGGGGGGGATGTTAGAATATAATGTATAGGTGGTAAATATTTGTATGTTGGGCCTTGTGGGCCCTGGGCTTGTATATTCCTTATTATACTCTTCTTCTATAAATATACAAAAGGGCTCTCGTAATTTAGTGGGTTCCTCATTCTATTACACACCCCTAGCCTACATGGTTGCCATTGTTGCTTGTTGCACGTATGTTTTATTGCCGCTCTATTGTTGCTTTGTGTGGTGCAATTTCTTTGTTGCTCTACTACTTAATTTATTGTTACTTTATTGGTTGGTTTATTTCATTTGCTTTCATGCTTTTAGGGTTGGGGGCCCTTAGAAATAGCCTTCCTTCATGGTGTTACCTTGAAGGGATAAGGTTATGTACATCTTATCCCCTGAAACTCTATTGTGGCAAGAGTCGTCGTGACACTGAGGTTTGTTGTTGACTTTAGTAATTGAATTATTTTTGATATAATATTGTGTATTTAATTATAAACTTAAATTGTGCCTGCATAGTATTGCATAGAAAAAGACTTAGGGCTTGTATCTTAGCCAATAACACCCCATGAATAAGAAATATCTAGATTTAAATGAAGTTGGCTACACAGTCGGCTAGTCGGCTTTTTCGATATTTTAGGATTATTTATCTTATAGGTTCATATACTTTATCCATTGTGTTAATTTAATTCTTGTACTTTTAATTGTCTCAATTTAATTCCTGTACAATTTATACTATATTAGTTTAGTCCTAGTGTAAAATTGTTAAGCTGAGGAGGTAAACTTTTATGGTCAAGTCATAGTGGGTTTAAATGTATATCAAGCAAATTATATAGGGCTTTAATTGGCAAAATTAAAAGTAAAATTACAAAATTTATACAGTAGTCAAAGTATAAAAACCTTTTTCATAAAATCCCAATATTTTAATTTTGAAATCCATCTCCTTATTCTAATGAAGTCAAGATAGTTGTAACTCATAAGTATAGTCGGTGAGACATTATTTGCTCCCTACTATTTAATCATCAAGAACCAAAGTCTATAGTACTCAAAAATCGATATATTTATATATTATCTATAGCCTATATAATCGTTGAAATACATCTTAAAGTACACACACTCATATATTTAAAATACATACACGATGATTATTAATATAATAAACAATATACGATAACATTGCACTGAGCACACTGAAGTTGCAAATTTTTTTTTTTTTTTCCTTGGGTTTAAAAAAAGGGTTGCATGTTTGCATGCCTAAGGACAATAACTTAAACATCAAAGAAAGGACACGGATCAGGTGTGGTGCCTGAGAAAGTGTAAATATGGGAATATTGGTATCCCTAAAATAGGAGTCATCTCGTATATTTATAGTGTTTACACAAAGTATAGGCTACATACAAGATAGCCCAATGGGTCTAATATATGCAATGGTAACCCAATATACATTGTACTCTAACATCCCCCCCTCAACCGAAGCAGGAGATAAACAAATGCGAAGGTTGTGTCTGAATAGGAGAAAGAGTTGCTCCGGCAGATTCTTAGTCAAGATGTCAGCTATTCGTTGTGATGATGGGATGTGGAGAACCGCACAAGGCCCATGTGTATGCGCTCTCGGACAAAATGAATGTCGATCTCAATGTGCTTGGTACGAACGTGCTGCACAGGATTATTGGACAAGTACATAGCCGTGATATTGTTGCAATAAAGTAAGGTAGCACGTGGAAGAAGAAGACCAAGCTGGCCAAGAAGAGAGCAAAGCCAGCAACACTCAGTGACGGCATTTCCAGCTACCCTATACTCGACCTCGGCTTTCGAGTGGAAAACTGTGGGGTGGCATTTAGAAGACTAAGAGATAATGTTATTGCCAAGAAAAACACAAAAACCAGATGTAGATCGGCGAGTATCAGGACATCCAGCCTAGTTTGCATTGGAATATGCCACAAGTTGATCCACTTGAGAAGAACATATGGTCAATCCATAAGCAATGGTGCCTTTAATGTACCTAAGAATGCGTTTAATGGCCATCCATTGAGGTAAATGCGGAGCACGTAAAAACAAACATACTTGTTCTACAACATAAGAGATATCGAGGCGAGTAAAAGTAAGATACTGAAGAGCACCAATTGTAGATCGATATAAGGTGGGATCTGACATGAGGTCGCCATCATCTAGTGAAAGTTTAGACTTGGAGTCTGTAGGTGCAGCCACAAGCTTGCAAGAGAGCATGTTAGTCTTATCAAGCAGATCGTGAGCATATTTGGATTGAGATAAAAAGAGCCCATCTGAAGAGTGCGAGACCGAGATTCCAAGAAAATAATTAAGCTGCCCCAAATCTGTCATATAGAATTCAGAACGTAGAGAACGAAGTATAGCTTGAAGAAGCATAGCAGAAGATGCAGTGAGAACTATATCATCAACATAAACTAACAGTCTAGCCATGTAACCGCCACGACTAGTATAAATAGGGATGAATCAAACTCACAGCCGGTGAAGTCAAGTGTATGGAGAAAAGAAGCCAAGCGAGTGTATCATGCTCGGGGTGCCTGCTTAAGACCATAAAGAGACTTATTTAGCTGGCAAGCATGACCAGGGAATTGAGAACTGATGAAACCTGGAGGTTGCTTCATATAAACTTCATCATTAAGATAACCATTCAAAAAGGCGTTCTTAACATCAAATTAATGAATAGGCCACTGACGAGAAGTGGCGAGAGCGAGAACCGTTCGAACTGTAGCGGGCTTAACAACGAGACTAAAAGTTTTACCATATTCAATGCCATATCTTTGTGTGAAACCTTGTGCAACCAGCCGAGCTTTATATCATTCAACTTCACCTATAGAAGTTTGCTTAATGCAAAAAACCCATTTAGAACCAACAACATTACCATGAGCGGGTGGAGGAACAAGGTCCCATGTGTGATTACGAATTAGGGCATTATATTCATCGAGCATAGCATTCTTCCAATTATCATTTGTAAGAGCCTGCTTATTGGAGAAAGGAACCTCGAGTAACATATTATGAGTAAGCATAGATAGTTTAAGAAGAGGTTTCACAATACCAGCTTTGGAATGAGTCACCACAGGATGATGAGGTCGGGATAAAGCATCTCGATCCGAGTATGGGGTGGCGGGCTCAGCCTCAGGCATGGGTGAGATAGCCCGGAGAGGTGCAGCCACGTCATTGTGAGCCACAGGTGAGGCTGCTGCGTCGTCCAGCAGCGATGGAAGCGGCGGCAAGGGTGGTTGTGCAGGGCTGCTACCGGAAAAAGGAGAGAGCGGAAGGGGCGATGAAAACACCTTATGAAGAGGAGTCATCGTAGCTTAAGAAAAGGTACCTAACCGAGCGAAAGGAAAATCTGCTTCATCAAGCACAACATGTTTCAAAATAATGACTTTGTTATTGGAATGATCTCGACATTGTTAGCCCTTATGATTTGATGGATACCCCAAAAAAACACACAAAGTAGAACGAGGTGCAAGTTTGTGTCGAGCAGTAGCACTTAAATTGGAATAGCAAGAACTCCTAAAAACACGAAGGTGAGCATATTAACCTTTTGTTTATACAAACGTTGATATGGGATCTTTTTCTTAATAGCAGTAGAGGGTAATAAATTGATAATATGAGTAGCAACAGAAACAGCCTCAACCCAATACTCCAGAGGCATACAAGCTTGAAAAAGGAGAGATCGCATCATATTACCAATAGTTCTGTGCATTCGTTCAGCCTTCCCATTTTGTTGGGATGTATGAGGGCACGAGACTCGATTAAGAATACCCTATTGTATAAAAAGTCTATTAGAATCACGATTAATATATTCAATCCCATTGTTTAATTTCCACATCGAATTGAGTTAAAATAAGCGCATGGAATTGAAGAAACAAATCAAATGCCTCCGATTGGAATGCATCGAGTAAATCCACACAAAACGAGAATAATCATCCAAAAATAACAGATAATATTTATAACCATTGAAACTAAAAACAGGTGATGTCAATACATAGGAATGAACAATGTCAAAAGGACGCTTAGTACTAGAAACAGACTTCTGAAACGGTAAATGACTATGCTTACCTAGTTGGCAAGCATGACACAAGCTGGATTGTAAAGGAATATAATAGGAAATATATTTTTGCTTGACTAATAACGACAAAATGGGCTCTCCTGGATGGCCTAAGGGACGGTGCCAAAGAGAAGAGGAGACTCGTGAAGCAAGGAATGCTGTAGTGATAGGTGATCCCAATACTGTAAAGAGAGGCCCTGAACTGACAAAACGGATGATTGTGGACTTCAATTTAGGATCCTTGACCGAGAAACCATGGCAGTCAAATTCAAGAAGACAATTGTTATCTGAACAAAATTAACAAGCGGAAAGTAAATTTTTGGAGAGACCAAGAACAAAGAGAACTTTGCTTAAAACAAAATCACCTGCACGAGTAGTTATGAAATATGACCCAATACTAGCAATAGAAAGACAAGCACCATTACCAACTAAAATTTTATTCGACCCTGTATATGGAGACAAAGACGTTAGAATACCTGGATTATTTATCATGTGGGAGGAGGCCCCGCTATCCATGACCCAAGAGGGGTCAAGAGTAGGGGTGGAATAATATTGTAGAGAGAACTGACTCGAATCAAAACCTGGATAGAAGCCATAGCTAGTGGTATAAAAATTATTTGCCGGATGAAATTGTGGATTAGAAATATTGCCACCCGAGGGAGCAGAACCGAAAGGAGGAAGTCAATATTTCTTGTTGAATTGCAGGATAAACGGCATGTATGGCATCCCCCTAAAATTCGGACCCCACATATTCGGCATCCACTGATTTCCATAATCGCGACCATTTCTACCATGATCACGACCTTTACCATGACCTCCATGACCACAACCATTACCACGGCCATTACCATACTGATTTCTATAAGCAGATTGTTGTTGTTGAGCGGGAAACGCGGCCGGCTACAGGTTGCTGCAACGCCGGGACGGCTGGCGTAGCTGTGGCCGGCTGAGGGTTCGAATTCACAATTGGTGTACCGGCGGCAAGAAGAACGGAGGAAGTACCTGCATTGGCAGTCTTAAGGCGAGACTCTTCATTCAACAACATAGAGCGAGCCTCAATGAAAGACGAAAAGGGAACACGAGATGTAATAGATGTACACACTACACTGAAGTCTTTTTCCTCAGAAAGGTTGTCCACAGCACCTAAAACCATATCAACATCAGTGATGGAGGCATTGACAGATTTAAGATTATCAGCTAGGGATTTAATTTTGTGAGATAGGCTAACATGGAGAGATTACCTTTCTTTATATTGCTTAATTCACGATTAAATTGCAATTGACACGATTTTGTGAAATCAGTAAAAAGACGGGTGATAGAACCCTAAAGTGATGTAGCAATGGCATCATCATCAATACCACACACAGCTTTAGCAAGGTTGTGAGAACTAGTACCAAATATCTAGGAAATAAGAAGATTATCAACCTGTCTCCAATAGCAATAGTGGGGATCTGATGTCCAAGGTTGAGAGGAGGTGCCATCAAGATGATCATCCACAGCATAACCTGTACAGGTAGAAAGAAAAGATTGGCGCCAAACTAGATACGTAGATGGATCATTCAGATCTAGGATTGAGGAAATTTGATGGCGAATATTTGAGACGCTAAATAGTGTGGAGAGCGAAGGACCACCGACGGGAGGGGG
The DNA here is from genome assembly GCA_018398585.1 of Simmondsia chinensis. Classification (NCBI taxonomy): domain Eukaryota; kingdom Viridiplantae; phylum Streptophyta; class Magnoliopsida; order Caryophyllales; family Simmondsiaceae; genus Simmondsia; species Simmondsia chinensis. Next base: position 22,535,910 of record JAGTTD010000009.1, on the reverse strand, counting down.
CGACACTGCGTCATGGGGAGCGGTGGTGGAGGAGGCTATGTCTGCCATGAGAGAGAGGAAGAAGAAGACGAGGCGGTGGTGGTTGGGGAGGGGACGGTGGCGGCGCCGGCTGCTTAGAGAGCTAGGGTTTGAGAAAAGAGAAAACGGCTAGGGTTTGCCTTATTTTTATGAGAGAATTAGGGTTAGCTTTGATACTATAAGAAAGTATAAATGTGGGAATAATTGGTATCCCTAAAATAGGTGCCCTTTCGTATATTCATGGTGTTTACACAAGGTATAGACTACATATAAGATAAGCCGAATGGGCCTAATATATACAATTGTAACCCAATATACATTGTACTCTAACAATGCCTCATATACATTTCTTATTTATTTTACATCGATAAATATATACATGTATATATATAATATTTAGTTATTCATTAAATTATATATATTATATTTAAACATATACTTATTATAAATATATATACGATATTTTAAAGTTATCTATATAAGCTATTTGCAACATATATATGCATATAAAATTTGAAAATAAAATAATATTATTTATAATTTTATATATTATACAGTTTAATATTTTTAAAATTAAATATTAATATATAATAATATTACTTTATATAAATAACATATATATGATTCATCTAAATATTTTATATAAATATTTTTAAATTTTAGTAGTTTTATATGTATTATGTATAGGCCTTTGTTAATGTGAGAAGGAAAAAAAAACACTAATGAGAAGGGTGGTTCAACATTGTTAAGTAATGTGATACGTAATTTAAAATATTAAATTAATCAGTCAATAGTGTTTCTTCCTTGTAAAACATCCTACGTATATGCCAAAAGTATAAATGTTTTTTTTTTTTTTTTAACAGAAAAAGTATAAATGTTAATGAATATAGAAAAAAGAATTTTTTGGTTCAAAAAAAAGAAATTTGGTTAAAATATCATGACATTTCTATACTATATATTAATCTTAAGTTGTCCCTTCCCCCAAAATTTTTCAAAACTCAAAATAAAAAATTCTAAGATGCCATGTGTATTTACCTAAAAATTAGAAAAAAAAATCACCGCCATGAGCGGTTATAAGTAGTAGGGTCTCAAAAATTACACGAAAAAAAAAACTTTAAAAAAATATATACAATCCTATAATTATAAAATATCTAGCAGTCAGTAAATAATCTTCGAAAAAAAAACTAATAAAAAGCATTAATTCCCGATAACTCCCACAATTGTAGGGGTAGTTTTAAAACGTCCCATATTAGGCTTTAGGCCTCTCACCATTCATAGTTACAAAACAAAATAAGTACCAAATAGCAACAGCAATAAGAAGTACAAGAACGAGAGAGTTGTGATTGCTTGCATGATCATATTTTGGTGCCCCTGTCATATCAAATCAAGCTGTGTCATGGTAAGATTTATCGTTTAAATTTATTTACTGCATATAAAACTCTTTAAGTTCTTAATTTTTAGTTAGGTTTTGGATGAGCAGGCATGTACATAAGTTATGAGAGCTGTTTCTTTTATTCTTTTTCCTTTGCTTTAGTTGGGTTTCATGTGATTTGATTATAATGGTCGGTTTATTTTAATTAGTATTCTGGAAAAGAAGTGAAGCGTTTCATTTGATTTCATTTGACCACGATAGTGGTTGGAAATGTTTCATTTTCTCCGTTATGTGTTGTATTTGGTCAATTTTGTTTGTGGGTCATATTGATTTTAGTAATTTTCTTGGATTTTTTTTATCACGGGATAATTTACCATATTTGTATATGGTTACTAGAGTATAAAAATTATTTATATTATTTTGTAACAGTTGATAGCTTGATATTATGTTAGTCTTGAAAGAAGTGTGCTTATTCAAATACTCTTTGAGTTTTGTATATCAAATACGGATAGAGTAAGTTATTAATTTAAATTAGAGAATCAATTTAATATTGCTTTCTATGAAATTAATATTTCTACTAAAGCTCTTATTTATGTCAATTTAATATTTCTACTAAAGCTCTTATCTATGTCAATTATGTTTCAAGCTCCTTTTCTATGAATTTGCTCTCTTTTTACATAAACTCAATTTTGATTCTTTTTTAGAGATAGATATCTTACGTTTAGATTATATAAATAAAATTTTAGTATTAAGATTTGGCAATTTGCTCTAATTATTTTCCGCTTTGAAGAATTGAAAGACACTTTTATAATGTTTACATTTCTTTTTTCATTGTTGTACAAATAAAAAGTTAATCATTATAAAATTTTTTCCAAATTTGAATTTTTGTAGGAATGCAATGTGATGAAACAATGGTCAACCTAACTGCACTTCTTATATGTCCAAGATGGGGATATGGTACTAAAAACAACACTAAATAAATAAATAAAAAACCCAATATAATGGCCATATTCAAGGGACAAATATTTGTAAACAGTGTATTAAGTACTTGGAATAATTTACTCTATTACAACTGCTCCATATTCAGGGGACAAATATTTTTTTTAATTTTTTTAAACGCAAAATATTTAGTCATTTAGAATTTATGTGTCGTTAAAATTCAGTAAATATATAATCCTAATTTCTAAATATTTAGTTGATGGTTACTAAATTAAATTGGCGATGGTTACTAAATTAAATAATATAATTGGCAGTTTTTAATTGCCCACGTTCAATCCAAATGAACTCCTCTCCCCACATTTTCTCACGGTTGTTCCTTCATCCCCTTTCTCACCCTTCCATTTAAATTCATGAGTTCTCCAGAACTTTAATTTCGATTTTTTTAACATTTTATTATCCTCAAGCCACAAAAAATTCTCAAGTTTCATTTTATTTTTATAATTAACCTCCCAATTTATTTCCCTACAATTTACAATTGTAAAGGGATAACGACAATAGATAAATAGTAAATGAAGGCAATTTTGGTACTTCTAATGATCTCTGACTGCATTGTGCCAAGGTAAGTGTTCAAGCAACATTTGTCCTTCACATTTATATTGTACTAGGTGTTGCCCATGCGATGCATGATTTAAATTACTTTCATGAATATTTGATATGGTTAGAACCAGAAAGAGTGGCTACACTGTCCTCTTTGAAGTTTAACTAGGGTTTGTAATAGAAATTGAGGGGGAAGAGAGAAGAAATTCAACAAGTAAAAAAGAAACTACCACTATTATAAAAAGAAAAAGATAAACTTCATATTCTTTTTATAATTGCCATACAACCCTAATATTACTTTTATACAAGAATAAAAAAGGGGATCCTTACTAATGTAACTACCCAATACTATTATCCTAAACAACCACTATTATAAAAGAGAAAGTTACCAAAATAATTATTAAAATTAAACTATCTAATCCTGAACAACATTATCGGACAATTTTAAATTTACTTTTACAAACAAGTCAAATTATAATAATGTAATATTATTAATAATATTAAAAGAACGGCACCAACTACTAATAACTATGAAAATTTTGGGTGTCACAATATATTAGACGAGAGATTATTTCTTGACCCGGGGTCACCGCTAACTTGGTGACCCCTAATCCTTTTCTTTTTTTTTAATTTTTTTTAAAAAGTCTTTGGGGCCCTTTTTCTTTTTTTAAAAAAAGAAAAAAAAAAAAAAAGAAAAGGATCAGGGGTCACCATTGGGGATCCTCAAAAATAGCCTCTGTTCAGGTTTAACAACCTGAAGGGGGAAGGCTGTGTACATCAACCCAGCCCCCCCCTCCCCCCCCCCCCCCAAGACCCCGCTTCTGCGGGAGCCTTTGAGGCATTGGGTTTGTTGTTGTTATATCAAGGGTCACCATGTCAGCGGTGACCCCGGGTCAGGAAATAATCTCTCATATTAGTGTACTACTTAAATCCTACATTATCAATATGTGATATTAATTTTTATGGTAAATTTATCTTTTAACTCTAAGTCCCCCCTCCCCCCCAAAATCCCTTCCTTCTCTCATCCCGTTCATCACAAACAAACTCCATCTTTATTTTAATTTTAAATAACAAAAATATTTATTTTTTATTTTATATTATATACAATTCCTTATCAATTGCATCAACAAATCCCTTCCTTCTCTCATCCCTCTCATCACAAAAAACCATATTTTTATTCTAATTTTAAATCACAAAAATATTTATATTTTATTTTTTATTATATACAATTCCTTATCAATGGCATCAACAAAAATTACATATCTATTTCATGTTCGCTAAAACATAATTTTAGGTATCACATATGACATTTATTACAAAATTCTGATAAGATTTATAAAATTCCTATGCTATTGGTCATTTAAAATTATTTAAAGAGACAAAAAAACCAAAAAAAAAAAAACACAACAACAATTACATAAAAAATTTATCGTCTACGACACTTTTTTTCTACACTAATAACTACAAATGAAAAAAAAAAAAAAATTTATCATCTACGGCACTTTTTTCCCATGCTAATAACAAGCAAATGAAAAAAAAAATAAATTAGTTATGATTTTAAATCGAGTCATTAAAATTGACCTTGCACCATCCAATTCCCTAATCTAAAAAATTCAAAAAACTACAATAACTTCCCGCCTATATTTCCCTGCTCTAACCACCTACAACCCCCAAATGCCCCACTATTATTTATAATTTAATTTATTTTAAATCACAAAAATTACATATCTATTTTATATTCGATAAAAACATATTTTAAGATATCGCGAAAACATTTATTACAAAATTCCAATGACATTTACGAAATTCCTATGCCATTGGTCATATAAAATTATTTAAATAGAAAAAAACCAAGAAATAAACACTACAATAATTACATAAAAAATTATTATCTACAAGATTGTCCTTGCACCATCCAATTCCCTAAACTAAAAAATGCAAAAAACTGCAAGGACTTTTCTACCTATGTTTCCCTACACTACCCACCCACAACCTCCAAATGCCCCACTATTATTTATAATTTCTTTTATTTTAAATCACAAAAATTATATATCTATTTCATATTCGATAAAAACGTCATGAAAACATTTATTAAAAAATTTCGATGACATTTACAAAATTCCTATGTCATTTTTCATTTAAAATTATGTAAAAAGAAAAAAATCCAAAAAATAAACACTAGAATAATTACATAAAAAATTATCATCTACAAAATTGTCCTTGCACCATCCGTTTCCCTAATCTAAAAAATTCAAAAAACTGTAATGACATTCGCCTATATTTTCCTAAACTAACCATTTCTATTTACTCATATTTGTAGTAAAATTTATATATTTATTCAGGTCAATCATATTCTTTTTATACTTAAACCATTTCTTAACAAAAACGTTATGTTAAATGTTCCTAAGTTTGCTTGACTCAAAACCTTCTATGATCATGTTTAAATAATATTTACTTTTCATTGAGAGTTTAATCTATCTTCTTCTTCTTTATGAAGAAAGTCCCCACGCTTTTATAATTCAACAAAATCCATAACCAAAAACTTCATTCTCTTTCAAACAATTGCAAAAATAAATATATTCTTAATTGTTTTGTTTTATAGTTTTACTCTTAAACAATTCTAGAGAAATCATGCTCTGGTTTTCCCCTAATTATTATGCTTTTTAAGGTCTTCTACATATTTGTGGTAGGCAATTTATCCATGTCTAATTTTTTTTTGCAAAACTAAATAGATAAAGAATTGTGGTAGAGAACAACCCCCCCCCCCCCCCCCCCCCCCCCCCCTCTCTTCCCTCTTATATGATTGCTTTAAAACATTAAAGGCATAAGCAATTTCTGGGGCAACCTATTTGCTTGGAATTCACCCCAATTGATTGAATTGCGGATCATAGTTTGATGTGGTCGAAGATGGATAGATATCCGAGTATTTTTCGATATTTATAGTATTGTCACTTCGCCCTTTATTGAGATTCGGAAATATTTAACTTTTGGAATATTTTATTAAATATATGTCTTAAGTAGGAGTTCCCACTCTTTCAAAAATTCAGGAAATGTCAAATTGTGTATCTTTAGCATGACATGTGACCTAATAGTCAAATAACTTTCTTCCCACGAAAACTTCTTCCATACCTTCTCACAAAAACTACCTATATATCTTCAATCTTATACATTATTACAAAGTCTCTACTTCTCTCAAAACCCTCCAAACTCCAATTTCAAGCATTATAGGCCATGACCTCCTTATTAATAAGTTCGCCCTTACATTTAAGTTGGAGACTTGAATTTTTTTGAATTAACAAACTTTAAGCCAATTTAACGTGACGTTTTTGAAAAAAATATAGTTAAAGAATTGAAAGAAGAATAAGAAGTTAGTACTTAAAAGTTGGAGGCATGTGGATGTAACATTTAATTTTTTTTCAAATTATAAACAACATCCGTGTATCGCACGGGATAACACTAGTGTTAATATATTTTTAAGATACTCTGAGATTTTTAAATGTTGATGAATATAGAAAAAAGAAATTTTAGGTTCAAAAAAGGGAATTTAGTTAAAATATCCCGACATTTGTTAATATATTTTTAAGGTAGTATGAGATTTGTAAAATAATTTTCTTGTATCATGAAATTTCATAACTATTTTTTCAATTACCATCCGCATACATTATGGATTCATTAATTGATAGTGATGTGGCACTTTAAGAAAATATAAAAACTTAAATACTTATGATATTCTTTAAATATTGATATATTTTTATTAATATCAGAATTTGTTTTAAATATATGCAATATATTTGTATTATTTAATAAATTTTTTAAATATTAAATATTTTATCTAAACTATAATTAAATATTTATAAATATTTAAAGTGCTTTAATATAGTTGAATTATTTTATGATATTTATAATATTTTTAAAAATATATGAAATATTTGGGGTAAATTACATATTAATTCCATGAGGTCTGGTGAAATAATTTTTTAATACACAAACTTTGTAAAATAATGTTTTAGTCCATAGATTAAGGTAAAATAATATTTTAGTTCGACCACCATTAAATCTTTTACAAGAATTTATGAAAGGACAAAAATGTCATTTGCTAAATAAAAAATAAAAAATAAAAATTTTAGCCAACTAAATTACGACACCTCAACCATCATCTCTCATGCCAAGTCTCATCCACCCCATCCACCACCCCTTGCTAGAGGAGGCCAACGGGACAATTTGGATCAACCTGTGAGCCAACCCGGGGGTCACATGCGCATGGACGAGTCGACGCGGGATAGACCCATCCGTACAGTGGGCCGGCTTGTGTTGGGTCGGGGAGGGGCACATCTCCAACCTAGTTCGGCCCGTGACATGGTTCATGGACGGGTCCGATCCGGGGGGATCACGGGCCTAACATGCATCAGAAACCGGCGGGTTATATCCAGGTCAGTTTTGAGTTTGATCCGTTGCACGTTATACCCAAATTTGCCCTTTCTTTGTTTAAATAAATTACAAAATAAATGTATACACATAGAACACGAATAAAAAGTATAATTATATTATTAAATTATATTGTGTATTAAATATACAATATGAACTTAGAAAATATACAATGAACTTACTAAAATACTAATACATAATTTATCAAAAAATTGCAAAGTGTTAAGAACATTACAGATCTAGTAAAATCTACGATTTGGTTAAAAAAAATAGTAAAATGGATTAAATATTATGCATTAAATATGTAAATAAATCGTTCTATACTTGTTTTGGTTGGCGCGTCACTTGTAGTTGAGTTGGTATCATCGTCATCCTTTCTTGACGACGCCAACTTAAGCTTCTCCTGGGTCTTCTCTAATACAGCCAACTAGTCCTTTAAACATACGGACATCTCTAACCTCTTTGTGCTAGCTTCACTCCTAGAAGTCTTCCACCTATATTAAAAACATACTCCAATGTTACAGTCGATACCGGACATATTAGTATATGATACGATCCAACCCAGATCTTATTGGATCTTATCCAAGTCAATCAATATCCAAGCACATATACCACATAATCAATTGCAATTCCAACACAAGATAGAGACAAGGGGCTATGGGATATCTAGATTGCTATCTCTTTGTATATATATAGGATACTATAAACATAGATACAAGTATAGAAAAAGGAAGGGAGGTTGATGCAGAAGAAGGGGGGAGATACTAGAGAAGCATTGGGGGAGAGAGAGAGAGAGAGAGAGCATTTCACTCATAAATACTTAGCATGCCTAAAATATGGGGAGGGGGTCACTTATTTATAGTAATAGTTAGTTAGATTAGAGCTGAGGTGGTAGTGAGAGGATTGCCGAGTATGGGGTGTAGGTTGGCGGGTAGGCCTGTCATGGTCATGACACCATCGATTTTCCTTTACTATGTCTAGATATGAGCAGATGCCGTGATTCATGCTTGTCAAGGTGCTGTCCCAAGTTGCTACCAGTTCGTGCCCTAGTTCGCGCCCCAGTGGCGCCCAGCCCTTGTCTTGGTCGCTGCCCAGTTCGCGCACCAGCCTTGTCATGACATTGTCAAGGCCTTGTCCTAGCCGCGCCCGGTTCGCACCCAGCGTGTGTCAAACCCGTGCCCAAGGTCGCGCCCAGTCCCGTGTCTGGCTCGGCGTCCCCAGCGTCTCTTCCCAAGGCTGTGCCGCACTTGAGCCATGTCTGGACGCTCCCCTTGCCAGCCTGTACTAGCCGTTGGAAGGCCGCACCTACTAGCCATTGGGGAGATTCCATTGAGATATTATTTTGATTTTGTTGATGTAATTAAGTATTTTCAAGTATTATTTTAGTATTTCTTGTATTTTCTATAAATAGCCATTTGTATTCATTTTGTAATAAATCAATTGAAATATATGAAATATCTCTTTCATTTCTCATCTAATTCTACTTCTCTCTCTCATCTAACTCTAATTCTTTCTCTCATCTAACCTCTCTTTCACTTAGGCCCAAGTCTTGCACTTTGGCCGTCACATCCGCAAGGTTGTGACAGGGCCTAGGCCCATTCATAACAATGCCCCCCGCACGACTTAACCCTTGTCCTCAAGGGTCTGAAGTTGGGACTTGGGATCGCAGATAGTAAAGTACTCTAATCCACGGAACTGGAACCTAGGTGGCGGCAGCGCAGAGCTGGCGAAAATCTTGTACAGTCCAAATACGCCTAAGCTAGGATGTGAGAGGGGTTGGCGGCCAAGTCTTGAGCATCGGAGCCGCATGGCGACTTGAGCAATCAGAATCAGTTTGCAGGTGATAGGCATGACCATGCTAGCGACAGTACTGATCAAGGTCTCGGCGCCAAGAACATTCTATAACAGGCGGCTTAGAGGACTCTTCTAAGACCAGAGATGGGGTCCAAGTTAAGGCGCTTTTTAGTAGCTCAAAGTCAAGCTCAGCATCTTCATTCTGTCTGAAGCCTTCCTTGCTCAGCAACTCAGTCAATAACTAGGTAAAGACTCCATAATGGAAGATAAAGTGCCTACAATGCTCTGAAGGCCTAAAGAACTCACGGGGCTGCCTTACTGAGGTGGAAAGAGACAAGACGGGAACAATCTTCAACCCTTTTAGGTTGGCCGCTACACCTTCGCCAACTGTGAGGCAACCCTGGGGGGCACGAAGAAGAGCATGAGGATCAGGGGGTGGATCCGGCTCGGGTTTCACTGATTCATTCCCTAATTTATCCTCTGAAGCCTTAACCCAAAACATCTGCACCCGACGACGCACTGAATGACCTGGCGTGAGCCAGTCATGGTAGTAGAAGGAGAGATCTTGTACACGCAGTTCATCAAAGTATGCGGTGGATAATGCCCGTACAAGGAGAGTAGATGGTGATAGTGTAGACGGCAGGACCAGTGGCGCCAACGCCAAGTGTTGAACAGGCGGCTTTGGTGTAAACATCACTGAGTGACTCGGTAAAGAAAGACTGCGAGCTGACTTCGAGGAATCCTTGCCTGTCACTGGATCAATATGCTAGTAGTTCTCCTCTTGAGCTAAAGTAATGATCTCCCGCAAGTCATCACGATCAGAGGAGGTCCAATCATGGGTGCCCCTCTGAGTGGGAGGAAACTGAGAAGACGAGTGCATAGTAAGCGATAGTGGCGGAAATCCAACTGGCGCCATCCTTGTTGGTAGAGTAGCAAGCATCATTTTGGCAGGACTGATCTGTGGTGGTAGGTGAGGGACAATTTTGGCGAGATGGGGGGGCTTGCAACTCCCTTGAACTAATTGGTGGCACTACTATTGGCGGACTAACATCCACCTTAGCGGTATGAGTCGGTAGCGGTAATAGTGGGCTATTTTAGTGGGGTTCTTTCCCGTCACTTTCTCGATATAGGCACAGTTCTTCTCATGTAACTTAGCTAGAGTGATAGCTTCCTCTAGCATATGTGGCTTAAACACCTTAAGTCATTTCGCCAATTCATCACACAAACCCTCTATGAAGGCACCAACTCTTTGCCCCTCGTTGAGCCCATCACGGTTAACAAGGAACTCAAACGCATTCAGGTATTCATCAGGGGTCCCGGTTTTTTTGAGCTTAGTAAGCTCGGTAAGAGGGTTGTGGGCACTTAGCGAGCCCATGTCACCACTCCTGTTAAACCTAGACTCTAGCTGGGTAGAGCGAGTGGAGGACTGAAGTTTACCTCACCTATGATGATCGGGGGCAGAAAGTAGGGATTGATGTTTAGAACCGAACTCCTTACAACGTTGCAATGGTGGAGTTGGCAGCACCGGGTTGGTGCGAAGCTGACTCGTGGCTGTCCTCATCTATAGCGATAGCTCCTTCATCATCCATTTCATCTCAGCCATCGCTCCCACCAACCCATCACAGCGCCGGTCAAATTTTGAAACTGAGGAGTGTTTGCTCTCAAAAATCACCCAAGGCATTTCATCGAACACCTTATGTGCAAAGCTTGAATGACACCTCAATAGCTTCTTCTTCTCTTGTATGGGCCGCCAATGGTGATGGTGAATTGATCGATAATCAGTGTTGATGGTGGCCGAGGGTTGAATGCTCTGATACCAATTGATACGATCCGACCCGGATCCTATCCAAATCAATCAATATCCAAGCACATACCACACAGTCAATTGCAATTCCAACACAAGATAGAGACAAAGGGCTACGGGATAGCTTGATTGCTATCCTTTTGTACATATAGTGGATACTATTAGATAAAAGTATAGAAAAAGGGAGGTAGATGTAGAAGAAGGGGGGAGACATTAGAGAAGCATTGGGGGGCGAGAGAGAGAGAATTTCACTTATATATACTTTGTATGCCTCAACTATGAGGAGGGGGTCACTTATTTATAGTAATAGTTAGTTATATTAAGGCTGAGATGGCAGTGAGGGGATGGGTACGGGGTGCGGGTTGGCGAGAAGGGTTGGCGGGTGGGCCTAGGCCCATCCGTAACAGTATATCACGTGTCATGGTGAAAAGCACGAGATTTTGGGATTGATATCATTTCTACTATAACAAATACCAAAAGGATCATTTGAATCTGTTGATTGAAAATCTAAAGGAGGAGAACGCAAGTATAAAAAAAGATCATCATATAACATGGGATCTTATTTGGGCAATAATATGGTGAACATATCCCACGCATATAATTATCCTCAAGAAAAGGTCAATGATGATGTAAAAGAAACATTTACATTTTATGTTAATTTTTGGGAATATACTATAAACAAATCGTGTAAATTTTTTTCAACATCACTAATAAGAGTTTTATAATCAAAATCTATTTACATTCTCTCATAAAATAATTGGACAAAAATTTGAAAATCCACAAGTTTACAACGTAGATCAAAAATTATGGCAATACTATATAACATGTGAAATTCAATATACTATTTAAAAAATTTATCTTGCATGGCGACAATGGACCCTTGTAATGCAGGATTAAGGGAATTTTCTTGCATCCATGCAGCAATATCTGTTAATTTAGATATTGCATATGGAATGCTTGGATAATTACAACCTAAAAAGAAATGATGTAGCATCTCTAGAAAGCAATAAAAAATTATAAATTACATTTACTAGTTCCCAATTAATACTATCGATTTAAAAATTGTTGTACTTTCAAAATTCATATGTATAAAGTGTAACAAGACCTCTTTATAAGGTATACATATTTCTAACATATCTACTGTTGACCCCCATTTAGTATATGTACCTAATTTGAAACGTCTCCATGATATATGATGAGTTTGACATAAATCTTTTAAAATATTGTTGTCTATTAGGAAATGTTTTAATTGTTTTAAGGTCTTGTTCCATCCACTACCATCAAATGCAAAATATGACAAATATAACGTAAATGAAATAATTTCCCATTTAGCATGGGTTTGAACGACCCAGTTAACATTTCAATAGCGACAGTGCTGTCAGTCGCATTATTTAAAGAAATACTCATAATCTTATTTAAAGAAATACGCGAGCACTTTGGGGATATTCAAATAGTCAAAAATAAATAAATCTTTTTTGCATTACAAAGGACAAGCAAATCTAATGTGCAATTATGCACATATAGGGTTTGTGGGATTTCGTGGACCACATATTAGACATTAATGAGATAATGCTCGTGTTCACCTTTAGAAGTTCTTAAAGTTCTTTTTTCTTTTGATAAAATTCAGTAGAAATGTCGCATTTCAAAGTATTGCGAGGAATCCTTTTGTGCCGCAAGGTTTAGTATGTTGCGGCAGTAACAGAGAAATCTTGGGTTCTTGCCCATAGTGAACGGCTTCTCGGCTGAAATGACATATCTGGCTAATTCACGTCTATTAGTGGCTCATGGAAACCTAAAGTTGTGGCATGTTGCAGGAGGGATTGTTGTGAATTAGCCGCAGTTAAGTCGAGGTGGGAACTTCTCAAGTGTCTCACTAAATTTCCAGTCCCACCACTGGGTGGATGGCTGTACCCTTTGTTATTCCTGCAAAGTTTACAAAATGCCTTTTTTTTTTACGATCTAAAGTAAAATATTACCGTACATGACTACTGACACGTTTAGTAGAGCTAGACGATGTTGGATGTTTGGCCGTCATGTTCTTTGAATTGGGTGTTTCATCGATGATGAGAGCAGGTTAAGAACACCTAGCACTAGCCGAATCCGGAAAAGGTGATTCTCTAAAATGAGTGGAAGTATATGTAGGGGTATTGGGACTATATTCAAATTGACCATCGTTGTCCCAATTTAAGGTGTCAGTGAATGATGGTGTCATAATGGGTTATAAAAGATTGTGTTCTTCAGTACTAAACTACACTCCTGTAATAACTGTTGAATAAGATTGGGTCCTAGGGGCTTTGGGCGGTCGTGAAGAGCTAGAACTAGATCGGCCTCTAGATGAAGATCCTTTGTGTTCCATGATATTATTAGTATATTAAATATTTCAAAATAATACAAGAAATATTAATGAAATGCAAAATAGTAAATAAAAATTAGATACTAATTTACCGATCTAAATTGAATATTTAACTTCAACAAGCTTCTATGAGCACTATTAGAACTTCAAGCTTCAACACAATTGGAGAGGAATTAGAGAGAATTAGAGATCATAGAGAAGATAAGATGATTCATTGTGTGGTAAATGAGGGAAGTGAGAATATTTGTAGAAGAATAAGGAATTTTTTTTTTTTGAAGTTGACTTGTTTGGTGAAGGGGAGTAGCCATTAGGCAAAAGGGCGGAAAGGCTCTTTCCGCCTATTATTAAAAATTAAATAGGTTAGACCTATAATTAGGGTCAGACCTGTGTCACTCACACAAGTCGAGCCAGTTCCAGGTTTGGCTGGGTAAAAATTTGACCCGGGACCCGGCTAGTTGGGTCATTTTCCCTGTTGGGTCCATGACCCGACCCGTTTGTAACCTCTACTCCCTGCCCACCATCGCTGGTCTAACGCAGCTACCACAAGCCATCCCCACTGTCACTAGTGCGGTCACTGGCCCTCCTATACCCCCGCCAAAGTCTCGCCGGCCCTCCTCCAATGCCACCATAAGCCAAGATTTCTCCACTAGTCTTCATCATCACCACCTTGCCCCTCCTCCTCCTTCACTTCCATTGCCACCCTCCCCTGTTCCTCTTTCAATGAATTTTCGTACCCACTCCTCAAATCCAACTCCTAGCCGTTCAATTCAATGAAACAAAAGCATCAAAGGTAACCCCCAAATCCCTTAAATTGTGATATCCCAGGTAACTCTATTCGTAGTGGTGGTGCCTAGTGAGAGAAGAGAGAGAAAGAGAGAGAGGATGAGGGGGTAAGGGATTGGTACTGGTTAGGTGGGGCGACGTGTCATAGTGGGTGGCATTGCATTGGACCGGCTATGGTGGCAACATCGAGGGTGTAGCAATGGATGAAGGTGGGGTGAGGTGGGCACTATTGTCAGTGGGGATGGCCAGTGGCAACTAGGTGGCAATCAGGTCATTTGGTCAGGTTCGGGTGAACCCCTTCAGGTTTGAGTCATTTCAGGTTTACAACAAACTCTGGTTGGATAGGGCTCTGGTCAACCCATTTAGGTTCGGGTCACTTTCGGGTTTTACCTATACTCGGATTGGGTTTGGGTCTAGGTTAAGTTATTTCGGGTTCGGGTCACTTTAGTTTCGGGTGGTCTTGGGTTTGGATCAATTATGGGTCAAGTTGTACCGATTTTGGGTCATCATAATCCTATTATTTAGTGCCTTAGTGGTTGCATGAACCATTTACAAAGTTTAAACTATACCGAATAATTAATATTTTTACCAACCTATTTATTATATTATCAATATAGGTGTCTGGGCGTCCAAAAAAAATATGAATATAGGTGTAAATGATCTGTTATAAAGTTTTACTGTACTCTAGACAAGTAACAGATCACATTGAATTTAAAGATCATGGGTAAATTTAGGTTTCATGTCAGGTTGGAATCGAGTGCGAGCAATTTTGGGTCGGGGTGGTCTAGGTCAATGGCGAGTTAGGTCAGGTCAAATTAGTATCGGGTTATTTTTCAGGCGAGGCAAAGAATGGATCGGTTAGTTGCCAGTCGAGTCATTTCAGCTTCAGGTTCAATTATTTACGACGAATTCTCGATTTGGGTCAGGTTGGTTAATAGATTTTTCAGGTCCGTTTTTCAGGACGGCTTGAATTTGTCACCTCTAAGGATAGGTGAGGTGTCATGATTTAGTTAGTTAAGATTTTTATTTCTTTTTCTTTTTTTGTTTAGTAAGATTTTTTCTGTCTTTTCGTAAATTCTGGTGAAAGATTTAACGGCAGTTAGACTAAAATATATTTCTCCTTAATTTGTGGCATTAAAACTTTTACAAAACTTGTGGACTAAAAAATTATTTCACCAAATCTTAAGATACTAATATGTAGCTAACCAAATATTTATTTAAAATTTCAAAATATTTTCTAGATATTTATAATAATTTTTTTAAATATATACAGTATTAGTACGGATATTGATAATATTTTAAAATAATTAGATTAATTATTAAAGTATTTTTAAATCTTATAATATTTTAGAAATATTTAATTTATTTTTGAAATACTTATAATATTTTTTAAATATTTAAAAGGATTTCAAAATATTAAAATAATTTTCACTCAATAATTGAATTTTTTAGAAATTTAAATTTAAAATTCTAAATATTTAAAACAAATTTTCAATATTTGAAGTGTATTTAATTATATAAAATATATTGTAGTTTTTAAAATTTTTTTCCTCAGATAAATTATTTTTAGGCATTTGTTTTTGTGTATCATATCAACATAATTTAACGGAACCCTAATGATGTTATGGGGAGGGTACTCGGAGAAAGAAGTTGCTAAAGTTTAAGCAACCCAAAATATTTTAAATTCTTAGGGTATCTAAACATATAATATCAAAACTCGGTACTTGAACTAAATTCTCATACATTTATTGTATACAATTATTAAAGGAAAATTATCACTTAGCATGAGATTTGACTAATTATCACTTATATACCATATAGTTTCAATATATATAATAAAATGCCTTGTGGTTTGAATATTTTATCACCTAGTTACCCTATATCAAAATTTGATAAAATTTTGTAACAATCTGGCTAATTTTATACAATAAATATTGATATATGACATGAAATTAGATGAATCTAGCTCAATCAATGGAAATCATAAGCTAATTTAGGTCTATGGGGTAGTAAATACCTGCCCCATCGTATGTATTTGTATATATTTAGATAGTGGTATATAAGTCAATACATTTACAGCTCTGTAGCCCTAAATTGGCTTGTGATTTCCATTGATTGAGCTAGATTCATCTAAGTTCACATCAATATAATACATGATTACAATAATATATATAATTTATGCCAATGTTTAAAACTTAATCGATTCGTGGTAAAATATTCACCAAATATTGATGTAAGCTATCTAAATATTGCCACAATCATGAGTTATTTTCTCATTTTTGGACAAAAATATTAAATTGTATTGAAGATAGTGATATATTTTTGAAATCATGTTCAATGTTAGCATTTTCTAATAAAAACATATAGAATTTGGACAAAAAGTTATTTGATTGAAAAAAAGTTTAAAACTTTTGGGTATTTAAGTGATAAAATGTTTGAAATGCTTGAGTTGGATTATTTTTGGTAAAAAGGTTAGAGTTGGTTATTTTTTGGTTACAAGAAAGAGTTAGGTTATATTTTGACATATTGATATAAAGTTAGGTTACTTTTAGATTAATTATTCTATTGTATATATTGAAATGTTATGGGTATTTAGGTGATAAATACTCAAGCCTTAGGATACCAAATATATATAGTATTTTTATATTAAGATTTAGTTTTTTAAAAAAGGAAAAAATATACATAATATATAATAATATTGAAATTATAATATTTAATTAAAAATATTATATTTATTTATTTATAGTTATTTACACAAAAAGTCCTATACTTAGTCAATTGTGGTAATTTAATCTTTATACTTTTAATTGTGTCAATTTAATCTCTCTATTATTTACATTTGGGTAAATTATATATTAGGTACATGAATTCAATAAAATAATCCAAATAAAGATGTGTAAGGGTGCAAAACAGACCTTGCTTTCATTCTTTTATTTAGTTATTTAGATTATTTTATAAAATACATGTAATATTTTAGACTAAAAAATTATTTCACAAATTTTGTGAACTAAAAAATAATGCAGTAAACCTCATGGCAATTTACTGTACACTTAATCAATTTAGTCTTATGATCAAATTGAGTTAACATAATCATGAAGTGTTTAATAGCACAATCATATTAGATCCAAGTAATGCACTACTGATCCACCCATTCACTAAATTTAACCCAATTCTGAACCATTAAAATATTATCAACAATATAACATAAATTTTACTATAAACAATGTATATTACATATACGTGCATTAAAAATAGTTGAATCTAAATATTTAAAATTTTTGTAAATATTTCTAATATTTTAAAAATATATAGAATATATTTTGAACTTTGAAAATATTTTTAAATAATTAGTATAGTTCTTAAATACTCTTTAAACTTATAATGTTTTATAAACATTTAATACATTTTTAAATACTTATAATATTTTTTAAATATTTAAAAGTATTTTGATATATGTACCATAAAGCTCAAACATTCAACAAAATTTTTAGATATTTAAATTTCTTTTATATGTTTAAAGTTTTTTTTTTTTTAATATTTGAAATTTCTTAATTATTTAAAAATTTTGAAAATTATTTTAAATCTAATATTTTTTTATCCGCAATTAAATTATTTTTTAGGTACTTGTTTTTAAGTAGCATGTTAGCATAATTTAAAAACAAATCTGACAAAGTTTTGGCGAGCTTGCATGGAAAGAAGGTACCAAAATTTAAGATGCCCAAAAAATATTCAAAATCATAGAATATCTGAAAAATATATTATTAAACTTAGCAGCAATACAAAACGACTAAAACAGGTACTATTACTCTAAAGGGGAAGCGAAGCTTGATGGCAGTGTGGAGGGTACCTAAGCTAAATTTTCTTATATATTCATTATATACAAATATTAAAATGTTTAAATGGTTATATAAAATATTAGATAAATTGTATATATTATAGGGGGTGAAGGGATGTGGGGAGAGAGAAAGGGGTATTAGAAGAGAGACAAAATGAGGGGCATCAAGGTTATTTGGGGGGCGGGGGGTGATACGAATCAATATCGATCTAGTTCGCACAATCCAATCCAACAATATAAGCACTCAAATCAGGCATTAAACTTAAGGATTTGCATTAGATTAATAGTAAAAAAAGGGAGAAAGCATAGAAGAAGGGGGTGAAACAAAGAGAAAAATTGGGTGGAGAGAGAGAAACACATCACACACATATCTCAACACAAACTTTTCCCTAAACCTCATGTGCAAGTCACGCTTACACCGCCAACACACAGCATTGGACCCGTCTCCGCACTGTCGCACCATAGGGAGGGACAACATAAAACACAGTGCATATCTTGAATGAAACTATGACTTTTTACATTGAACCTGATAAGCCCAGGTTGGATACATCATAGTTTATTCGTGTACAGACTTCAGTCCCATCCCCCCCGATGTTTCTACAATTATTTTACGACAAAGGCCTTTTATCAACGGATCCGCAAGATTCTTTTCAGAATTTACATAATCTAGTGATATCACTCCACTTTCTAGTAGATCTTTCATGATCTTATACCTGAGACGAATGTGTCTCCTCTTACCATTGTAAACCTTGTTCTTAGCCACAGCGATTGCAGCTTGACTATCGCAGTGAAGTGACAGCGAGGGAGCTGGATGCCCCCACAATGGCACGTCTCCCAGTAGACTTCTTAACCACTCGGCTTCATGACCTGCCAACTCAAGAGCAATAAACTCAGATTCCATAGTAGACGTGGCAGTACAAGATTGCTTAGATGATTTCCAGGATATAGCGCCTCCAGCTAGTGTGAATACATATCCACTAGTGGAATTAATCTCATCATTATCAGACACCCAGTTGGCGTCACAATATCCTTCTAATACAGCGGGAAACTTCCTATAATGAAGTCCCTAATCCATGGTTCCTTTCAAATATTTAAGCAATCTTTTTAACGCATTCCAATGATCTTGATTAGGATTATGTGTGTATCTACTGAGTCTACTTACAGCATATGCAATATCAGGTATAGTGTAATTTATTAGAAACATAACACTACCAATTATTTTGGCATACTCAGATTGGTACATAGCAACAACTTTATGTTTAGTTAAATATACACTAGGATTATAAGGTGTTCTAATAGGATCCGTATTGATCATATCGAACTTTCTACGTATCTTCTCAACGTAGTGAGACTGGTTTAGGCTTATGCCTTCTGGAGTTTTCACAATTTTAACTCCTAAGATCACGTCTGCCTCACCCATGTCTTTCATTTCAAACTTAGAGCATAGAAAGTTTTTCGTCTCAATGACAACATTCAAGTCTGTGCCAAATATCAGCATATCATCAACATATAGACAAATTATTACACGTCCATTTGAATCACACTTAGAATACACACGAATCACCATCGTTTACAAGGAAATTATTAGCTACTAACGTGCTGTTAAACTTCTCATGCCATTGTTTAGGTGCCTGTTTGAGACCATACAGAGACTTTACAAGTTTACAAACTTTATTTTCATCACCAGGAACCACAAAACCCTCAGGTTGTTTCATGTAAATCTCTTCGTCTAGGTCACCATTAAGAAATGTTGTTTTAACATCCATTTGATGCACTACTAAATCATGGACAGACGCAAGGGCGATCAAAGCTCTAATCGTGGCGATTTTAGCAACAGGTGAATAAGTATCAAAATAATCTAACCCCTGTTTCTAGGTATAACCCTTAGCCACTAACCTCGCCTTGAACTTGTCTATTGTCCCATCAGCCTTCATTTTCTTTCTAAAGACCCACTTACAACCTATTGGCTTACAACCTCTAGGAAGGTCTACCAATTCCCATGTATGGTTACTTAGAATCGATTCTAGTTCGCTATTAATGGCTTCTTTTCAAAAGGTAGAGTCAATTGACCTTATGGCCTCATCATAGGTTTTAGGGTCTTCTTCTAACATATAGACGTTCGCAATATCTTCATTTACGAAGTTATCTTCTGATAGGAAAGTGGTTACAAAGTCAGGTCCAAAGTCGGTTTCTTTTCTAGCTCTTTTACTCCTAAGAATTTCAGGAGTGTCTATATCGTTAGTATTATCATGACTAGCAGTTACATTATTAGGAGGCAGGCTAGAAGGCCGTGCATCATTAGACTTCAAGGGAAATATATATTCAAAGAATTCAGCATCCCTAGATTCCATGACACTACCACATGCATATGAATCATTAGATCCCTTAATTAAAAAACGATAAGCAGCACTGTGATGAGCATAGCCGATAAAAATGGAATCGACAGTCTTAGGTCCGATTCTACTACGTTTAAAGTCAAGTAACCCAACCTTAGCGAGACACCCCCACACTTTTAAATATTTTAGATTAGGTGCATAACCTTTCCACATTTCGTATGGGGTTTTATCTAATTTCTTGTGAGGAACTCTATTAAGTACATGACAAGCGGATAGTATAGCCTCCCCCCACATGTTGTCAGGTAATCCAGAACTAATAAGCATAGCATTGAGTATCTAGAGACTACCAGAAATTAAATTTCTACGCATATCAGACACATGGAGCACATTCGATAAAGTAAGAAATTTTCCAGAAGTGAGTTTTAAAGAAATCTTCGCTTTTTCGAGGATTGGTGCAGCTGCAGAATTGCCCATAAAGACCACCTCTCCCTCGGACATCTTTTGGTATTCCTGGAACATGCTTCTGTTTGTGCAGATGTGCCTAGTAGCCCCGGTATCCATTATCCACTCAGTCAAGTTGTTGACCAGGTTCACCTCTGAGACAACAGCTACAATGTTCTTTGCTTCTACAAGGTGGGCTTTATTCTTCGAGTCTTTGGGCTTTTTACTTCTACAGTCTTTGGCCATATGTCCATGCTTTCCACAGTGATAGCAGTCTCCGAGGAATTTGTTGTTCGGTTTTTGAATCTTTGCTCCGGGCTTGAAATTTGGGCGATGCTTTTTTCCTTTGTTCTTGAACCTGTCTACATTACTAGGTCTAGCTTCGACATTATTAGCTTTAGAATGGTCGGAATATGCATACCCCCTGTCCTTAAGCCTATTTTCTTCTTCAATTTTTAAGTGGTTTATTAACTCCTCTAATGTCAGGTCCTTCTTTTTGTGCATGAGTAAATTTCGATAATCCTTCCAGGAGGGTGGAAGTTTTTCAATTAAGACATACGCTTGAGTTATGTCGCAGATTTTAAGGCCTTCTGACAATAGAGTAGTTACAATATTTTCATATTCATGGACTTGTTCAATTATTGGTTTATTGTCCACGAATTTGAAATCTAATCACTTACTAACTGCATATTTTCTAGTACCCGCATCATCACCCCCATATTTTTTTAGTAGGGAATCCCAAATTTCTTTTGCCGTACTTAATTTTACATAGATATCAAACAACCCATCACTCATATAATGCAGTAAATTTCCCCTACAGGTTCGGTCATCCGTGGTAAATTTTTCTTCATAAGCCCTTTTTTCGTTTTCATCTTCAGGTGCCTTTTTGTCGTAGAGTACGTAATCAAGACATACTAACTGTAAGAAAAACAAAATTTTTTGGGACCACCTCTTATAGTTCTTCCTGTCAAGAGGTTCAACTTTTGACATGTCAGGAAGGGGTATTTTTGTTGCCATGTTCAAATATTAGTGCGTTAAACTAAATCGTCTTTTAGATTGTTATAAATGTAGTGTGTATAATAAAAATACTACGTATAAAAGTACGTAAAATACTGCTGTATATTACCGAAAAATTGACCGAAAAATACAGTATCAATGACCAAATAACGCTGCTGGAAATTACAGTATGTGAACCGAAAAATGCAGGAAAAAAAAATGAAATATAACTTTGAAATATAACAGCGAAAATGAGATGAAACAGTAAGTGTTAATCTCGGTAATGCAGCAAAAATAGCCGTAATGTTGTATGTAAGTAAACGCAGTACGATATTGAACGTGACACACAAATAATACCGAAAGAGGGAAAATTGGATTAGAAAATATAGAAGATTCCGTGCCGTGGGAAGTACCACTGTCCTATAAGACGATTTTGCCTCTGCTCCGGTGCAAACAGACACGCAGGCGGCCGTCCTCCGGGATTCACATGGTCCGACTCTTAACGTGCACTCGTTAAACGTCGGTTAGGAGCGCCTCGAACAATGCCCAGAATTATAGACGGATTGAGAAAGAGAGAAGAAGAGGAAGACGAAGGCGTGTTATATTTTTGTTGGTGTTTAACGATCAAGCAAACCTCATATTTATAGTAAAATACATATGCCGGTATTAGAGATTTGCGATTAATGGTATTCCAACGTTCAAAAGCAACGGTATGAAACGGCTAATTGTATTTACAACACCCTTTATGTGGATTTTAATTGTTAACAACAGGTTTTAATGGCGGTAGTAAATGAAGAGGGTTTTTTTTCCGTAAAATGAATACACCCGGTGTAAAATACTCAGCCACACCCTCGCACGGCGCGGCGGGCGGGCGGCGCGCCCGCGCATGTGGTTCCCTCCATTCCTTCACCCAAGATTTAATTTAAATTACTTAAAAATACTCACCCTTATAAACCCAACTATCCCCTCCTAAATTATCAAGGTGGGATAGAGGGCATTTATCTTATTTGTCTTATATTCATAATGAAACTTTCTTACTAATTTATATCTAAGTGACCTTGGGATTGGACACGGGAATAATTGTATCAATGCCCCCTGATCCTATTTTGGCTCGTATTAGTTCTTTTTCCTTCAAAGATTCTTGTCCCCAAGGGTCATGGATGCCGAGCCAAATCATAAATGTAGATAATTTTCTTGGGTCATATGCTAAAATTACAAATTTTATCCAATTAATTTTTTAAAAATAAAAGATGACATAATTTTTTGCTTGAAAATATTAAAATAAAGGATAAAATGGTAATTATAAGAAATCATAGGGGCAATTTTGTAAATTCGACGCAGAACACCCGGCCCCCTAAAATATCTAATTTCTCTTCCCTGTATGTGAGCCCCGTCATCCTCGTTTTCCATTGCCAACCCCAAACCCTAGCTTCACCCATCGTCGGCGTCGTTGCTCCCTCGCAGGCGGCCGGCTCGGCTAGGCGGCAGCGATTCGGGTGTCCTCTGTGCGACGTTCTTTGTGGCGTCGTCACCTTCCTCAGTTGCTTCGAAGTGTCGGTTACTGGCGTTCTCCGCCACCGACAGCCCGACACGAATAATGGCGGCGTCATTTTCTTCTTCGGGGAGGTGAAAATCTGGTGGTGGCCGACATCTAATTCTTCTTTCTTCAGCTTGTCTCCAATGTCTTCATCGACCTTGTCCTCTTCACAGTGCTCGTCATCATCAATCTCTTCGTCGGAGTTTTGATACAGCTTAAGTTGTGAAGTGTTGCTAGACATTGGATTCAGAGTTAATTTTGGCAGGAATGAGCTGGAGGAGCACATGAGAGGCATGGGCTGGAGTTAGTAAAGCTCAATTAGGCATTTTAGTTATATTTCTATTTTTAGCCATTATATGTTATTACTTTGCAATTATTTAATTTCTTAATTTCCTTCATATATATAGTAAATGATGTAAGGGTTAGGGTTCATTAAGTTGAATGATAGATAATATACTTCTCTTCGCCCTTAACCCTCTATACTTCTTTTCTCCTTTAAACCTCTATGTTACTTAATTTTGATAGAATTGGCTTGATTTGAGATTGGAATTGAATCTTTGATCCTGTGCTTAGTTTTACTGTATCAAATTGGTATCAGAGCTTTGATCTTCACGACTGTGGGATTGAAATTGATCAATGGCAGAGAACACCCACTCAGCTACTAAATTGAGGCGGTTTGAGGAGATTGTGGCAGCTCAGCTTAGAGCTAACAATGAGCATCTGACTGCAGTGAATGGAGATCTGTTGACGGTTGTGTAGGAGATTAAGGAGCTGGTGGTTGCGATGTCCTTACAGCAAGATTGAGCAAGGAATCAAGGTGGATTTGCTGAAGGGGGAGCGAGCTCTGCTGCTACTCAACAACCTGGAGGGATTCAGATTCAAATTCCTCAAAATGGTAATCAGGTTCAACCCCATCAACATGGTAATCAACCATACTCTGCTGGCTTAAGCAAAGTTGAATTTCCACTGTTTTGTGGTGAGGATCTCAATGGTTGGCTGTTCTTATGTGACCAATTCTTCTTAATTGATCAAACCCCTGAACCTGATTGTATTAGACTAGCTTCGATCCGCATGAGAGACTTAGCACTCCAGTGGCACAGGAAATACCTCATGACTAGAGGAAATCTGGGATTACCTCTTTGGACTGAGTATGTTGAAGCTCGTAAGATGAGGTTTGGAAATTCATTTGAAGATCCTGTATCTGAATTTCTGAGTTTAAGACAGGATGGGTTAGTGAAGGACTATTTGGCTAAATTCGATTCCATATCAGTTCGTGCTGATTTGACTGAATCACAATTGATTAGCTGCTTCCTTACGGGCTTGAGGGAGGATCTTGAGCTAGATGTGAGATCGAGGCAACCAACAACATTACATCATGCTGTCTGTTTGGCTAAGCTTGTAGAAGCCAAAATGGAAGCTCTTGCAAAACAATTGAAATACTCCTGGGTACCACTGCTACCCACTCCCAATACTCAAAAGTCGATTGTGAATCCTTACAGATCTGTCCATGCCAAGCCAAGCCAGCACCCTCAAGGTAGTGCACCTGTTAACAGACCCCACCGAACTTTGAGCATATCTGAATTGCAGGAGAAAAGAGCTAAGGGTCTCTGTTATTTTTGTGACGAGAAATTTGAGATGGGGCATAGGTGCAAGAACAAGGGCCCTCAACACTTTGTGATTGAAGTAGAGGATGATGAGGTGGGGGTTAATCAGGATGAGGAAGTCTTAGTTGGAGCTGGTGAAGAGCCAATGGAAGCCACTGCTCACATATTTTTACATGCTCTCTCAGGTTCCTCAAGCTACCAAACGCTAAGGGTGATTGGGACTATCAGAAGGAGGCCCCTTCATATATTGATTGACTCTGGATCCACGCATAATTTCATTGACCAAGAGTTGGCACACAAGCTGGAATTCTCTCTACAGCCAGTAGCACCAGTTGCAGTACTTGTGGCAGATGGAAGCAACCTAAGCTGCACTCACCGATGTACTGATTTAACTTGGAAGATGCAAGGGGGAACGTATTGCTCAAACTTTCTATTGATTCCCCTAGGAGGTCATGGTATGGTGCTTGGCATAGAGTGGCTCTCTACGTTAAGGGACATCAAATGTAACTTTAAAAATCTTAACATGGCTTACACTAATGAAACTGTGGGAGCCAAGAGTCTCACAAAAGCTCTTGCAGGGTCCCCTATTATTGCCTTACTCCATGTCCTACCAAGTGCTGTTGGAGATGCTAAGGGGGCTCTACAGGTCATGGAGGTACATTCTGGACAGACAGAGTAGAATGTCAGTACTTCCCTTGCTATGTCCCATCTCCTCAACAAATATGAAGCAGCTTTTGAGGAGCCTCAGCAGCTTCCACCCATTAGAGACCCTTTTGATCATAGAATTTTTCTTAAGGAGGGAACTCAGCCTATTAATAAAAGGCCTTATAGGTACCCTTCCCTACAAAAGGATGTTATGAAGGACATGACCCAGGAGCTGCTGCAGAAAGGCTACATCCAACACAGTGTTAGTCCCTTTGCTTCAGTCGTGGTCCTGGTGAAAACGAAGGATGGTGGGTGGATAATGTGTGTCGATTACCGAGATCTGAACAAAGCCACCATCAAAGATAAATTCCCAATTCCCTTGATAGAGGAGTTGTTTGATGAATTGGGCTGCTAGGATCTTCACTAAAATTGATTTGAGGTTGGGATATTATCAAATCAGGATGCATCCTGATGATGTTCAGAAAATAGCCTTCAAGACTCATTTCGGTCATTTTGAGTTCTTGATAATGCCATTTGGCCTTACCAATGCTCATTCGACCTTCCAGGCACTTATGAACTCTGCGTTTGCTCCTTATCTTCGAAGATTTGTGTTGGTATTCTTCGATGACATCCTTATCTATAGTTCCTCCATGTCTGAACATCTTCTCCATTTGGAACTGTATTCACAGAGTTGCTGAAGCACCAGTTGTACGATGAGAAGAGCAAGTGTTCCTTTGCTGCTACACAGATTGAGTACTTAGGACACATAATAGCTGATGGCAAGGTAGCTATTGATCCTAAGAAGGTAATAACAGTTCAAAGTTGGCCAACTCCCAATTCATTGAAGCAATTACGAGGATTTTTGGGTTTGGCTGGCTACTATCTTAGATTCATACAAAGGTTTGGCTGGCTACTATCTTAGATTCATGCAAAGGTTTGGCTTAATAGCTAAGCAACTCACTGAATTGATCAAGCAAGACAAGCTGGTTTGGACTGATAGAGCCCACATAGCATTCAATGAGTTGAAGGAGGCAATGACTACAGCTCTAGCGCTTGCATTGCCCAGCTTCTCTAAGCCTTTCATTGTTGAATCCGATGCTTGCAACACAGGACTTGGAGCTGTTCTTCTTCAGGAGGGTCACCCTTTGGCTTATTTTAGTAAGGCACTCAGTCTCAATCAATAGAATTTGTCAGTATACGAGAAGGAGCTCCTAGCTTTAGTCTTTGCAGTGTTGAAGTGGTAGCACTACCTCCTTAATAACACCTTTGTGATCAAAACTGATCAAAGGAGTCTCAAATACCTTCTTGAGCAGAAAGTCCACACCCACTTTTAGCATTTGTGGCTTTCCAAGCTCTTAGGGTTCAGGTATGTCATTGAATACAAGAAGGGCATAGAGAATGTCATTGCTGATGCCCTGTCTTGAGTGACTGGACAACAAGTGACCTGCAAGCTTCTGTCAATCGTGGACAACAACTTATACCCAATGATTCAGCTCACTTGGCAGACTGATCCTATGCTGAAATAACTCATAGAGAACTTGGAGGCTAATCCTTTGCAACATCCTAAGTTCAACTGGAAAGATGGACAACTCAAAACGAAGGGCAAGTTAGGGGTGGGGCAAGATTAGGCAGTGAAAGCCAAAATCCTTCATTGGTTGCACACATCTGCTACTGGAGGCCACTCAGGTAGAGATGCTACCCTTCAACGTATCAAATCACTCTTCTTCTAGAGGGACATGACCAAAGACACCACTGAATTAATCAAACTTTGTCTAGTGTTCCAGGCCTGTAAACATGAAACCATTGCTTCTCCCGGTCTTTTGCAGCCTCTTCCCATACTAGAATCCATTTGGACAGACATACCCATGGATTTTATTGAGTGCTTGCCCTGCTCCTTTGGAAAGGACGTAATATTGGTTGTGGTTGATCGATTGAGCAAGGTAGCTCACTTCCTCGCATTGACACATCCTTATCTAGCTTTCTAAGTTGCTCAGCTGTATATGGATCAAATATTTAAGCTTCATGGGCTTCCTCATTCGATAGTGAGTGACAGAGATGCTATCTTTCAAAGTGAGTTCTGGCAAGCTCTCTTCACCATTCAGGGTGTGGAATTACGCTTATCTACAGCATATCGCCCACAAACTGATGGCCAATAAGAGGTTGTCAACAGAGGTTTAGAGACTTATCTTCAATGTATGTGCTCTACTCATCCTCATCAATGGTCCAAGTGGTTACCATTAGCCGAATGGTGGTACAACACCACTTGGCACTCATCAACTCAAAGCACTCCTTATGAGATTGTGTATGGACAACCTCCTCCACTGCAAATTCCTTATTTGCCTGGGGAAACTCAAATGGAGGTAGTGGATAGAAGTCTGCAAGCTCGAGAGGAGGCAATCCAGACAATCAAGTTCCACCTGGCAAAAGCATAGAATCGAATGAAGCAACAAGCAGACTTGAAGAGGACTGACAGGCACCTTCAACCGGGTGATTGGGTTTACTGGAAACTCCATTCATAGAAGAAAATTACAGTTGCTCACAGGAGCAACCACAAGCTGTCCCTAAGATATTATGGCCCTTTCATGGTTCTGGCTGCAGTAGGCAAGGCAACATACAGGCTTGCACTCCCAGACTCAGCTCGTACACATAATGTCTTTCATGTGTCCCAGCTTAAGCCTCACTGGGACCTCCTCCCACTGCTGTTATACCGATACTTGAAGACATCAATATAGCTCCACGCAAGGAACCCGAGGTGATCTTGGAAAGGAAAATGGTGAATCGCAACAATAGAGCAGCCACAAAGGTCTTGGTGCAATGGAAGGGACTCCCTCGTACTGAAGCATCGTGGGAGTATTTGTATAATCTTCAACTCAAATATCCAAACTTTCACCCTTGAGGACAAGGGTGATATTTGGGAAGGGGAGTATTGATACAGCTTAAGTTGTGAAGTGCTGCTAGCTGTTGGATTCGAAGTTAATTTTGGCGGGAATGAGCTGGAGGAGCACATGAGAGGCATGGGCTAGAGTTAGTTATGCTCAATTAGGCATTTTAGTTATATTTCTATTTTTAGCCATTATATGTTATTACTTTGCAATTATTTAATTTCTTAATTTCCTTCATATATATAGTAAATGATGTAAGGATTAGGGTTCATAAAGTTGAATGATAGATAATATACTTCTCTTCTCCCTTAATTCTCTATATTTCTTTTCTCCCTTTAACCTCTAAAGGAACATACCAAATGCCTCAAGGGCTCCCGCCTACGCAGGGTCTGGGGGGGGCGGATGTACGCAGCCTTCCCCCTTCAGGGCGTTAACCTGAAGAGAGACTGTTTCCTAGTGATCGCAACCTAAGGGTGAGGACTTCCCAGGAGGCCACCCATCCTGGTACTACTCTCGCCCAAGCACGCTTAACTTCGGAGTTCTAATGAGATCCGGTGACGACGTGTTGGTGCCCTCTTTGGTACCTTTAACCTCTATGTTGCTTAATTTTGATTGAATTGGCTTGATTTGAGATTGGAATTGAATCTTTGATCCAGTACTTAGTTTTACTGTATCAAGTTTGTGGATGCTGCTGGTGGTTCTGTTGTCAAATGTTCAGGCGTGTCGGAGGCTCCGTTGTAAGATCAAACGATTCCACCTCGATCTCAACTAGCGCTGGTGTTTCATGGCTGATATCCTCTCCTTTGTCAGACATCTCCCTCGATTTTGGTATGATTTTGGTCGTTGAATTTCGATCTTCACTCTCCGTTCCATTTTTCGTCGGAATCGGAGGTGCCAACACCTCGGCAGTGGCCGGATCGTCGTGTTTGTCCTCCAAAATCACCATATCTCCCACCACTGCTCGATCCTCTTCCAAATAAGTACTCATGTAGCTTCAACACATCGATTTCCACTCTTTTTGCCTCTCTTTGTAGCTAATCTGAATCTTTCCTAACCCTTTATCCAACCTTTTTGACATTTCCTCCAAATTCTTTTGTAAATCCAACAATCTATCAACAATTACTTGATTTTGTGCGAAATCCATTATAGAAGCCGAGGAACGATAGCTCTTATGCCAATTGATATGAATCAATATCGATCTAGCTCACATAATCCAATCCAACAACATAAACACTCAAATCCGGCATTAAACATAAGGATTCGTATTATATTAATAGCAAAGAAAAAGGGAGAAGACATAGAAGAAGGAGGGATAAACATACAGGGATTTTGGGGGAAGAGAGAGAAACACATCACATACATATTTCAACATAAACCTTCCCCTAAACCCCACCCCTTATTTATAACAAAAACTAAGTGAGATGGATAAATGTGCTGCCTTATTGGGACACGTGGCAAATATCGAAGCGACCTTGAGATTAGATTTGGGAATATCTGTATCAATACCCTCGATCCTATTTTTGCTCGTATCAAGGGGGAAGGGGTATTGGAAGAGAGAAGAAAAGAAGGGGCGGCGGCATTAACAGTGGGAAGCGGCGGTCGGCAATGGCGAGGTGAGAGAGTGAGAGAAAGAGGTAGGGTTGTGGAAGGGAGAGAGGGAAGGTGGAGGTGGTATGATGAGATTTTTATTTTTTATTTTTTTTTGGTGCCCCATAAAAGAAGGACAATCTAAGCCGTCCATTCCAATGGATGGTCAAGATTAGCCCCTCTCACCCTTTCACTTTCTCATAAGAATTTTGTTATATAATTTTAATATGTAGAATGGGATACCCTGAGCTCTAAATGTTTTATCACGTAGGTACCCCAAAATTTAAAATTTTATCAATCCATGCCCTTTTGTCAAAATTCAATAGATTTTGGTTGAAAAATGTAAAAATTAAAACAATTTTGACAATACGTGAGTACCTTCATTAGAATTTGTTTTTTTTTTTCCAAAAAAATGCAAAAATGACACAAGATTGTGGCAATATTTACTTAATTTACATGATCATTCAGTGAATATTTTATCACCATTCACTGAAGTTTTTGTGAAAACATTGACATGGCTTATATATACTATCGTAATAATGTATTATAACAACATTTTTCATATAAAATGGTCAGATTCTTACAAAAATTCATCAAATTTTGACATAGGGTACCTAGGTATAAAATAATCAAACCTTAAGGTATCTCATTGTGTATATTGAAATGTTAGGACACTTAGATGATAAATGCTCATATCTCAGGATACCTAAGTGATAACTTCTCAAAAAAAAAAAAAAAAAAAAACTAAACAAGCCATTAATGACCACGACGGAGGATGACCACAATTGAAGGAGAAGAAGAGGTGAGGGTTTAGAGCAATAAATCTAGTCCTAATTATTGAGAATAAATCACAAAAATACTAATACATAAAAAAATTAAGATATTCAAGATATTTCAACACTCCCTCTCAAGTTGGAATATATAACCTAAGAATCCCAACTTGCTAAGAAGTAGAGAAAGTGCGTGAAGACTAAGAGCCTTAGTAAATAGGTCAGCTAATTATCCCGAAGATCGTACAAATGAAGTAGACATTTCTTTCACCATAAGATGTTCACAAACAAAGTGACAACCAATCTCAACATACTTTATTTATTAATGAAACACATGATTAGAAGCAATGAAGGGATGTTTGATTATCCTAGAATAATAAGGCTGGTTGATCAATTAGGAATTGCAAGATCAGAAAGTGTACGTCGCAGTTAAACAAACTCATGAGCAACAGTAGCCATGGCATGATATTCAGCCTCAAAAAAGGATTGTGATACAATTGATTGCTTTTTGGACCTCCATGAAACAAGAGAACCATCTAAAAACACAAGGAAACCAGTAGTAGAGCGAGAGGTAGTAGGGCAACCAGTCCAGTTAGCATCACAATAAGCATGTAAACGTAGATTATCACACTCTCAAGGAAGGAAGATACCTTGCCTAGGAGTGCTCTTTAAAAACCTTAACACTCATATGGCATCCGCGAGGTGAGGTTCCTGTGAATCATGCATAAATTGACTCAAAATATGAACTTGATAACTAATGTATGGTCGAGTTATGGTCAAGTACAATAAACATCCTACCAACGATCTATATTTTCTCGGATCATCAACACATTTTCCCTCTTGTTCAGCAAGATGATGGTTTTGATTGATCAATATTGAGGTCAGCTTTGCTCCAATTCCTAAACTTGTTACAGTGCAATTTGTTCTTATTAAAGAATTTGGCATACATAAGGTCCACATAGAAGTGTAAGGGAGGTTCCATCCTAAAACCATTAGCATTAGGTGGAGTAACCCACTAGGATTATATGGTGATCTTTGATACCATGTTAAATTCCACCTGTCCTTTAGGCTCGGTTCATGGAGTTGGCATAAATGAGGTTCACATATACGCTCAAGTGAGGTTCCGTTCTAAAACCAAATGTCAATAGGTGGTGTAATCCACTAGGTTCATAAGGTAATCAATTTTCTCTCACAATTCCAATATGGGATTCAACTACACTAACACGTGAAGTCCTTAACAATGTCACCCGTCAGCCAAGATAAAAAATTTTGTCATCAACCTAATTCCAATTTTACTCATGGACATAATTTACACAAAGTAAATAATACAAGGACTAAATTGATACAATTAAAAGTATAATAATTAAATTAACAAGATGGATAAAGTATAGGGACCTAATATTTTATATAAGGTTATTTACAAGAAACATCTCTATACTTTCCTTTTTTGTCAATTTAATCTTTGCACTTTTAATTGGGCTAATTTAGTCCCTCTACAAGTTATAATGTCTCAATTTAGGTCTTGAAGCAAAATTTATATTAAGTTGATGATAAATTTTTTAATGATCCAGTCACAGTTTGGTTCACATTAGGTCTACGAGTGTTATTGGTAATTTGCATCCAACATGATTGTGCCAATAAAAATTACGTCATTAACGTAACTTAAATTTGACAATAGGATAAAATTGACACAATGTACACGTGGTAATAGACAAAATGGGTCAAGTATGTAAACCTTGAGTGTAATAACCTTATATGTGTATATATATATATAATATTTGGTGTCCTGAAATACCTAATTAATTAGTTTCAAATATTAAAAAAATTACTTTATTTATTTATTATTTGATTATGTTTAATGATTCAAACATGCGTATCATTATTCTCTAAAGCGTTCCATAAGATGGACGTAGCCCAAAATGACACACACACACACACACACATATTTATAGTTTCAAATTTTAAATAAATAAAATTATTTTATTTATTTATTGTCTGATTATATTTTACAAGTCAAACATGCATGTGATTGTTTTCTAAAATATTGCATGAGATGGATGTAGTCCAAGATGACATGTCAGGTTTGGTTTAAGTGGTCAGTAAGATTGAAGCACATATATACTTAGATCAAACTAGCAATATGTTGTCAAAGTATGTTCATAGTCAGTGATAAGTTTGGATAACTTATCTGATAATACTATAATATGTAACTTTTGATTACTTGTCTTGGTCATGTGGATAAGGATCTAAGAGTATTATGTTAGTGTTGTCAACAAGATTGGAGCGCGCAATGGGACCACATGAATTATTCATTTCTTAACTTCTATTAGAAATAATTAATTCTGTAAGATAATAACTCTAAAGCAAGGAAATAGCCTGAACTCATGCATAGATTGTTTCGTTGCTTTGATGTACCAAAACGACTATTAAAAGTGCATTGACTTGAATCTTATGTGCATAGGGTAGTGGCATGAAGTGTGGCGGTAACAGTTTTTTTACGTGGAATCTATAATCTCTAGAGAGATAATGATGTCCCCTTAGTTGATTCACAAGAATATGAACAAATTCTAGAATATTTGGCCAAAGTATTCCATATGTTTGACATTTCGAATTAGCATAGAAATTATTTCTGTATTATTGAATTGTTCGAGAAGGGCGAGTGGGGAACTACGGCGAGAGATGTGAGAAACGTAATGTAGTTGAAATTACTTTTACTCATGGATATCTAATAGAGGTGTTAATTGTCGTAAATAAAAGTTATTTAGAAATTCTTGAATGAATATATTTAATTCTAAAGTGTAGTAAAACTTATTTAGTGGAATTAGGCTTTACTAAATGGTAATCAATTATTATTATGAGATGACAATCAGATTTGCCCTATTTGGAGCTAAAGTTAGATTGTTCATGAGGTCCATTTGCAAGCCTCAACTTACGCATCATTTAAAAATATTTAAAAAAATAAATGCATGGGATGAATTATTTATCTATGAGATAAATAAATTTGTATGCTTAATAAATATTCATAGGATGAACATATAATACGATAAATTACATTGTGTTTTAAACCAAAGAAAGGGGGGAAAAGGGCGAAGTTGCACGCCTACACTGTAACATGTGCCCACACTCCAAAGCAAGTTAAATTGTGAAGTTGACATCTGTTAAGATCGAGATTGAATCTTGATCTTAACCTAAGGAGAAGCGAGTAAGGGATGAGAAAGAATTGAAAGGAGATGAGAAAATAGAGAGAGAATAAGAGGAGAAGGGAAGTTTATCTCATACAGATGAGTAATTTTCATTAAATGCCTCAAAATTACACAAGATCACTCTATATAAAGGGAAATTGAAACAAGCTTTCAAAATCCCAACACTAAACTAAACTCCCGCCAAGAAGCAACTACGGGGAGCTACCTAACTAATTTTGGCGCCAAAAACCAATTCAAACCCCGGACACACAGAAGTGATTTATTACATCAAAATTATCAAAGGAAAACGTAACAATCCCCTCCCCTTACAACATTCTTGTCCTCAAGGATGAAAAGAAGGAAATTGACTCAACAAAAACTTCCTTTCTTCCCAAGTAGTGAGCGCTTCATCCAAGTTGCTCTAAGTATCTCGTAGCTGCTGAACTTTGCTACCTGTTGCCGCTGTTGATCCTTCTTCGACTACTGCAGCAGGTTGCAACTTCATAAGGCCATTGGAGCCTGCATCTGGAGGTGTTAAGGAGGGTCGGTGACCAGCTTGGACCTGTCTTTTAAGAAGGGAAACATGAAAAATCGGGTGTATGTAGGAATCTGTTGGTAGCTCTAATTTGTAAGCAACCTTGCCAATTCTTTCCAACACCTTGTAAGGACCAAAAAACCTAGCATAAAGCTTGACATTTTTCCTTACTACTATTGTGGATTGTCTATAAGGCCGCAATTTCAGATATACCATGTCTCCTACCTCAAAATTTCGATCAATCCTCTTCTTATCAGCATACCACTTCATCCGGGACTGAGATTCAGTGAGATTGAGCTTCAGCTGGTGCAGGACATGTTCCCTTTACTGCAACATATCAGCTGCCACACTCCAATTAGACCCAACCCCTTGCAATCCAAAAGGAGAAGGAGGATCATAACCATACAAGGCCTTGAATGGAGAAATGCCCAAGGAAGTGTGAAAATGAGTATTATACCAATACTCAGCCAAGAAGAGCCATCTTCCCCACACCTTAGGATGATTAAATACCATGCTCCTGAGGTATTGTTCAATGCATTGATTAACCCTCTCCGTTTGTCCATCGGTTTGAGGGTGGTATGAAGAACTCATAGCCAAGGTTGTTCCCAAAAGCCCAAATAATTCCTTCCAAAATTGACTTGTGAAGAGTTTATCCCTATCTGAAACGATGGATTGAGGCAATCCATGAAGCTTGTAGATGTTGACCAAGAACGCACGAGCTAATTTTTCTGCAGTGACAGGCCGAGCCAAAGCAATGAAGTGACCAGATTTGGTGAACCGATCCACCACAACCCAAATCACTTCTTTTCCTTCTGACTTAGGTAATCCTTCGATGAAATCCATGCTTATGTGTTGCCATATGGCCTCAGGAATAGGAAGGGGCTGGAGTAGCCCTTGGTATCTATGATCACCAAGTTTGGTTTGTTGACAAACCTCACAACTTTGCACCAAACTAGTCACTTCCTTCTTCATTCCGGGCCCGCTAAAATGAAGCCTCAGTCTATGATAAGTTCCCTCTATACCAGAGTGACCTCCCCATGAAGAATCGTGAGCTGAATTGATGATCTGATGCCTGAGATCAGTGGAGCTACCTATATACAATTTCCCCTGAATTCTGATAATTCCTCGGGTAACAGATGTACCAGCAACCAGATTGTCGGGCCTACCCACACTAGCAGCAGCTATACATTCCTGAGCAAAAGGATCATTCTCATAGGACTGATGTAATTCTTCCATCCAAGCGGGAGAAATCAAAGAAATAGCTTCAAGGGAACCCTGCTCATGGACCTCAAACCTGCGTGATAGAGCAACCGCAGCCCAGTTCTCCCTGCCTTTTCTGTACTCAATATCATAGTTCAGCCCCAACATCTTCAACAACCCTTTCCTCTGTATCCTTGTGACAATGTTTTGCTCTAATAAGTTTTTACGACTTTGATGATCAGTCTTAACGATGAAGTGATGCCCATCTAAGTAAATGCCTCCACTTATCAACTGAAAGCAAAATGGCAAGGTACTCTTTCTCATATGTGGAAAGAGCTTGATGTTTTGCACTCAAAGCTTGGCTGAGGTAAGCTATAGGCCTCCCCCCTTGAGACAGAACTGCTCCAATACCACTTCCACTAGCATCTGTCTCCAAAATGAAGCTTGAAGAGAAATCCGGCATGGCTAAAACTGGTGCTTGGCACATTGTAGATTTGAGAACATCAAAAGGCTTTTGAGCATCTTCTGACCATTTGAAGGAGTCCTTCTTAAGCAAATCTGTTAGGGGCTTGGCTAAGGCACCATAACTAGCTATGAACTTGCGGTAATAGCCAGTTAACCCCAAAAAACCCCTCAACTGCTTCAATGAGACCGGAACAGCCCAATCCTTCATTTCTTGAACCTTTGAGGGATCGGTGGCAACTCCATCAAAAGAGATGACATGGTCAAGGTATTCTAGATGTGTTTGGGAAAATGAACACTTGGACAACTTAGCAAACAATTTATGCTTACGCATGATCAAAAATACCTCCCTCAAATGCTTCAAAGTGTTCTTCAAAAGATGCACTGTAAATGAGGATGTCATCGAAGAAGACCAATACAAATTTCCTAAGAAATTGTTTGAAAACATCATTCATGAGAGCCTGGAATGTAGCAGGTGCATTGGTCAAGCCAAATGGCATAACCACAAACTCAAAGTGTCCATGATGCGTCCGGAAAGCAGTCTTATACACATCAAGCTCACTTACTCTGATCTGATGATACCCTTGCCGAAGGTCCAGCTTGGAAAAAACTTGTGCCCCATACAACTCATCCAACAAATCATCTATAACTAGTATAGGAAACTTGTCCTTCACAGTCATAGAGTTGAGTTGCCTATAATCAATACACATGCGTGCTGTACCATCCTTCTTCTTAACAAGTATGACTGGAGAAGCAAAAGGACTATGACTAACTTGAATGAAGTTAGTCTTAAGCAATTCATCCACTTGTTTCGCTATCTCGGTTCTATGAGCATGAGGATGCCTATAGGGCCTGATCTTCACCGTCTCTGCACCCTCCTTGAGAGGAATCTCATGATCAAAACTCCTCTTAGGAGGTAATGACTTAGGCACTTCGAACACATCTTCAAACTTAGCTACCAAATTATGCACCTCCGGTTCTGTAATGGCAGTCAATTCTGCTGATGCAATGGCAAACAATTGGCCCACCCATTGGTATGCAAAACCTTGAAGACCCTTCTTGAGCTTACTGCCCTTGATGACTTGCAAATGAGCCGGTTCAGCAATTCCCTGTAGGGTGACTTTGGACCCTTGAACATCAAATGACACCGAGAGGTTTGCATAATCGAATAATACCGGACTATAGGATCTCATCCAATCCACCCCAAGCACCATGTCACACCCTCCCAAAGGAAGGATTCTAAAGTCGTAGCTGAACTTACGGTCTTGCATCAACCATGAGAATTCTTGGCATTTGTTCTGCGTGGTCACTGTCTTCCCATCAGCAACTGTGACTGCAAGCGGGTGAGTTTTGATCACCTCATGACCCACTTTCTTGAAAACTTTGGGATCTATGCAGCTATGAGTACTCCCACTATCAATGAGAATGATAATGGACCTCTTACCAGCTGTTCCTCTAATCCGGATTGTACTATGAGCTCCATTACCGGTAAGAGCCTTAACTAAAATCTGTATCGCAGCATCTTCTAAGCTTTGCATACTTTCCTGATTAGACT
This sequence comes from Simmondsia chinensis, assembly GCA_018398585.1. Taxonomy (NCBI): domain Eukaryota; kingdom Viridiplantae; phylum Streptophyta; class Magnoliopsida; order Caryophyllales; family Simmondsiaceae; genus Simmondsia; species Simmondsia chinensis. The sequence continues at coordinate 22,498,258 of JAGTTD010000009.1, read as the reverse complement.
CAGTATCCTCATCCGCAATTTCCACTTCATCAAGGTGTTCATCAGCATTAGTACCTTCCACAGCCATGAGGAACTTGGGATTGCACTTGTGACCAAACAGATAAGGCTGATTACAACGAAAGCATAACTTCTGCTGCGGTTTGTCCTCTCCTCTGTTAGACCTGTTTCTGATCGAATTCTGCTGAAATCTGGAGGTACTTCCACGAAGTCTAGAAGCCTCACCTGCTGTTATGCGTGGTTTCATAGAGTTTTGCTTTACCAAAAGCTGTGGACAAATCAATAGGATCAACGGCCTTAACTAAGTTCTTCAACTTAGGCTTCAAACCACTTATGAAAGTTGACACATAATATGATTCAGATGCTTCAATTTCAGTCACAATGCTAGCTCGAAGATTCTCGAACCTAGTTATGTACTCCTTGACAGTTGAATCTTGCTTCACTTTATTAAATTTATCCACAATATCACTATCATCCTCATCACTATACCGAGCACATAAGGCCTTGGAAAATTCATACCAAGTAATGGAAGGTCTACTTCTAATCAAGCTATAGAACCACACTTCATGATTTCCAAGTAAGTACACAGCCACAATTTGCACTTTCTCTGATTCGTCAATTTGATAAAAAAAGGAAATAATGCTCACACCTTCTTAGCCATGAATGAGGTTGCTTACCATCAAATGCATCGATCTGCAATCTAGGCTGTCGTGGTTGTTGCTTCGACTATTAGAAGACTCCTCATTGTTGCCAGATCGTGGAGGTTGCCAAGAATCAGGTGGCCTGTCCAAATGACCAACACTAACTCCCTGATTTCTGAAGGTAGGTTCCATTCCTGATGTCTGACCCTCTGCAGCTTCAGTCCAATTTGGATGTCGAGGTCGATCTTGCTCACTGCGTTCAGGTCTTTCAGGATTAACTGCCTCTTGAGACCCAACCGGGACTCCATCATCACGAATTAATGTTTCAGCTCTAACAAAAGTACCAGCCTGAAGCACACTAGCTGGTATCAAAGTATTCGGAACCAATGGAGGATTAGGCCTCCTGTAGTGCTCACGAATTTCAGCTAATTTCACATCCAACTGCTGCAATTCACGATCAAACCTCATTGCAATCTTCTCTTCCAACTCTTGTGTCTGGCGTGTGAGCTAATCAGAGAATTTAAGTTCGACCTGTTGAGATAGTTGCTCCAATTTCTCCTCCCATTGTTGCTGAAACATTCGAACTGACTCCACTTGGGATACCTTGAGTCGATCAATCATTTATTCACTCCAAGCCTTAAATTGATTCTCCAAAACATTCTTTGTGACAACCTCCTGACCTACAGGATCATTGCCTCCAATTGCTTTAGACATCGGAGGTCCGGAAGCTGCTCTGGCAGCAGCTGATCTGGTGTTTACACCACCGGCCAATGTTGTCTCGGATGACATTGCTATTGTTCCTGAGTTTGGGAAGCCACGAGGCTTTGATACCAATTGTTAAGATCGAGATTGAATCTTGATCTTAACCTAAGGAGAAGAGAGTAAGGGATGAGAAAAAATTGAAAGGAGATGAGAAAATAGAGAGAGAATAAGATGAGAAGGGAAGTTTATCTCATAGAGATGAGTAATTTTCATTGAATGCCTCAAAATTACACAAGATCACTCTATATAAAGGGAAATTGAAAGAAGCTTTCAAAATCCCAACACTAAACTAAACTCCGGCCATGAAGCAACTACCGGGAGTTACCTAACTAATTTTGGCGCCAAAAAACCAATTCAAACCCGGGACACACATAAGCGATTTATTACATCAAAATTATCAAAGGAAAACGTAACAACATCATGGTGATGTCAATAGCCTAATTTACTAGGGACACGGAGCTTTATTCACGCGAGGGGTATTCTTTTTGTATAAATACAATTTTTTTCGTTTAAAATTCAGTTTTTGAAGGTTTTGGAACCTGGTTTCTCATATGACAAAAACTCTAAAATTATTTTAGGGGTTTTTAAAATTACTGTTTGGCATAATTTTTCTAAAAAATTATTTTCAGAAAATTGAAGGAAAAATTTTGTTCCAAAATTTTTCCTAAGTGAAATAATTTTTGGAGCCGACATTCCTGGTGCTAAAAGATGTCTCTGCAACGAGGACCTTCTGGTGTCAAGATGTTCTTCTTCTAATTTCAGATCTTCAAGCCCGAGTTATGATTCGCGCTTCAGGTATGTCTAAATGAAGTATTTGATATTTAATTTTTTTCTTTATTTTGTTTATTCTACATACTATATTTATAGTTGTTATATTCGGTATTTTTTGTTTGTCATAATATAAGCCTATTAGAGTAAGATCTATATCTAATTAGATAGTTTAATTAGGTTAGGAATAATTTAATTTAAATTGATATTCCGCTGTGCTCCTTTAGGAAAATATTTTTGAAACATGTTCCCAATAATGTATTTAAGCCAAACTCTGAATACATTTATGATTGACATTAAAAGCATCGGGTTTGATAAAATAAGAGTATGCAAAATTATGAAAAGTATGAAACTGAGAATTTTATTAAAGGAAAAAGACAATCCTGAAGATTGTTGTTAAAAAATTTAATAATAAGATTGAATGTTCATTAAAATTTTTAAATTGTTTAAAATTTTAGACGAGTCACGATTCAATTAAGGAACGTATTTCTAAATCGGATCTAATAAGATTAGATATTCAAAGAGTTGAACAACATAGATTATTAATCAGATGTGATTAGATTTAGAACCAAGTTGTGAAATATTTAATTATTGAATATTTTATGATAATCCAAAACAAAGAATATTTAATAGGATTAGATGTTTGGTGAACCAAAGAGGGTACCAACACGCCGTCACCGGATCCCATTAGAACTCCGAAGTTAAGCGTACTTGGGTGAGAGCAGTACCAGGATGGGTGACCTCCTGTGAAGTCCTCACCCTCAGGTTGGGGCACTCGGAAACAACCTCTCTTCAGGGGGAAGGTTGCATACATCCTCCCTCCCAGACCCTACTTAGGCGGGAGCCCTTGGGGCATTAGGTATGTTGCTTTTTAGATGTTTGGTGCAAGATTTACCTAGATTAAGACTAGATTCATTTTTTTTATTTATTTAAAATTAAAGAATTCCCTCAAAAACATTTTTTTTAATTTTTATAATTTTCATTATTGAAATAATTTAAATAAATAAATAATTAATTAGAATAAGATTCTAATTAAGATTATACGATAATCTTTTCTAAAAGAGTTTAGAAAAATCTTTAATTGTTCCAACTTTTTGGCCTTAAATAATGTTATTCAAAATTGTTTGATAACATGGTACTTGTTAAATTTTAGTTCAAATGTTCAATATTATTAAATGAGTTAAATATAATGTACAATATGAATAAAGTTAAAGGCCATATAACTTGGTGAAATATATGATTTCGTCGAGTGGGAGAATTTTTTAAAATTGATGTAATATGATTAGATAATTTAAAAGTTGAATTATTTGAAAAAAAGCTTTCTCATAATGTATCTAATGAGATTAGATTATATAGGTTGGATAATTAAAGGAGCCTACTATGATTATGGTTTTATTTAATTGTTAAATAAAATTCAGAATATAATTCTAGTATGATTATGAGATAATCAAACTTAAAAGAAAGATCAACCGTTTAAAATTTCAAGTGGAAGTGTTTCCTAACGGTCTCCATTGTCGGTCTAATAGTATAATAGATGGGTGCTATTCCGCAAGGAGGGCGTTCGTTTGCAGAATATAAGGTTAGACTTTTTTATTATAGATCATGGTACAAGAAAGCAGATGCGGCCATGCTATCGTGGAGTATATTATTTACTTGTGCTAATGTCTTTGTAATGGTACACACTTGATTAGGATAGTATGTTAGTCTCCTAGGGAGCATTGTGCTACTGTCTTAAAGACCAAGGAAAAAATGGCAGGTTAAATATGTTTAGGAAACATATTAATTGAGAATAGTTCTCACTTGACTAATAACATGTTATGCCCCTCTCATATAGTAATGGGTAGATTGGTTAGCTCATTGTCTCACACACACACACGGAGAATGGTTAGGTGCATTCCATGCTTTATTTGTTTGCTAAAATTATTAAAAGATTCACAAGACTCAAAATATCAAGTGGGAGTGAGCTTTAAAATGAATGCTCATGGCCTCCATTACCGGTCTAGCAGTATAATAGGTCGGCATGATACTAAGTTAGATCTTTTATGATAGACTGAAGTGCAGGAAAAGCAACTACGGCCATGCCGTCGTAGAGTACTTCGTGAACTTGTATGCACACTTGACTAGGGTCTACATTAGCCTGGCCTTAGAGGCTAAGGGTGGATTGGTGTGTTAAATATGTTTAGTAAAGAGTTTACAAGAAAACATATTTATTGAGAATTGCTCTGACCTTTTGTTATCTCAATTCGGCCTTGCCGATGGGGAGTTTTAGGTAGTTCGATTAGGTTGCCATGGCATACATGTAAGTGTCGGACTGTGAACTCCCAACTTTCATTGTCTGCTAAAAGTAAGATAAGTAATCATATATGTTAAATGACTTGTTTATAATTTTGATTTCAGACTGATTGTTATCTTATGCATTGCGATCAATATTGGTATGTATGTCACTTGTCTATTCTGTTATGCTCACTGAAATTTAATATTACATGTAGAGCATTCATAGATGCTCAGGGTTCTATAGGTTGCTGCTAGTACATCTACTAAGTTGAAAGAACCTTTAGAACGTTAGACTAGACTAAAGGGTTAGTTAGTTGCAAGATTCGGACATTAGATGTCGAACATTTTCTAGTATTAAAGATATTAAAATTCAACTATAGTAGAAATGATCAGATATTTGAAAGAAGTGTTTGATCAGAGAACTAGCAGCATGAGAATAACTAATGAGAAAGAAGATAGGCACAAGATTGTATTAAGAAAGTTTAGTTCAAGAGCGTGTCATATGATGATAGCTTATTTATTTAAATGGAATTGTTGATGCAAATATTGATAGCCAATCTCAATAGGATATAATCCTGGCTTGCCTATCAATGTCTTTCATTCGATTAAGGCTGAATACATTAAGTAATAGAGATTGCTCATTGTCTGAACTGATGAAAGTACAGTTTGAGAAAAGGTGTTATGAAAACTAAGGGAAGAGTCCACTTAGTGCAAACATCTACCTCATGAATTAGGAACCTAAAGGGGTAAAGTAAACATAAGTCAAAATACTTTTTATCTCTTTTACAATAGTACTGGACATTTGTTTTTAAAATAGTTTTTTGGTTATTTTTTAGAAATTTAATTTTTACCCCCTATTTGTTTTCAAATAGTTTTTTCAGTTATTTTTTAGAAAAATAGACCAATAGTTATATAAATAAAATTTTTATTTAAAAAAGGTACATTAGTAGATAATTGACTTATTTTAATCAAAATTACGTTAATGGCGATTTATTAGTCTAATACAAGTTAGTGGCGTAACCATATAAAAGAAGAATTTTCAAAAGTCATATAGCTTTTAAGTGGTACTTAATCTTAGGTCACATTAATCTAGTACCATTCAAAAGTTAGTTTGATATGTCTTATATGATCATTAAGTACTAAAATGATAACCAATATAGGAATTGATGTGACCTTAGAGGTTGTTTTGAAACCGTCTACTCACAAGTGTACGAGATCATCGTAGCTTCATTGGTTATGCAGGTCGTGTCCACGGGGAATCGTTATTAAGTTAGGACTGACGTTTAACGAACAGTTAAAAATCAGTTGTTTTTGGGTTGCTATCAAGTAAATAGAAGCAATTAAATAATGAAAGGGATGCTAATTCGATTAAGGATAGTTTAGGAAGTGAATTTAGGGTAGCTCTATTCGTATCTTGTTATTATATTTTACTTAGGATGACGATTTGAAGGTCCTAGGCTGCAAGCTCTAGTCCTGGGTTAATATATAAATTAGGGTTTAGGGTAATGAACTAGTCTAAAGGCATAATCTATCTTATCACTATAGCATAGGTTATCTCATTATCACTACTTAATTCCTTTATTACTCCTAATTCAATATTAACTGTTACAAAATATTGGGTTCAGTGTTGGGTAAAACCACAACCCTGACTGCGTGTGAAATCCTATTATGTTATGGTCTAGGCTGCAAGCGCTAGACTAATCGCTCCAAAGTTAGATATCTAGATATGGCTACAAGCACCATACAAAAGTACCAAACAATCATGAATAACTCCCCACAGGGGTGCGAATATAACATAACTAAATCATCGGCTAGCAAAATACAAAAAGGAGATACAAATGTCTACCCGTCTTTTATCCCTAAACTAAAGCGTCTACTCCTCCATAGGAGTTTTGCACATCATATAATTCAAATAAAAGAAAAACGATTCGTAAAACAAATTAGAAGTAAAAACTCCTTCAATCTTGTGCTGACGTTAATCCGAGCCTGAATCCTCCCAGTTCTCCGACCACTTGCACTTCGACGTTTGAGAACTCCTAGATCTCGTAGTGGCTTCGAGTTCGAGAGGAAAAGGCATGAATGGAAAATATATCTCCCAAAGACTAATCTCTTCCTCTCTATTTATAATCTCAATGCTAGGGTTGCAGGAGTCATGATGATCAATCGGCATTTTGAGCTAATTGATCGGCGAGCTTATTGTAATACTCCCAATCGATCGGTGCTGCTGGCCAATTGATCGGCGTGCTCACTACGAGGTTTGTCCTGACCATGAGCTGCCGATTGATTGGTTCTTCATGCCAATGGTTCGATTGAATCTCGGGATGCTATGAGATGTATTTTATTCACCGAATTGTGATCTGATGAGTCTTTCTTTTGGACACGTGGTTGGGTTTCTCTGAAGGGTCTTCAAATATGCTTTCCATAGTGCCTGATTTTGCCGCCATTCATCTTTTGTTTGCTTCAATGTGTCCAAGTAAAAATGTGCCTAAATGACAACCAAAACTCACATGTAGAGGTCAAATATATCGCGGGAATGAGAAATAAAGAATGCAGATATGAAGCACATCAACATCCCCTAACCCACTCCTTTCTTGTCCTCAAGCAAGATTCAATTTAAAATAGCTAATGGTGGACAATTTTAGTCGGGCATGAACAGCAAGAGTTGCTTGTGAAAACTATTGTCTGATCATATTTGAAGGCGTACCTGAGAGTAGAAAATACTTATGTCATGCTATTATTGTACATGTTCTAACTTAAGTTCCTGTTATTGAAGTATTTTTACGAGTGAGTGAGTTCAGAACTTATCTCTCCTTTGTCTTATTTCAAAATCTCCAAGTTTAAGGCGAAATAGAGAGAATAAGTAAAGGAATAAGTTATTCTAACGCTTTCACCGCTAAACAACAATGAAAAAAAAAAAAAAAAACCTCTCTTTTCTCTCTTATTTTACCCCCTTTTTGTTTCTTTTTTTTTTTCCACGGCCAGACGTGTCTCCCTTAAACCCATGTAGCGAGTTTTTGGCCGGTAGCTCCCATCCCAGTTGGTTCAAGGTACCAGGTTTTAAAACACCCCTATGGACCTAATGGCTTGACTATAAGGAATTCACAGCCTAATCCATTAGCACATACCCCCTTTTTTCATTAGGTATTAGTGCTTATTGTAGTGCCCTAAAGAGTTGATTCTTTTTAAGCTTTCCCTGTGACCCATGTAGTGGGCTTTCGACCGGTAGCTCTCGACCCAGTTGGCTCAAGGTACCAGGTTTTAAGACACCCCTACGGGCTTACTTGCTATAGACACAGGAGCTACAAGAACCAATGAGTCACCCCTTTTTTAGGGAATACTCAAGATAAAGAGATAGAAAATCGATTTCACATTGCTAGAAATAGAATGGTGGTTCCAATTTCTAAGGTTATTACCGCTATTTCAACCTAAATAATAGGATATGTCACAAGATTAAGGGTGAAAAGTAATAAGTTCTCTAACAAGTTAAAGGACAAGAATACAAATTTAAAAGTCAGTTCCAGCAATAATCTCATTCCATGAATATTCTAATCGTCATAATACATGTCAAATTAGGTCTACAATAAAATTCACAAACAACTCTATACTCGTTCATGCTAAAAATGTAGCTAATTTAGGCCACATTAAGCTTAAAAGGACAAAACAAAAGTTTACTCTCATCAACCATCCTCAAATCTAAACTTTACATTGCTCTCAATGCCCATTAATTAAAATAAAACAAGAAGAGGAAAGAGACAACCTGAGAGTAGGAATATTCAGCCGCGTGTTGAGCGGATCCAAAAGGTGAACGCAAACAATACCAAGCTACAAAAAAAAAAATAAAATGAAAAACATATAAAACTGTGTACTAAACAAAATTGTCAATAAGATGAAAGGAATGAAACATTAAATAGATGTTAACAAAAAAAAAAAAAAAAAAAAACAAAATAACTCAAGGAAAGGAGAAGTGTGGAGGGGAGCCACCCATCTGTTGTTGAAAGAGTGCGTCGATCTTGAACTCGAGGTGATCAAGACGGGCTATAATAGATGTCACATATGGTGGGACATCCTCGTGGCCGGCAGGAGCAGGTTGTCGTGCCGCTTGCGCAGGGGCAGTTGGCTGCCTAGAATCATCCTCCATGTCCACATCCAACCTCTGCTCTTTAGGAGTAGTAAGGGCGTAGTGGGTTTGTCGATGCTGGGTGGGGTCAAAAGGAATGAGTGGAGCACAAGTTTTGTCGGGTGCGGTTGGTAACTGAACCTAAGAGTGCCGTAGAAGCCTTGTAATTAGATGAGGAAGGTTCAGAGCGCCATCTCCAACAGAGAAGCACTGAAGCCTAAGGTGTACAACGACTAGGAAAGTGGCCCCAACATCAACCCATAGACCCCGGTGGAATTTCAAAAGAAGCCCTAGAATAGGACTCGTGTGCTCCTGGGCATGACCGCCAGGCCACAAATTGGCCTCAATGATGGTGTCTAGGAGCCACATACGAGGAGGAAGGGTGCAGCAGAAAGTGGTGGAGAAGCAATCCGTAGCAGAACGGCCGCCACACATCTCAGCTATGATGTCTATGCCTTTGGTGGGTTTTTAGGTGGGGACCAAACTGTTTTGTCAATATCAAGGGGATAACCAATAGCCTTAGCCACATCATTGGCATCAAACCTAATGCTCTGGCCTCGGATAGTGACCTTGCAGTAGGGGCAGCCCCCTTCAGGGTTGGAGAGTGTAGGAGGAGTAAAATTCTGTCACCAACGAGGGAAAAATAGGGTCCTCCTCTAAATCTCGACCGAGAAGGTAGGTGAGACCCACATGTGTACATAACAGAATGGCCCACACACCCTCGGGTTCATTCTTTATGTTCTCACCAAATACTATTTCTGCAATAATGGGGGTGGCGCTAATGCAGGCGGGAAGGTCTATCGATTAGGAACTACTCCCCTCCTCAGGGTCCTGTGATGAGGCATTGACTGAAAATGCAAGAACAATCAACACAATAGATAAGGGCGAGATATGACAAAAAATGAAATTAAACAAAAGAAATAAGAGAAAATCCTAATCCAGAAGAAAGATTGGCGAGAAAATGTACTTCAATCTTTACCTAGAACTACAACAATGAGAAAAATGTTGGAGGAAAAATTAAACACATACGAAATTGGAAAAATTAAACTACGAATCCCAGAATATGAACAAAATGAGAATAAAGCATAAAGATAAGCAATTAACACCAAAAACCCTAGATCAACCACATCACAGCCCCAAACATCCCAAATCCAGCAACCACAAGCATAGTAGTCTCCGTCATGTTAATCCTATTGGAACATTAGTCACGAGCAAAGGTGAAGACATAGTACATAATCAAGAAAAATCTTAACTTTGCTCATAAATACAGCCTAAACCAGGGCCATTCAATAACAATAAAGCAATAGAAATAATGAAAAGCCCGTAAACATGCTTTCTCTAGAGATAAACAAGGTAAAACGAAAATGTAAAGGAAGAGGGAACACATACCTTGCAAGGGAGTGAAATACAAAGTGCAAAAGTAGAGGTTGTGAGATCAGAGGTGGTGGATGGCGGTGGTGGTCGAATATGGTGGCGTGTGGGGGCGTGGGGATTTAGGGTTTGGGAAGAAGATGAAAGAAAAGGAGAAGAAAAGGAAGGGGGGGGGGGGGGGGGGGGGGGGGGAGGTGGGGTTGTTTAAAAAGACGGGCTGTTGCAGTGAGTACCCTGATCGATTGGTTTTATACCCAATCGATCATCGATTGAGGTATTCCTGATTGATCGGGGTTGGAGGGCGTCAGACCCTCCAACAGAAGTGCTCCCGATTGATTAGGATAATAACCAATTGATCAGGAGGGTTGCTGTAGAACTCGTAAGAAAAGTAATGGTTTTTTTTTAAACAAAATGTCCCTGCTGTGTTTTGAAAACTTTTAACAGATATGCAACATTAAACAAATTGGGTTGCCTCCCTAAAGTGCTAAGTTTAACGTCTTCTGCTAGACGCAGTGTTGTACTACGAATCTATGGTGTTCCCTACGTTGGATCCTTAAGATGAATTTCTTCAGACTTGTGTGGATGATCCCCTAACTTAATTCCATGTTTAAGACGATGGCCATTAATAGTGATAAGGCGACCATCGTTAAGGTCTCGAATCTCAATTGCCTAGAAGGTTATGCTTGGACCACTTCATAAAGTCTATCTCATTGTGAACGTAATTTTCCGGAAAGAATCGAAGCTTTGAATTGTAAATCAGGACTTTCTGACCAAACTTCAAAACTTTTGCGCGAAATTCTTTTGTCGTGGAAGCTTTGGTTCTATCTTTGTAGATCTTGGCATTTTCATATGCCTCATATCGCATGCCTTCTAATTCGCTGAGCAGATCTTTTGAGTGAGGGAAGCCGGACCATTGGTCAAGAGAGAGAAAGAAGAGGAACTATGGATCGAGAAAGTCACATTGGTGCTCAAGCTCTACTGGCAGGTGGAATGCTTTCCCAAAGACTAAGCAATATGGAGACATGTCGATCGGAGTCTTGAAAGTTGTACGATAAGCCCAAACCTTAGAGATCAATCTTTGCTGTCCGGTCTAATGGTCTTCTCAAGGATTGACTTTATTTCCCGATTTGAAACCTCAACTTGGCCGCTAGTTTGAGGGTGATAAGGGGCAGCCATTTTATGGGTGAATGAGTACCTCCGAAGAAGTGACTTAACCAACCGATGAGAAAAGCGTGTCCCCTCCATTACTAATTATCGCCCTAGGAACCCCAAAACATGAGAAAACATTGCTTTTAACAAATTCCATAACCACCTTTTTGTCGCTCATACTGGTTGCAATAGCCTCAACCCATTTTGATATAAAGCCAACAGCCACCAAAATAAAAGTAAAACCATGTGATTTGGGAAACGGCCCCATGAAATCGACGCCCCAAATGTCAAAAACTTCACAAACTAAAATAGGGTGTTGAGGCATCTCATCACGTTTTGTTAGGACACCTGTGCGTTGACAGCGATCACACGCCCTACAAAAATCATGAGCATCCAGAAAAGAGTTGGCCAAAATAAGCCACTTTGAAGGACTTTCGCAGTCATGCGTTGTCCCCCCAAATGTCCTCCACAAGCTAAACTATGACTAAATCTCAATATACTCTTCTGCTCAATTTTTGGGACAGAGTGACGTATTACCTGATTGGAACATACCTTAAATAGATCTAGATCATCCCAAAAGAAATGCCTTACTTGAGAAAAGAAACGGTCCTTTGCGTGCTTCAACCAGTGGTGAGGAAGCCGTTCCGTTGCCAAGTAATTCATGATGTGTGCATACCATGGGGGTCTACCTCCTGCAATAGCAAACAACTATTCATCAGGAAAATAGTCATCAATGGGTCCAGTAGTGGCATCAGATGGGAACACTATCCTCGAAAGGTGATCGGCCACTGCATCATCCGAGCCTTTCTTGTCCTTAATCTCTAGGTTGAATTCCTGGAGTAATAGAACCCAACGAATCAATCTAGGCTTCATTTCTTTCTTGATAAGAAGGAATCAAATGACGGCATGGGGAGAAAAGACTATCACTCTCGAGCCTAAAACATAAGGTCGAAACTTGTCATGTGCGAAAACTATAGCTGGTAATTCTTTTTCAGCGGTGGTATAATCTTTTTGGGCTTTGTCTAAAGATCTACTAGCATAGTAAATTACAACTGGTTTACAGTCATTTTGTTGATCGAGTACGGCTCCTACAACATAATTCGATGCATCGCATATGATCTCAAATGGTAACGAATAGTCGGGAGGTTGAATAACCGGAACTTTAGACAATAAGGTTTTCAACTCAGTAAAAGCGGCTAAACAATCATCATCAAAAACTAACATGCAAATTGGACAAAGGTTTAGCAATTTTACTAAAGTCGACGATAAAATGCCTGTAGAAACCAGCATGGCCAAGGAAATAGAGAACTTCCTTCACCGAGGTCAGTGAGGGAAGGTTGGTAATTAAGTCCACCTTGGCCATGTCTATAGTGATACCCTCTTTGGATACCACATGTCCTAGCACTATGCCCTGCTGAACCATAAAATGGCTCTTCTCCCAAATCAGTACCAGATTGTATTCCTCGCAGCGCTGCAAAACATGATCCAAGTGAGAAAGACATTCATCAAAAGATGACCCAAATACAGAAAAATCATCCTTGAACACTTCTAGGTAATTGTCCAACATATCAGAGAAATGGACATCATACGTCGCTGGAAAGTAGCAGGTGCATTACACAGACCGAAGGGCATCCTTCGATATGTGAACGTACGAAAGCGACAAGTGAACGTTGTTTTCTCTTGGTCCTCAGAGTGAATTGGGACCAAGTTATACCCTGAGTAACCATCCAAAAAATAATAGTAGGCTTGTCCTGCTACTTTATCTAAGATTTGGTCAAAAAAGGGTAAGTGAAAATGGTCCTTATGTGTTATAGAGTTTAACTTGCGATAATTAATGCATACTGTCCACCCTATAGTGGTTTGCATAGGGACCAATTCCATGCATTTGTAACGACCGTGAATCCTGACTGCTTAGGAACCATGTGAACTGGACTGACCCAGGGACTATTTGAGATGGGGTATATAATACCCGCATCTAACAATTTCATGACCTCTTTCTTAACCACTTCCCTCATGTTTGGGTTAAGCCTCCTTTTCATCTTCTTAGAAGGTTTAACATTGTCCTATAAATGTATTCTATGCATGCATACTGAGGGATTAATTCCTCTCAAGTCAGCGACCGACCACCCTATGGCTCATTCAAAGTTCTGTAGGACAATCGACAACATAGATTCCTGTGTTTCAGCTAGGTCAAATGCAATAATCATAGGAAGGGTGTCATTCGGCCCTAAACATGCATATTTTAGGGTGGTAGGGAGAGGTTTGAGTTCCAACATCGGTGGACACTAAATTGATGGTTTTACGGGTTCACTACAAAGGCCAGTTAGGGGTTTGAAAATTGGACCTCTAGCCTCAATTCTCATAACCTCTTGCACATCAAATAAGTCATCAGTGTTAGTATCATCAGCAAAATCAGCCAAAGTCAACGAATCAGACAAATTCACCTCCTTTGATAAAGTTAGAAAATATCAACTCAACCAAAGGGTAAATATCATCAACCATTAAGCAATCCAAGTCATTCTCATTACCAAGGAACCTAGCAGCATTCGACACACTCAATTTGACATTAAGAGTCCCAAATGAAACTTTCAGAACCGTAGTTCTACAATGAATGATAGCATCGGCTGTTGCGAAGAACGGTCGCCCTAAAATGATGGAGTATGGTTCCTCTAATAAGGGATATGATCCAGGTCTAGCACGATAAAGTTGACGAGGGAAGACGAACTTATCAACTGTGACAAGTACATCTTTCAGTATCCCTCTAGGTAAACGCTTTGATCTGTCCACTAGCTGGAGTGTAACATTAGCTGGTTTGAGATCTCTCATACCCACTTCTTGAAAAATTGAGTATAGGATGAGGTTAACGTTGGCCCCTAAATCCGAAAGAGCTCGACTTGTGTAGCTCTCTTCTATGATGCATGGCATTGTAAAAGCTCCCGAATCTCTACACTTGGTCTAGATACCTGAAACTACAATGCTGCTCACTTTTTAAGTGAGCTAGATCTTCCTAGGGATGTGAGCTTGTGCTCTCTTATTTCTACTGCATAGATCCTTAAGTAACATAGCATACATGGGACATGCTTAATAGCATCAATCAATGGCAAGTTGATCTTGACATCTTTAAACAAGTCCTGTAGCTTAGTTCTCTTTGGGTCGCCCTTGTCCTTTGGTCCTAGAAGGGCCGTAGGAAAAGGAACGACGGGCTTAGGTGGTGAGCCCAACGAAGGTGTAGATACTCCATCCTTATCAGCAGTGAGGGGTGGAGTCCCATGTTAGCTTCCAATCCTAGAATTGAGAGCTAACCTTGTGAAAGAAAGAGGTAAGATGAGAAGAGAAGTGAAGGGGATGAGATTAGAGAGAGATTATCCAAAGGAAATCTGAATTTTCATTGATTGAATGAAGATATTACAAGATTAGGACTTATTTATACTAAATCTTGACACATGGAGCCAAGACCTTCCTAATAACCGACTTAAACTGAATTTGGCGCCACAAAGAGAAATCAACTGCCACATTTGACTATTTTGGACCTCTAACCGCCTTTGGCGCCTAAATGAACCACCAACTAACATTTGAACTCAACATAAAATGCATCACTTAAGCTATACAAACAATACATGAATCAATTACAACCAAAACTAAAGGAATCACAACATTCCCCTCCTCTTTAAAAGCTCCTTGTCCTCAAGTAGAAAAGTTTGGAAATTGACTCTTCAAAAATGCAAGTTCCTTCCAAGTAGTAAAGTTCTTGTCCAAGTTTTTCCATTGTACCAATACTTCTTGAACGGCTTTGCCTGCAACATTCATCCTCTGGTTGGCCTTAACAGCAACTGGCTGCAGCAGCAACGAACCATTTGCTCCAACTTTAGGTGCCTCCTTTGAACTCTTAGCTCCTTTCTTCACCTGCTTTTTGGGTAAGGACACATGAAACACTGGGTGAATGTATGAGTTAGAAGGTAAGTCAAGTTTGTATGCCACTTTGCCAATCTTTTTCAATATTTTGTATGGGCCAAAGAAGCGAGCACTTAGCTTGACATTTCTCCTGATAGCCAAAGAGGACTGTCTATAAGGCTGTAATTTGAGGTGGACCATGTCTCCAACTTTATAATTTTTGTCTATCCTCTTTTTGTCAGCCTGCAGCTTCATTCTTGCTTGTGCTTGAAGAAGATTGTCTTTGAGAACTTGCATCATATGCTTCCTCTGCTTCAGGTACTGATGAAGTGACTTTCTGCAGCATAAATGGAGTGGGGGACCATATCCATAGAGATCTTTGAAGGGAGAAGTGCCAATAGCTACATGAACATGAGTATTGAACTAATATTCAGCTAAAGAAAGCCATCGGTTCCACTCTTTTGGCTGTGAGAAAACCATGCTCCTGAGATACTACTCAATACATTGATTGACTCGCTCAGTTTGTCCATCTGTTTGGGGATGGTATGATGAGCTAAGAGCCAATGTAGTACCCAACAACTTGAATAATTCTCTCTAAAAATTGCTTGTAAAGATCTTGTCCCGATCAGATACAATGGATTGAGGCAATCCATGTAGCTTGTATATGTTGTCAAGGAAGCTCTTGGCCAATCTTTCTGTAGTATCGGGTCTGATGAGGGAAATGAAGTGACTATACTTGGTGAAACGATCCACCACAACCCAAATTACTTCCCTGCTATCTGACTTTGGCAAACCTTCTATAAAATCCATGCTGATATTGATCCAAGCACCCTCAGGAATGGGAAGTGGCTGTAGAAGACCCTTGTATCTGTGATCTCCCAATTTCTTTTGTTGACAAACTTCAAAAGCTCTCACAAATTCTATTACTGTCCTCTTCATACCGGGCCAACTGAAATAAGCCTTGACCCTTTGATATGTACCCTCAATTCTAGAGTGACCTCCCCATGCTGAATCATGTGAGGCACTAACAATTGGATCTCTCAGATCTGTAGAGGAACCAATGTAGAGCTTGTTCTTCATTTGGATGATGCCTTTCTGTACTGATAAATCAGCATTGGTTCCTTCAATTTCTGTGTTCTTCACACAGCTAGCAGCCACACATTCTTGAGCAAAGGGATCATCTTCATAAGACTTGAAAACTTCATCCAACCATGATGGTAAGACAATGGATATTACACAACAAGAACCTTGTTCACAATCCTCAAATATTCATGACAGTGCATCAACAGCCAAGTTTTCCTTTCCTCTTCGATATTTAATAGCATAATCAAGGCCTAGCATCTTCACTAATCCCTTCTTTTGGATTCTTGTCACGATCTTTTGCTCTTAAAGGTGCTTGAGACTCTGATGGTCTGTTCTAATAATGAACCTGTGTCCATCCAAGTAATGCCTCCATTTCTCAACAGCTAGAAGAATGGCCATGTATTCCTTCTCATAAGTAGACATTGCTTGATGCTTTGGACTGAGTGCCTGACTCAAATAAGCAATAGGCCTCCCGTGTTGAAAAAGAACAGCTCCTATGCCTGATCCACTTGCATCTGTCTCAAGAATGAATTCATCAGCAAAATTAGGCATTGCTAGGACCGGGGCTGCACACATGGTTGTCTTGAGAGCTTCAAAAGATATTTGAGCCTTATCTATCCACCTGAATGCATCCTTTTTAAAAAGTTTAGTCAAAGGTTTTGCAATGGATCCATATCCCTCAATGAACTTCATATAGTAACCGGTCAACCCCGAAAATCCCCTCAATTGCTTCAGAGACATTGGAATAGGCCAATCTCGCATTGCTTGAATCTTGGAAGGATCGGTGGAGACTCCTTCATAAGAAATCACATGGCCAAGATATTCAAGCTTAGTCTGAGTAAAAGAACATTAGGACAATTTGGCAAAAAACCTGTGTTGGCACATCACAACAAACGCTTCTCGAAGATGAATGAGATGATCCTCAAAAGAGGAGTTGTATGTCAATATGTCATCAAAGAAAACCAGCACTGATCTCCTCAAGAAGGGCTTAAAGATTTCATTCATAGAAGCTTGAAAGGTGGCCAATGTTAGCTTCCAATTAGGAATTGAAAGTCTAACCTTGTAGAAGAAAGAGTTAAGGTGAGAAGAGAAGTGAAAGGGGATGAGAATTAGAGAAAGAGATGAGAAAAGAGAGAGAAGTTCAAAAGGAAATTCAGTTTATATTCATTGGATACTTGAATTACATTCTTAGGACCCTATTTATAGACATTTGGATACATTGCATCTAGCTAAAACTGAACTAAACCATCCTAACAGCTTTTGCCGCCAAAATTAGCAACCGCCACCAAGTTTGACTAGATTTGACCCTTAACAGCATTTGGAGCCTAAAATCCGACCCAACAAACATTTAAAAGCTTACAACACAAAATTGAGACACTAACCAGCCAATACAAGCAAAAATTACAATTAAATTCTAACAATTCATAACAATCCCTCCCACTTGAGAATCTTCTTGTCCTCAAGAAGTAAAATTTGGGAATTGACTCTTCAAGAAATTGCAATTTTCCCAAGTCATGAAGCTCTTGTCCAAGTTGCACCAAGTCACCAACACCTAGTTTACAGCACTGTGAACCTACTGCAGTGACCTCCGGGCCTTAACAGCAGCTGGCTGCAACACCAGCAATCCATTCGACTCTGCAACAGAAGGGTCCCGAGCAGCTGCAGCTCCCTTTTTAACCTGCTTTTTAAGTAGAGACACGTGAAACATGGGGTGAATGTATGAATGCGAAGGTAAGTCTAGCTTATAAGCAACATTACCAATTTTCTCCAGAATTTTGTACGGGCCAAAGTATCGGGCACTTAGCTTGATATTACGCTTGACAGCCAAGGAGGACTGTCTATAAGGTTGCAATTTAAGGTAGACCATGTCACCAATGTCATAGCTTTTGTCTACCCTTTTCTTATCTGCATAATACTTCATCCGAGCTCGAGCTTGTTGGAGATTGTCCTTAAGCACTTGCGTAAACTGTCTCCTCTGCTGCACTAATTTGGTTGCTGCAGAATTAGTGTTTCTCGATAGTTGCAGCATCATAGGTGAAGGAGGTGGGTAGCCATACAAAGCTTGGAAGGGTGAAGTGCCAATCGATGTATGAAAGTGAGTGTTGAACCAAAACTCAGCCAACGAAAGCCAATGATTCCACTCTTTGGGCCTTAAGAAGACCATACATCGAAGGTATTGCTCCACACATTGGTTGACTCATTCAGTTTGGCCATCCGTTTGAGGATGATAAAAGGAACTAAGTGCCAATGTGGTGCCCATCAACTTGAACAACTCCCTCCAAAAAGTGCTTGTGAAGATCTTGTCTCGATTTAACACAATGGATTGAGGCAATCCATGTAATTTGTAAATGTTGTCAAGGAAGATCCTTGCCAATTTTTCAGCAGTAACAGGTCGAGTCAGAGCAATGAAATGGCTATACTTGGTGAAACGATCCACCAGTACCCATATGACCTCCTTGCCTTCGGATTTGGGCAATCCTTCAATGAAATCCATGCTAATATGAATCCAAGCTCCATCCGGAATAGGAAGAGGTTGAAGGAGTCCTTTGTATTGATGATCTCCCAACTTCATTTGTTGGCATACTTCACAAGATTTCACATAATCACTCATACCTTTTTTCATGCATGGCCATGTAAAGTATGCTTTAATTCTTTGATAGGGTGCCTTCTACACCAGCGTGACCTCCCCAAGCAGCATCGTGTGAGGCTTGGATGGCTTGTTTTCTCAAATCAGTGGCAGAATACACGAACAACTTGCCTTGGATTCGAATCAGACCTTTCTGTACTGTAATTTCAGCACCTGCAGCAGCGTCTTCAGCACCTGCAGCAGCATCTTTTGCATCTGAATTAAGTACAACTGCAGCTATTTTCTCCTGAGCAAAAAGATCTCCCTCATATGACTTATGTAGCTCTTCCACCCATGAAGGTACCGCCACGGAAATAGCAATGCAAGTACCTTGATCAGCATCTTCAAAACGCCTTGACAGTGCATCCGCAGCTGCGTTTTCCTTACCACTTCTATACTCGATGTCATAATCAAGGCCTAACATCTTCATGAGACCTTTCTTTTGAATTCTCGTCATGATCTTTGTTTTCAAGGAGATACTTGAGGCTTTGGTGATCCGTTCGAATGATGAACTTGTGACCCTCCAAATAGTGCCTCCATTTCTCCACGGCCAAGAGAATTGCAAGGTACTCCTTTTCATAAGTCAGCATAGCCTGATGTTTGGGACTTAGAGCTTGGATCAAGTAAGCAATAGGCCTTCCTCCTTGAGAGAGAACATCCCCAATACCCGTACCACTTGCATCGGTCTCCAAAATAAAGCTTTCGGTGAAGTTTGACATTACCAAAACCGGTGCAGCACACATTGCGGCTTTAAGGGTTTCAAATGCAGCTTGTGATCTCTCATTCCATGCAAAAGCATCCTTCTTCAAGAGTTCCGTCAAAGGTTTGGCAATAGAACTATAACCCTAAATAAATTTTCTATAATACCCGGTCAAGCCCAAGAAACTTCTCAATTGCTTCAAGGTGATCGAGATTGGCCATTCTTGCATTGCACGGATCTTATTAGGATCAGTTGATACTCCCTCTTGAGGGATGACATGACCCAAATACTCAAGCTTACTTTGAGCAAACGAACATTTGGACAACTTTGCAAAGAATTTGTGTTGTCCCATTAAAACGAACACTTGACTGAGGTGAGTGAGATGAGCTTCGTATGTTGAGCTATAAATCAGTATATCATCGAAGAAAATGAGCACTGGCTTCCTCAGAAAAGGCTTGAAAATGTCATTCATGGTTGCTTGGAAAGTGGCCGGGGCATTTGTTAAACTGAAAGGCATAACAACGAACTCGAAATGGCCATGATGAGTTTGAAATGCTGTCTTGTAGATATCCGGCTCGAGGACCCTGATTTGATGATATCCTTGCCTCAAATCAAGCTTTGAAAAGAAGCATGCTCCATGTAGCTCATCAACCAAGTCGTCTATGACCGGAATGGGGAACTTGTCTTTCACGGTTGAAGCATTCAACCGACGGTAGTCAATACACATTCTGGCCGACCCATCCTTCTTTTTCACGAGGATCATAGGTGAAGCAAAAGGACTACGTCTCAGTCTAATGAAGCTCATGTGAAGAAGCTCCTCAACCTGCCGCTCAATCTCTGTCTTTTGGCCATGTGGGTATCGGTATGGCCTAATCTTAAACGGTTCAGCATTACCACGCAAAGGAATGGCATGGTCTACACTCCTTTGAGGAGGAAGACTCTTAGGCTCCTCAAAAATGTCTGCAAATTCATCAACTAAGGTCTGAACTTCTGGAAGAATGTCCTGTTGTAGCTCTACCGAGGCTACCATGAACAATTGACCAATCCATTGTATTGCCTTCTTCTTGATTCCATCTTGCACTCGTTTGCCATCAATCAACTTGAGCTGAGCTTCTTCTGAAATGCCATTCAAGGATACCTTGGTGCCATGAACCTCAAATGCTACGGTCATCTTATCAAAATCAAACACAACCGGATTGAAGGTTCTCATCCAATCCACCCCTAGCACCATATCGCAACCTCCCAAAGGAAGAACTCTGAAATCAAAGGTGAATTGATGCTCTTGCATAGACCATGGAAATGCTAAGCACTTGTTTTGAGTTGTCAATGAGTTGCCATCAGCCACCATCACCGCCAAGGGATGAGTTTTGGTCACTTCATGCTTAACCTTCTTAATCAGCTTTGGTTCAATGAAGCTATGTGCACTCCCACTATCAATAAGGATAATGATGAAATGTTTTCCAGCCTTGCCTCTGATTTGGATAGTGTTATGAGCTCCACTACCGGTTAAAGCCTTCATTGATATCTTTACTTCATCCTCACTCAAATCCTCTAGTGAAGAATAGCCAACACTGTAAATTTCTACAGCAGAGTGTTCACTGCCAGATTCTGCTTCAGCACGGGTCCCTTTAGCACACATTAATGCTTGTGTTTTGCACCTATGACCAGGCTGATATGGTTGGTTACAATGAAAGCAAAGCCTTATCGAACTTCTGTCAATAGCACGCTTAAAACCAGCACCAGAATTTGCTCTCGGTTGTGGGATGAACTTGCTGCTAGACTGCTTAAATTTGTCACTCGGTTGGACTTGAGTAGCTTCAATCAATTTTGCCTTGTTATAAGCACTTGACAAAGTCTTAGGACCAATGGCTTTTACCATATTTTTAATCCTAGGCTTTAATCCACTTATAAAGCAAGAAACATAATATGACTTAGCATCCTCAGGAGCTATAGACAAAACTGATAGCAAGTAGGATCTTAAGTTCTCAAACCTAAGCATATACTCTCTCACGATTGAAGTTTGAGATAATTAGTTAAAGTTATCCACAACATCTGTTGATTCACCTTCTCCACAACGTTCACACATTTCTTTTACGAATTGTCCCCAAGAAAGATTCGGTTTGCTCTTCAACAAACTATAATACCACATCTCGTGGTCACCATGTAAATGCACTACAGCTAGCTGGAGTTTTTCATCATCAGGTATGTTATAATATAGGAAGTAACGATCACACCTTCTCAGCCATGATTCCGGTTGCTTTCCATCAAAAAGATCGATTTCAACTCTTGGTTGCCTGTAATTACCACTCCTTCCACCAAATATAGTGTCATTGCTCACTGTCCTATGCTGGTACTATCGATCAGGAGGTCTGTCCAGGTGTTCGAGTGCGCTGCCAAGCTGAATTCTGTGGCCTGTTACTGCGGTCTGCATTCAAAGCCTCAGGTCTGCAATGTACTTGTCCAGAGGCTCGATCCTAATTATCTACATCAAATTCAGGTTGCAAGGATTGATTTTCAGCTGATCTGATGTTAATTGAAGGTCCTACAGTTGGCTGCACTATCGGAGATTTACCTCGGCTCCTCACTAGAATTTCAGGCCTGTCAACATTATCTTGCTGCTGATCGGTCTCCCTCTAATGAAAGATCTGACTTGCAGGCTTCAAGATCGCATCCACGCTTGATTCTCTTTGTTTATTAACCTGATCTTGCAATTTTTCAATTTTCTCTTCAATTTGTTGCAGTTGTTCTTCCTTATTCGAGTCTTTATCCAAAATCAACTTTAACATTTGCTGAATGCTATCATTCCTCTGCATATTCTTGAGATGCTGCTGATCAAACTTAGCATTCAGCTCGATTTGCTGCTGATCAAACTTAGCATTCAGCTGTTCGAACTTGTCATTCAACTCCCGGTGATGATCACTTGATACATTAGCACCAGAACTTGTAACTGCAGTAACAAAATTTATTCTAGAACCAGGTGCACTGGCACCTCCAGCTGCAGATCTTGTTCTTACACCATCGGTCATGTTTTCCTTTGATTTAGCCATCCTCAATCAATCATTTGATTGCTTGAACCAACTCTGATACCAATTGTTAGCTTCCAATTAGGAATTGAAAGTCTAACCTTGTAGAAGAAAGAGTTAAGGTGGGAAGAGAAGTGAAAGGGGATGAGAATTAGAGAAAGAGATGAGAAAAGAAAGAGAATTCCAAAAGAAAATTTAGTTTATATTCATTGGATACTTGAATTACATGCTTAGGACCCTATTTATAGAAATTTGGATACATTGCATCTGGCTAAAACCGAACTAAACCATCCTAACAGCTTTTGCCGCCAAAATCAGCAACCGCCACCAAGTTTGACCAGATTTGACCCTTAACAGCATTTGGCGCCTAAAATCGGACCCAACAAACATTTAAAAGCTTACAACACAAAATTGAGACACTAACGAGCCAATACAAGAAAAAATTACAATTAAATTCTAACAATTCATAACAGCCGGAGCATTTGTTAGACCAAATGGCATAACAACAAACTCGAAGTGGCCATGATGAGTCTGGAAAGCAGTTTTGTATATATTCGGCTCAAGAACTCGGATTTGATGGTACCCCTGCCTCAAATCAAGTTTAGTGAAGAAATGTGCTCCATATAACTCATCAAGTAAATCATCTGTGAAAGGAATAGGGAACTTAACTTTCACTGTTAAGGAATTCAGCTGTCGATAGTCAATGCACATTCTTGCCATTTCATCCTTCTTCTTAACCAGAATAACAGGGGAGGCAAAAGGACTGTGGCTTAGGCTGATAAAGCTCATTTGAAGCAATTCATCTACTTGCTTCTCAATTTCTATCTTCTGAGCATGTGCATACCGGTAAGGCCTTATTTTCACTGGATCTAAATTGGCTCGAAGTGGAATAGCATGATCTACACTCCTCTGAGGGGGTAGAGCTTTAGGCTGCTCAAAGATATCCTCAAACTCTTCAATCAAAGCTTGCACTTCAGGTTGAGTAACCGGTTGTAACTCTGCAGGAGAGATTGCAAACAATTGCCCTAACCACTGAATTGCACTCTTCTTAAGCCCTCCTTGTAAACTTTTTCCTTTGATCAACCGCAGCTGTGCTTGCTCAGCCATGCCTTGCAATGTGACCTTAGTTCCATGAACTTCAAAAGAAACTGTCATCTTTTCAAAATCGAACACTACTGGGTTAAAGGATCTCATCCAATCAACCTCGAGCACCATGTCACATCCTCCCAAGGGAAGAACTCTGAAATCAAAAGTGAATTGATGCTCTTGCATAGCCCATTGGAATGCTTGACACTTATTCTGAGTGAGAATGGAGTTGCCATCTGCTACAGTCACGGCTAATGGATGGGTCTTGATCACTTCATGTCTCACTTTCTTCACCAATTTAGGATCAACGAAGCTATGAGTACTTCCACTGTCTACAAGAATGGTAATGGAAGTCTTACCAGCCTTTCCCCTAATTCGAATGGTATTGTGAGCTCCATTCCCGATTAAGGCTTTCATGGAAATCTCGATTTCATCCTCAACCAATTCATCTTGTGAACCTTGCTCAGAACTGTCTTCATCAGTTTTTGTATCTTCACTTCCTGAATTAACTTCTAATCGAGCTCCCCTTGCAGACATCAAAAACTTGGAGTTGCATCTATGTCCTGGCTGATAAGGCTGGTTACATTTATAACATAGCCTAGCAGATCTCTTATCAAAAGCACGACCTGTCTTAGAGCCTAATGCATCTCTGTGATGAGATTTGAAGTTGCTTCCTTTGGGTTTACTCTTGTCACTTGAAGATACAACCGTGGCTTCAATCAATTTAGCTTTGTTATATGCTTTAGACAAGGTCTTTGGCCCAATGGCCTTAACCATGTTCTTGATTATTAGTTTTAATCCACTAGTGAAACTAGAGACATAATATGCCATCGTAGCTTGTGGATTAAAGGCTATCATGCTAGCTTGTAGATTCTCAAAACTTTTCATGTATTCTCTCACGGTAGTCATTTGATACACTTTGTTAAAACTGTCAACACCATCACTTGTGTCCTCTTCTCAATGACGCTCACATAATTCTTCCACGAGTTGGCCCCAAGAAAGATTTGGATTGCTTTTCAACACACTATAGAACCACACTTCATGATCCCCATGAAGGTGCACTGCTGCCAATTCTACCTTATCAGCTTCATTTATGATGTAAAAATGGAAAAATCGTTCACACCTCCTCAACCACGACTCAGACTACTTGCCATCAAAAGGCTCAATTTGCACTCGTGGCTGCCTATGAGCATTGCTCCTGCTACCAGATGTAGCATCATTACTCACTGTCTTTCGATAGTGTTGATCTGGTGGCCTGTCTTGATGTTCAAATTCATCAAATGAACTGTGGTGCAAAACAGAATCTGGAGGTCTTGTATTCAGACCTGAGTTCTGGCCAGATAATCGAGAATGTGCTTGTTCTGCAGTTTGATCTTAAGTCCCTGCAGCAACCTCAACCTCTGGAGGTCGAGCATCAACTGATCTGAAGGCCTAGCCTCAGTTTGCATCATGGGAGATTTATCGCGAGTCCTATCCAAACTCTCAACTCTGTCATTGTGAACTTGTGGTTGCACTACTTCAGCTGGAGGAATTATTTGACTAGCAGGTTTAAGAATTGCATTTATGGATGATTCACCTTGCTTCTTAACCTGATCTTGTAAATTCATAAACTTTGCCTCCAATTGCAACAATCGTTCTTCATTTTTTTGGTTATTTTCCAACTATAACCGCTGCAACCTTTCAAACAATCGATCTTCACTTTGTTCTTGCGATTTGCGAATGTGATCATAAAGTTCCTTAAACTGATCAGTAGTAACATACTGAGCTTCCTTTGAGGCAGTTGCACTAGCAACAGCAGCGTATGACACATCAGGATTAACTAGTGAAGCTACATTACCACAACCAGCTCCCGATCGAGTTCTACCTCTACCAGCCATACTTTGTTTGTTTTTCTTTTGTTTTGCTAGCTCAAATCAATCAATTGATTGCTTGAACTTGGCTCTGATACCAATCGTTAGCTTCCAATCCTAGAATTGAGAGCTAAACTTGTGAAAGAAAGAGGTAAGATGAGAAGAGAAGTGAAGGGGATGAGATTCGAGAGAGATTATCCAAACGACATCTGAATTTTCATTGATTGAATGAAGATATTACAAGATTAGGACTTATTTATACTAGATCTTGACACATTGAACCAAGACCTTTCTAATAACTGACTTAAACTGAATTTGGCGCCACAAAGAGAAATCAGCCACCACATTTGACTATTCTTGACCTCTAACTGCCTTTGGCGCCTAAATGAACCACCAACTAATATTTGAACTCAACATAAAATGCATCACTTAAGCTATACAAACAATACATGAATCAATTACAACCAAAACTAAAGGAATCACAACATACCATCCTCCCACTCAACTTCTATCTCTACCTCTCTCAAATCATCCTTACTTGAGATCAAAACAACTGTAGCCTTCTCGTGAGCGACTTGGCTAAGGTTAGAACTGGTTGCTCCCCTAGGATTAGAAATAGGTTAGGGGGGTAACCTCCCTTCCTCTCACTTGTTCATAGCCTGAGCTAACTATCCTCATTGGTTCTATAACTTCGAAATCGACTGTGAATGAGAGTGGACCAACTGTTGGTTTGCTTCCATAAAGTGGAGCATGTACTCCTCAAATTGAGAAGTGTAGCTCAGAGGTTAGGGTGGAGGGTTAGTGCTATGTACAGGAGGGGTAGAAGAAGAGCCATACCTTTGCCCTCCCTGGAAACCAGGAGGGTGTGGTTTACCTGCAAATCCTAGCGCTGGTTGTCTCATAGTTGGGTTTCGGATTAGCATTCTATCTCACATGGCTGGGTTTCGGATTAGCATTCTATCTCCATGAGAAGTTCGGATGTTTGCGCTACCCTGGATTATAGTTGTTCGAGTACAAGTTGTTGCTCCTCGAGTACTCCTTAGCTGTATAAACCTTATCCTGCACATACTCGGGAAACTATGACGCATACAAACAATCAAACACACATTGATCCTCACCTGAAAAAATGCCGCACGGAGTAGCACCATCAGATGAAGATTCAGCTATGTTAACTGGATGCACATTAGTGGGATTTGCATGTAAACTCATCATCTTGTCCATCTTTTTACTAAGTGGATATAGTCGTGAATTAACATCATCGTGGGGTGCTACTTTGTGGACAGTACGTGTATTACCCCTAACCACCCTCGCGGAAGAGGCTTGGTCGAGGGAATGTTCACCGAGGCACTCAAAAAGCGTCCAAGCCTCATCCTCATCTTGCTTGTTAAATGCTCCCCTGCATGAAGCATTAACCATTTATTTGTTCAAAGCACTAAGACCATCATAGAAATTCTGAACAAGAGCCCACTTGGGTGGCCTATGGTGGGGACAACTTCTAAGAAGTTCCTTGAACCTATCCCAACTCTCATGAAATTGCTCCTGGTCCTTTTGTTCAAAATTGTTTATAGCATGCCTAATAGCTATCATTCTGGCTTTAGGGAAAAACTTGATCTGGAACCATTGTTGAAGGTTGTTCCAAGTGGTGATTTCACCCCCGGGTAAGGATTGAAACCACATCTTAGCTATGCCTTTTACTGAGAATGGAAAAAGATGCAGTCTAACCGCATTGTTTGCGACACCTTGATAATGGCAGGTTTCACATATTTCAAGGAATGCGTCAAGGTGCTTGTATGGGCTCTCAATCGGATTCCCATAGAAAGTGGGAAGCCTGTTGATGATCCCAAACTTAAGTTTGAAGTTGGTGTTACACATGGCGGGTAATGTAACTCCGGCGGGTGTGACATACATTTGGGGAATGAAGTGGTCCCCAATTGTATGCGGCGCATTTTCGTCGGCCATGGTTCATTGTGTATTCTCGCCTGCTTCGGATTGCCTCACAATAGATAATGCCCGCTCAATTTCCAGAATGTGAGGTAACAATTCGGGATCGAGCAAACGTCTACCGTGCATGCAATACTGTTGCTGGATTGAATCCATGCTGACCACGGCTTAAGAACCAAGCACAAAAATTTATACAATCAACTAAGAGCAATAAACAAATAATAAACAAAACAAAGTCAGTTAATCTCAAATTCTAACCTAGCAAACCGATTCCCCGGCAATGGCGCCAAAAACTTGATGTGATCTTAGAGGTTGTTTTAAAACTGTCTACTCGCAAGCGTACGAGATTCTCGTAGCTTCGTCGGGTATATGGGTCTTGTCCACAGGGAATAGTTATTAAGTTAGGACTAACGATTAACAAACAGTTAAAAATCAGTTGTTTTTGGGTTGGTTCAAGTTATCAAGTACACAAAAGCAATTAAACAATGAAAGGGATGTCAATACGATTAAAGATAGTTTAGGGAGTAAATTCGTGGTAGCTCTATTAGTATCCCATTACTATATTTTACTTAGGATGACAATTTGAAGGTCCTAGGCTACAAGCTCTAGTCTTGGGTTAATATATAAATTAGGGTTTAAGAGAATGAAATAGTCTAAATACATAATCTATCTTATCACCCTAAGTGAAGTATATGTTATCTCATTAGCATTACTTAATTTCTTTAAGGCTCCTAATTCTATATTAATTGTTACAAAAGATTGGGTTTAGTGTTGGGTACAGCCGCAGCCCTGACCGCCCGTAAAGTCCTTTAATATTATAGTCTAGGCTACAAGCACTAGACTAATCGTTGCAAAGTTGGAGATCTAGATATGGCTACAAGTACACATACAAAAATATCAAAAAATCATGAATAACTCCCTGCAGGGTGCGAATATAACATAACTAAATCATCGTTCGGCAAAATACAAAACGGAGATACGGACGGCTACCCGTCCTTCATCCCTAAATTAAAGCGTCTACTCCTCCATAGGATTTTTCTACATCATATAATTCAAATAAAAGAAAAAAACAATGCGTAAAACAAACTAGAAGTAAGAACTCCCTCAATCTTATGCTGATATTAATCCGAGCCTGAATCCTCCCAGTACTCAAAAACTTGATGTGATTTTAGAGGTTGTTTTTAAACTGTCTACTAACAAGCATACGATATCGTCATAGCTTCGTCAGGTATACGAGTCGTATCTATAGGGAATCATTATTAAGTTAGGACTAACGCTTAACGAACAGTTAAAAATCAGTCGCTTTTGGGTTGGTTCAAGTTATCAAGTAAATAGAAGCAATTAAACAATAAAAGAGATGTCAATTTGATTAAGGATAGTTTACGGAGTGAATTCGGGGTAACTCTATTTGTATCCCGTTGTTATATTTTACTTAGGATGATAATTTGAAGGTCCTAGGCTACAAGCTCTAGTCCCGGGTTAATATATAAATTTGGGTTTACGGTAATGAACTAGTGTAAAGGCATAACCTATCTTATCACCCTAAATGTAGTATAGGTTATATTATTAGCACTACTTAATTTTTTTATTACACCTAATTCAATATTAAATGTTACAAAAGATTGGGTTCAAGGTTAGGTACAACCGCAGCCCTTACTGCGTGTGAAATCCAGTTATATTATGGTCTAGGCTACAAGTGCTAGACTAATCGCTGCAAAGTTGGAGATCATGATATGGCTATAGAAATACCAAATAATCACGAATAACTCCGCACAAAGGTGCGTATATAACATTACTAAATCATAGTCTAGCAAAATACAAAACGGAGATGCGGACGGCTACCTATCCTTCAATCCTAAACCAAAGAGTCTACTCCTCCATAGGAGTTTTACACATCATATAATTCAAATAAAAGAAAAACAATGCATAAAACAAACTAGAAGTAAAAACTCCTTCAATCTTGTGTTGACGTTGACCCAAGCCGGAATCCTCCCAGTACTTCAGCCACCTTTGCTTCAGCGTTTGAGAACTCCTACATCTCGTAGCGGCTTTGAGTTCGAGAGGAAGGGAAGAGGTGTGGCTGGAAAATATATCCCTTTAAAAACTGATCTCCTCTTCTCTATTTATAATCTCGGCTCTAGGGTTGCAAAACTCGTGCCGATCGATCAGCACTTTGAGCCGGTCGATTGGCTAACAATGCCGATCAATTGGCAAGCTTACTATAAAACTCCCGATCGATCGGTGATGTTGGCCGATCGATCGGCGTGCTCACTGTTAGGTTTGTCCTGACCATGAGCTGCTGATCGATCGGTTCTCCATGCCAATGGTTCAATTGAATCCTAGGATGCTATGAGATTTATTTAATTCATCGAGTTGTGACCTGATGAGTCTTTCTTTTGAACACATGGTCAGGTTTCTCCGAATGGTCTTCAAATATGCTTTAAATAGTACCTGATTTTGCCGCTATTCATCTTTTGTTTGCTCCAATGTGAAATAAAGAATGCAAATATATCGCGGGAATGAGAAATAAAGTATGCAAATATGAAGCATATCAGGAATCATGTTTGAATTAATGGTGACTGAAAGAGCCTTTAAGAGTAAAGGCAGTGGAGCCACTAAGTTGCTAGAATTTGTTCATGAAATGTTCATGGATTGCTAAAAGTTCAGGTGAGTCGAAGCGATGAGTGTTTCATAAAATGTTTATGAATGACTACTCAATTAGTTGATATATGGATATGCCTATAAAGACTAAAGTCTTGAATCCTTTGAAAAGTTCAAAGAATTAGGCTCCACTTGTTTCGAGGGAAGTACTCTTCCCCTGGAAAACTTTTTCCTTTGAAAAAAAGGTTTTCCATGGAAAAGACAATTTCCGATGAGTTTTTCCGTTGTTTGTTTCAACGGAAAACTTATTCTGCCATTGCGATGTTCTTTATTTGTTTTAAAGGAATCATCTTCTACCAATCATCTTATACCTAATCATAGGACAATGTAATTAACACTGCAATATATTTGAAATTATCTACACTTTGTGTGGTTGTGAAATTATTGCTAAGGTATCTTGAAGTTTGAACATTTATCACCTATACTAATATATTTCAATATGTAAATTGAGATACCTTGAAGTTCATAAAGATTTTCCACTCGGGTACCATATATCAAAATTTGGTGAATTTTTAAAAGTGCTAATATAATACATAATTATGATAATATTTACAAGCCATGTCAATATTTTCACCAATTACGATAAAATGTTCATTGCATGTCAATTTAAAGTACCGAAATATGGCCGAAAGCATGTCATTTTTGCATTTTTTAGAAAAAACCCTTAAATTATAATGAGAATACTTATATTGTTGGAATCATATTTTATTTCAGCATTTTCTATCAAAAATCCATCGAATTTCAACAACGGTACCTAATTGGTGAAATTTTAAAACTTCAGAATACCTAAATAATAGAATGTTTAAACTTTATGGTACCCCATTGTATACGTATTAAAATGAAACCGTACCTAGTTGATAAATGGTCAAACCTAGGGTACTTAAGTGATAATTTTTCTAAAAACATATATAAAAAGAAAGTATTTTCTAAAAAAGAATATAAATTATAAATATTTGATTGGTGTTTAGTTTGATGTAAATATTATTTACTAATTATAATATTCACCATAGCGTGAATTATTAAAAATGTTTCAAATATAAAATATAAGTCAAGAACCGAAAATCAAATGGAACCGCAAATTTCACTTTAGAATTTGGAGCTGATTGATCTTTGTTCGTCCATTTTTTATCCCATATTATTGCCTTTAGCGATCTAAGATCCCACCAAGTTCATTTTGGATCCATATTCAGGCTGATGTATACATTCGAGCTTCATTGGTTCCTCAGATTGATGACTTCCCCCCCATTTTGAAAGAGAAGTCATTTTCCGCATTAGAGGGAAAACATTTTCCATCAAAAAGCATATTCTGTGAGCATAACTCGCGCCAAACCATGGAAAAGGGGAAAACCACTTCCTAGAATATTGTCCCCCCTACACAAATGGAGCCTTCAAG
Organism: Simmondsia chinensis; assembly: GCA_018398585.1. Classification (NCBI taxonomy): domain Eukaryota; kingdom Viridiplantae; phylum Streptophyta; class Magnoliopsida; order Caryophyllales; family Simmondsiaceae; genus Simmondsia; species Simmondsia chinensis. The sequence goes on along the minus strand of JAGTTD010000009.1, from coordinate 22,466,925 downwards.
ACTAAAGTTAAATAATTATATCAATTCACTTTGATTTGATCGCAGTGGTGATTTCTGGAGAATTCTTTTTTTTTTTCCCCCTTACTACAAAGAGCTGTAGAAAGGATCAATAATATGTTATTGAATATGGTAACATTCATATGATGAGTCACCTCTATATATCAAAAGGTTTGTAATGTAAGAGGTTTTAGAAAGTGTTCTAGAAATACAACTGGTAGCTTGTGTTGGATAGATTGACAGCATGAGATACTGTGTTTCTACAGCTTGGTACAACTTATAATATAGATGATGTATTAGATATATCTTTAACCAAGTTATTGTTACACTAAGTACATGAGAGCTTTAGTGTAGTGAGAGGATGGTTAGGGTCATCAAAAGAATTCATATCTTCAGTCTTAACGGTTAAGTATGATGGTGAATCTGCTCCTTTAGACTACAATGAAACTCTTAAGTATAAAGACGCAGACCAATTGGTCAGGGCAATAAAAATTAAATCAAAGTAATTATATTTTAACTAAGTTTGGGAACTTGTAGAGGCGTCGAAAGGCATTAAGTCCGTTAGATTGGATCTGAATGGATCTACAAGTATAAAGAGTTCATGGGACGAGAAGGCAGAGACCTTCAAGGCTAGATTGATGCCATTGGGTTATACCCTAGTGGAAGGAATTGTCTTTGATGAAACCTTCTAATCAGATGTCATACTTAAGTCCACAAGAATACTCTCATCTATTATATTTCATATGACTGGACACATGGAAGTCAAGACGAGATTTTCTGAATGGTCATCTTGGAAAGTTATGTATATGATATAACCAGACAAGGTCGCTGCCAAGAGTGAGGAGCATATAGTATGCAAATTGAGGAAGTCTATTTGTAGACTTAAATAAGCATCTTATTCATTGAATAATAGATTCGATGACGTGTAATCAAGTCTTCAGGATTTGAATCGATGGTTAGTGAACCATCAATGTAGGATTGACATAACAAGAAAGTAAAGACTTTCTAACTATTGTATATGGATAACATTCTACTCATTAAGAATGGTATAGAATTTTTATAAGCTGTTAAGATTTAATTGTCCGGTCAGTTAAAAAGTGAAAGACCTAAGATGAGCTCACTATATTCTTAGGATGAAGCTTATGTGAGATTTAAAAGAAAGAATGTGAGTTTGTCATGGATCGTTTGTTTTAAAAGGGAGTTTATACGTTAACGGTCTGAAATTTGTGTTTACCTTTGAATGGCAATCATTAGATGGTGAAGAGTGTAGCAGTCTCATATTGCTTACTTCATTATGGATTGGATATTGAGTACTTATAGATAAAAGCATGTGAGCAAAATAATGGGGAAATGAAAGATTAGTATTGGTTAAAGTTTATATTCAAAGCATTGACAAATCTCTAGAGGGATAATTATGCAATGCATAGCTAATTGGGTTTAGGACAAGTGAGAGATTATTATGTCTTGGAAAACCCGATTATTTTGTTTTTAAATATTAAATAAATAAAATTATTTTATTTCTTTATTGTCTGATTATGTTGTAAAAGTCAAACATGCGTGTGATTGTTTTTTTAAAACATTCAATGAGATGGTCGTATTCCAAGATGATATGTCAGGTTTGATTTAAGTAGTCAATAAGATGGAACCACATATAGGCTTAGATCAAACTAGTGATATGTTGTCAAAGTATGTTCGTTGTGGGTGATAAGTTTGGACAACTTATTTGATAAGACTATAATATGTTACTTTTGATGACTTGTCTTGGTCGTGTAGATAAGGATCAAAGAATATTATGTTGGTGTTGTCAATAAGATTGTAACATTAAGTAGGACCACATAAATTATTTATTTCTTATATGCTATAAGAAATAATTAATTCTATAGGATGATAACCATAAATCCAGGAAACAGTTTGAACTCGTGCATGGATTGTTCGCTGCTTTGATGTGCTAAAAGGATTAGTCAAAGTGTGTTGACTTGAACCTTACATGCATTTACGACATGAAGTGTAGCAGGAACAATTGTTTTACATGAAATCTATAGTTTCTAACGAGGTAAAGATGTCCCCTTAGTTGATTCGCGAGCATACAAATAGATTCTACAATTTTTGGCCAAAGTATTTTATATGTTTGACATTTGAAATTAGTATGCAAATTATTTATGTATTATCGAATTGTTTGAAATGCGTGAGTTGAGAACTATGGTGAGAGATGTAAGAAAAGTAATGATAGTAGTTAAAGTTACTTTTACCCACGGATATCTAATAGAGGGGTTAATTGTCATAATAAAAGTTATTTGAAGAATTCTTGAGTGAATATATTTAATTCTAGAGTGCAGTAAAACGTATTTAGTGAAATTAGTATTTACTAAATAGTAATGAATTGTTATCATAAGATGATTATCAGATTTGAGCCCTTTTGGAGCTAGAGTTAGATTGTCTACGCCGTCCCTTTGCAAGCCTCAACTTTGCATCATTTGAAAATATTTAAAAAATGAATTTATGGGATGAATTATATATTTATGAGATAAATAAATAAACAAATATTCATAAGATGAATTATTCATGAAGTCATGGTGACATCTGCAGCATTATTAATGAAGTCATGGTGGCGTCAGCAGCCCAATTTAATAGGGAAACAGAGCGTTATTCACACGAGAGGTATTTTGTTTGTATAAATACGATATTTTTTCATATAGAATTCAGTTTTAAAGGGTTTGGGAACCTTATTTCTCCTACGATGAAAACTCTAAAATTATTTTAGGGGTCTTGAAAATTATTGTTTAGCATATTTTTCTTAAAAATTATTTTTGAAAAGATTGCAGGAAAAATTTTCTAAGTTAAATATTTTTGGGAGCCCACACTCTCGTTACTAGAAGAGGTCATTGCGAAGAAGTCCTTAAGATATCAAGATGTTCTTCTTCTAATTTTAGATCTTCAAGTCGGAGCTGGGATTCGTGCTTCAAGTATATCTAAATTAAGTATTTGCCATTTAATTTTTCTTTATTTCGTTTATTCTACATACTATGTTTACAGTTGTTTTATTCGATGTTTTTCGTTTGTCGTATTATAAACCTGTTAGAGTAAGATCTAGATCAAATTAAATAGTTTAATTAGGCCAGAACTTTAGATTTAAAATTTAAAATTTTATTTAACTAGGTATTGCATTGTGCCGTTTAGGAAAATATTTTTTAAATATGTTCTAAATATATATATACACACATACATATTTTATACAAATATTTTTATATATTTATCTTTTGATATATATATATATATATATATATATATATATTGAATATATAAATTGGGCATTATACAATATAAATATTAATCGACATAAAAAAATTAAGAAATGTACGATGTGATGCCCATTATGGGTGTTAAAAGAAAACATTAACCAAAATAACTAACCAAAAAAATGTGGGTAACCATTTTGAATTTATAGTTCGGTTAATCGGACTGATAAATTAGCAATATTTTGGTTTGGTTACGGTTAGGTACTCTATTTATTTTGATTAGCCGAATTACAGAAATAATCTTTATATTTTGTGTACAAACATCATAACAATACGTCGAATTGGTGTAGTGGTTGGTTTTAAATCCTCTATACCTAGAGATGTTGGGTTTAAATCCTATCAAAATATTAAATACCTATTGAATTTAGATTTTTAAATTAAACTTAAAAAAAAAAAAAAAAAAAAAAAACATTTGACTGGAAACTTATGGCGACCCCACCTTTGCTTATATTTTGTGTTTTAATAGTCAATGGTTAATATTTTTGTCGTACATGACCTTAAACGGAAATATATTAAACTTTTTTGATTGCTGTGGACATTTATTAAGTATTTGTTTATGATCGGCTTTGAAGCTCATGCACAAATTTGTATGTATCTTTTCGGTTACCGATTAATTGATATAACCGAATCCAATTACTAAAATACCGAAAAGCGGTTAACCAGTCTTTTCCCGGAACCATGAAGGGGTGCCCATCCTTCTCTTCAAACGTAATTGTAATTATTGGATCGTGTTAGAAGCACAATTCCAACACATGCAAACAAAGACAAAGGGAAAAAAAAATGTGAATATCGGTGGATTTAGATGTTGAGCTTGGGAGAGAGAGAGGACAGAGATTAGAGAAAAATAAAAGCACTTATTATTTCTATGGAAGCCATACAGGTACTATAAGCCAACACAAAATAATAAAGCCTAGATAATACAAAATTGCCCTTACAAGTAAACAATATCTAGCAAAATAGATACATAATAGGAAAATAACAAAATAATAAATATCTAACATGGCCCACTAAGTTGGCATGTAAATTTTAATTACACCCAGCTCGGAAATAAAAAAGAGTGTAAAAACTTAGTCAGACACTCAACAAGTTGATGTCAAGAGGAAAGATGAAGCAGCTTGAGAACATCTTCAAGAACCTTGTCACGAAACAAATGATGATCAATCTCAAGAAGCTTAGTACACTCGTGAAAAACTATGTCGTGAGTGAGATATTATAGTCTGATTATCACAAAATAATAAAAAAGAAAAGCATGTTGAATACCAAAAATTAGAAAGAAGAACCTTCATCCAAATGATCACACAAGTAGCACTAGCCAAACACTGATGCTCTACTTTAGCAGAAGAGCGAGAAACTATAATATGCTTCTTGGATTTCCAAGAAATCAAGGAATCACCAAGAAAAACTCAAAAACAAAAAATAGACCGGCAAGAATTAGGACCTGTAGCCAAATCAGCAAAACATTTCAAACAAAGAGAAGGGGCAGAGTAAAACAAACCCTTGCCTACTCGTGCCCTTTAGAAAACAAAGGACACGGTATGCAGCATCAAGTGAGTTCCCTGAGGATGAGCCATGAAACGACAAAGAGTTCCAACTGCAAAAAAGAGATGTCCGGACAACTAATAGTGAGATAAAGTAATTGCCAACTAAACGACAATATCGAAAGGTGTCGTCAAGAAACAACCCATCATCCTTTTTGAGATGGTAATAAGGATCCATGGGAGCAGACACAAGTGGTAGCCAAGATATCCAACAAACTCAAGAAGTTGAAGCGTATACTACTATTGAGATAACATTATCCTTTGTGATTATGAGCAACCTCTATCCTAGAAAAACTTGATGGAGCCTAAATCCTTAAGCTTAAATTGAAAATGTAGCAGATCACGAATCCTTAGTAGCTGCATAAAGATTATTTCTCGCAATTATTAGATCATTAACATACACAAGGACCATAAAAAAAGATGGACCCTGACAACGAGTAAAAAGAGAATAGTCATAGTGAGGTTGTACGAAACCAAGCCAAAGCAAAGATTGCGGGAGTTTAGAAAACCATTAACGGTTGACTTGTTGAAGCCCATACAAACTCTTATACAACTTACAAACCATAGGAATACTCGGCCCTCAACTCAAAACGTCTTCATGTAAATCATCGTGCAAAACTGCATTATATGTCAAGTTAGAGTAACTGCCAATTTAAAAAAGCATCTTAATTGTAGTAAACTTCTCCAAAAAAAAGGTATATGAGAAGTCAACACTTCTTTGTGAGTGAAACCTTAAACAACCAATCGAGCATTAAAACATTCAACGGACCCATATTTTAACTTGACTTTACAAACCCAACGACAACCACGAGGATGAACATCGTGAGGTCAAGGAACAATATCTGTTTTATGATTGTCTTCCAAGGCTTGCAACTCAATAGCCATAACATCGCACCATTGAGGGGATTTTAGCAGCCTTGTGGTCATGCTCAAGTTCGGTTATATGAGAAACCACCGGAGCAAATTTTTCAAAAGAAGGATTTAATATGTCATAAGAAAGGAAAGAAGAAAGAGGATGGCAATAGGAGGAGAAACCGAAATTGAAGAAGTAGTAGCAACACTACAATGAAAATCATGATGATAGGAATGTTTCTTACTAGGTCTAAAGGACTGTTGTGGCTAAGGACTAGGAAGAGAATTGTTAGAACCAGTAATTCGAAGAGGGGGAATAGAGGAAATGCGATATACGAGGGTTTGTAACTAAAGGTGCTTGAGATTAGGGTTTTAAAAATGGGGGCTTTGCAGAAGAAGATGTTGAAAATGAGAGTTTAGTGACTATAGGCTCTGCAAATGAGGGTTTTACAGGTTTTTATTATTTTTTTTTTGGGGGGGGGGGGGGGGGGGGGGGGGGGGGGGGGAGTGCTTAGTACATGGTGGTTTGGGGGGTTCAATAGAGGAAATCGAAGCCGAAGTAGTGTCTAGAGGGGTCTGTACAGTAGGAGATAAGAGAATAGCATCATGTTCACTAGAATAAATTGGATGGGGGAGACATATAGGAGAAAAAGGATTAGGAAAGAGTACGAAAGACTCAAAGGGAAAAATAGTCTCATGAAAAAAAACACTATTAGAGAAAAAAATTATTTGTTTGGGGATTGAAAAGTTTGTACCCTTTCGCCCAAAAGGGTACCCTAAAAACATGTATGGTGTAGCCATAGGAGCAAACTTATGTCGGTTATGTGAAAGAGTAGAGGCAAAACAAAGACCCAAAAACACGCAACTGTGCATATGCAAGTTTAGTATTATATTACACTTTAAAAGACGAGTTATTATGAAGTAAGGGAGAAGGAAGTGAAATAATGAGATATGTGGAAGTAAAAACACTATCATTCCAAAAAGAAATTAGAAGTTTTGCTTGAAAACGGAGAGCACAAGTTTCATTCAAAAGATGTTGATGCTTTCGTTCAATAATGGCATTTTGTTAAGGTGTTTCAACACATGAAATATGATATATAATTCCATTTCATGATAAAAGTAAGGTAACCGAAGTTTGGGATCATTATCGGGCGAATAATTTCAAAGGATATTGAATTGGTTTTGAATCAAGACATAAAAATCCCTCAAATATTAATTTGCTTCATATTTATATTTGAGCATGTAAATCCAAATTGCACGTCAACAATCCTCTATCATAGTGAGAAAGTAAAGATGTTTCTTAGAAGACTTCTCATAAAAAGGTCCCCAAATGTCAAAGTGAACTAAATCAAAAGGTGCAGCAACAACATGATTGAAAGAGGGAAAAGGAAAGCATTTTTGTTTAGATAGAGAACATATGAAACAAGGAGCATTACAACCATGACAAGACATATTAGGCTTGACACTATTCAAAACTTGCAACTTGCTATAACTAGGATGTCCCAATCTACAATACCATATATTATTCTTGACAAAAGAAGGGGTATGAGAAGTTAAAACAGAGGCTGGTATTACAACCCGATTATTTAGCAAACCAGAATGCTTGAAAAAAAGATCATCCACAAACTTTATGTAGGGACTAAGCAAAGGCGGATGCAGCTTGGAGTACCAGGGTCAAGCACCCCTGATAACTATCGGAGATACGTATAGTATATTATATACAATCTACTCATTTGTTTAAGAAAAATTAAATTTTCCCCAGTCATTCATTTGTCAACATTTCTTTTGTTTGTTTCTAATATATAATAAAATGATAAAAGTTTTTTTTCGGTTATCATAAATCATGCAAAATTATATATTATAATAGCTTAAAACTAAATTAGGTCTTGGTCACATAGTTCTATTGGTATTTAAATATTTTTTTTGGGTATTGCCTCTAGACTCTCAAACTTAGAAGACTTCTTGATTCTAAAGAGTCTATAATAATTAATTATGGTCAGTAAAAATAATTACTTTTTAATTTTTATTTTTCAATTAACAAATTTAAGTTTGAAATAAAGTACGTTTAATCGAAAAACCTATTAGAAGTATATCATGTTTTAGTTATTACTCTTTGGTAGAAATGGAAAATGGGCAGATAAACTAAAGATAAATGTAAATAGTTCTTATGGAATATATGACATTACTACACAAAAAAAGATATTATCATATGTTAACCTATTACTTTTACAAATGTCGAGTGCATCACAGAAAGGCATGCTTATATACAAAAGATATATTTTGTGACTATACAACATTATAAATAGTACATACTAACACTCATCGTATTTATCATACATTAGAATGTGTCGTGGCTGAAAACATTTTCTGGATCCGCCATTGGAATGAAGAACATAAAGAGCATGAACTTTTCTACCAACTGCAATCATTGTCCGATGGTGAGGTCCTGAAAAATACAATGAGTTGTGGAAAAAATACATGAGAATTTTTCAACATGAAGTAACTTCCTAAGTGATAGAAGATTAAAAGCAAAATCAAGTATAACACGCTATGAAGCTTCAGTAGAGAATAAAGTGTAACGCTTCCAAAATGTGTAAGTAGACAGCTATTACCATTAGGTAACACAACATACTAAGGAGTAGTGATGTTGAGGCAATCAAAAAGGATTTTGTTACCGCACATATGATGTGTGGCACTAGAGCCAATAATCTAGATATCTGATGGAAAAGGAGAAGTAGACATGGAGCATGAAAACATAATAGCAAATCACATACACCTAATAGAGCTAGGATACCAGACTATGTGAATCTCGAAATGTGTCACAATGGTTGGAGATATTGTATATGCTGTCATACAAGAGCTCAGAAAGGCTAACAGCTGTTGACATTGCATGTCAAATAGCTCTAGCACAGATTAAACTACTGCATTATTTGTTACCGTCTATCTAGACCATGAAAGAGAAGGAAAACCACGATTGTTACACCCACTGTTCTAATAACCTGGTGGAAAACCATGCAGACAATAACACTTATCAACAATGTGTCCGTGCCTCCCGCAGTGAGTGCACAATGGTCTATCCTTATTGTTAGCAATTTTTTGCTTGACTTTAGCATCAGAAGACTTCGCAAGCACGGCCAAAAGCCTTGGAATGTCCTATATTAAGAGAAAACACTTTCTCCAGCAAATAGTTGACTTTAACTCTCTTGCTAAACAGTTTTAGAGAAAACATCATGCAAAGGAGGAAAAGGATTCAATAGCAAAAGCTGATCATTCACAATTGCATAGCATTCAATCAAGCCCATCAGAATCCTCATCACATTACCTTTCTTGTCCTCCTCTGCTATGACCTTTAAAACACCATACCTACAAGCCTTCATTGTACCACAATCACAAATAAGAATTTCTTCATATTCCCAACTATGAGTAGTACTCTGCAATAGACATATTGTCCTGCTTTAAATGACTAATTGTCTTTTCGAGCTGTAAGATCCTCGGTCCATTCTTGTGAGCATGTCATTGCCTCAATTCCGTCCATTTCTCACATGCAGTGGATGCAAGAATGATACTACCTACTATATATTGAATTCACAGGCAAAGACATCAGCATGTTGTCACAGAGTTGCTGCTTCTCAAAATTTGGATCATCCATCTCTAGTTGTTTTAAGGTGTCATTGACAAAACCTAGCTTATTCTTGGCCTTGACAGCCATAGATGTAGAACAATACCAAGTGTGATAGTTGATTGCTCATAGCAACACTTGTGATACCAACACTCCTCCTGGACTTGCTTGCACTCAAAAAATATGGATTCTCAAAGACATCAATGGGCTGAGGAACCAAAATTCCAGTTAAAACTCTATTGTGCATCTCCGATTGAGGCTGATCGACACTTGTTCATACCGACGACATTGCGATAGCTTCGTCTTCTACCAAATCTCCCACTTGTGCCTTCTCGAGGTGAAGAATGCGCAAGAACAATCAAGAATCATGCAATAAATCAAAGAATCTGAACAATTGTTTCTCAATCAAACAATTAAGGCCTCCAAAAACAAGCAATCTGCGACCGTGCTCTAATCGAGCAAGAAAAGCACCAAATTGTAGAAGAAACAACCAATTTTGTTGCAAATAGCTTTCATGTCATGTCAAGAGCTCTGCTCAAACACATGCTACAAAGGAAAAGGAAAAAAAACAATGAACCTCTACGGCTTAGATGTTGGGCTTAAGAGAGAAAGAGGATGATACTACTTAATTCACGTATTTCCCGCTTAATTCAATGTTCCCACCAAAATTCAAATGCTATGAGTTGGCACCAAAAGTTAGTTACTATTTTGAATTTGAATATTCACATTGATGAGTTGTATGTAGTCATCTTTTGTAGCTCTATATAAGAGCATATTATGAATGTAGGGAATACAAGTCCAAAATTACAAATTCTAATCATCTTCTTCTTCTATTTTCTTCCTTCTTCTTGACTTTAACTTTTCTCTTGTTATTTGACAAGTCTATTAAATTTAGACTTTATCATTTGGTATCAGAGCTGTTCATCCTCAGACCAAGCTTGATTTTGTCTTGTTGATAAGTTCTGCTAAAAAAAAAAATATTTTGTGATGGTATATCATTTGCAACATTGGCCAAGAGCTCAAAATTCTTCATGTACAAGTTTGAATCCCTACACACACAAAGTGTTCGAGAAAATGCCACAATCTACAATACAACAATTAGGCTCAAAATTTGAGCAATTGATGCTCTGACACTTGGGACAATTGGTGGGGAAATTTGTCAAAGGTGATCGGCATCTAATGAAACTACACTTGCAGTGATGATTACTTTTGTTCTCTATCCTATAATGAGGATGTCCTTCATGAGATATTCTCTCCATTTGGTCCTATTGAAGAAATAAAAGTAATTTTGTCATCAGGTTTCAAAGTTAAAGTTCAAGTTCATTTTTCATAGCAAATGCAATTTCTGCATTTTCCTTACATGGACGAGCTATATATGATCGATGTTGCTATTTGGATGTCCAATTTCTCAATGTTGAAATTCAAGCATCTAATAAGGAATGTTCTATTGGAGGTGCGTCTACTACAAAATTGGTTCCCTTTAAACAAAATGAGGTTGATGTTGTACACAAAAAACATGTCAAGTTTAGTATAGTTGTTGACAGTAAAGGTGCGTGCTCAATGAAGGGAGTTGAAAGAAATGTTCCAACCACTGCAATTGAATTTCGAGAACATAAGCTTGAAGCTCCACAATTTGTGCAACCTAAGCAACATTGCCATGTGCTAGTGGAGAATGTCTATATGAAGCTAGACATGGGTGTGAATTTTTTGGAATCTGATGAATTTGCTCAAAATGTGGCTGGAGATGTTTTAGACAACAATATTATCAAAGAAGAGTTAAGTTTGAGAAGAAAGGATATTAAACTTAAAACATCTCTTGCGGTCTGGTATTCATTGATATGGCCGATTGTTAAATATGAAGGTTTTGCTTATGCTTGTGACTCGTTGTTGGCTGGAAATACCAAGCTTATTTTCTTGGACTTAGCATTTGAGGTCGAAGATAATAAGGAAGATATTTTTACTATTACTGTTGATAAGGCACCGCAATATGTTCGTTTAATTCGTGGTACTTCTATGGTCTTGACTATATTGTTGCCAGACTTTGTAATAGGCTTCATCTTTGGAACACTCAAGCTCCAAATGTTTGTGTTTGATCTTGGTGGTATTAAGTTGAGATTCGAGATTTGCCTCCCTTTTGGAATTTCACCCTTGGGGACAAGGATGTTTTGATGGGGAGGGTATTGATACCGCCTAATTCATGTATTTCATGCTTAATTCAAAGTTCCCGCCAAAATTCAAATGCTTTGAGTTCGCTCCAAAAGTTAGTTACTATTTTAAATTTGAATATTCACATTGATGAGTTATACGTAGTCATCTTTTGTAGCTCTATATAAGAGCATATTATGAATGGAAGGAATACGAGTCCAAAATTACAAATTCTAATCATCATCTTCTTCTATTCTCTTCTTTACTTTAACTCTTCTCTTGTTATTTGATAAGTCTATTAAATTTAGACTTTATCAAAGGATAGTGACGAGAGGAAATAAAGAGAAGTTATAATTTCTTTAGAAGCTACCTTACAGATACTAAAAGCCAAACAAAATAATACAGTCTGGACAAAAGGGATAATACAAAAGTTCCCTCATAAATAAAAGTATGCAGAAACATAGATATATAACAAGAAAATAATTAAATAATAAATATCTAACATATTATTCAAACAAGAAATTGTTGCTCTCGAAGAAGCAACAATTGTTGAACAATAAAGGGCTACTTGATAGCAGAAAGCATTTTTCATTTGGAAAACATGTTTAAGAGTAGACAATTGTACAATTTTCTAATATATAAACCTGAAAAATGCGTTCAAGTAATTGTGGTTTTCCAATAATTTGAAAATTGAAAATGATACCTAATATACACATAAATCTGAAAATTGAATAATATGATTTGTACCCATTCCAAACAATTATGTCATCGGGTTGGAGTAGAAGTATCACTTTGATACACAATTTTAAAGTGCCGACCACCTACTCACATTGCTTAATCACATACAAATAAAAAAAAAGCAATTCATTGTTGTATAGAACAAATATAACCTACACATACGACAACAACAAATCTAGTGTCTCAAGGACTCCCGCATATGCAAGGACATGGGGGTCGGGGGCCGGGGAGAGGGGGATGTACTCAGCCTTACCCCTTCATGGTGCTACCCTAAAGGGAGTCTGTGTTTGGGGACACCCAACCTAAATAACTCACACATACAACATAATAAATCTTGTATTTTACTTGACATATTCACCTTATGTTGTCTCGTACAATGACAATATCAATCTCATTTTAGACCACTACATGTATTTGTTTTGTCTTTTATTCCCATACTATAGGAATTATCTTTTGTCACTTTAGTGGATGATTTAGTATAAAGTGCAAACGCGTTCCCCCAAGCAAGTGTCGCTTTAAAATGGGGAACTTAGACTTAAATACACAAAAATCACTCGCTATTACATTCCGCAAAGATGGGTGTCATTAAAAAACTCACATAGTCCTCTTATGCGTCTTTAGCCTTGAAGAGTGAGTCATGGGTCGAAGGTTAGAATTGATAGCAAGGGTGTAGGAACTTGAGAGAAAGAGAAAGAGTGGAGTGAGGAAAGAGGAATAGAAGAAAGCTTAGAGTAAAGAGAGACAAGAAAGGAACATGTCTGAACACAAAGGTGGAAAATTTTTGAAAGAGTTTTAAACTGTTTTCTAGATTTTTCGAAAGAGTAAGGAAAATTGGAGAACTATTTTCCTAGAAGACTTGGCTCGTAACAATTCCTAATTTTTAATTTTTCAGGAAAATTTTTCAAGAAAACTGAAAAATTCTCTGTTATCAAATAGCCTTCAAAATCTCCAAACACATAATCAAATTTTTCTTTAGTTAATTATTAGATACTAAACTATAATGTAATTCAATTCCAATTGTTATTAGGAGCAAGTTGAAGGATGTTGCCCTAGACGAAGGGATCGCATTCAACAAGGCCTATGGAGTGAACTCATTCGTTTACGACCCCCGATAAAATCGAGTTTTCAACACAGCTATGTACAATTACACAGTCCTAACTATGAAGAATATGTTCAGATCCTACCAGGGATTTGACACAATCAAGGTGCTCGTGGATGTCGGTGGTGGCATTGGACAGACCCTAAGTATTATCCTGTCTAAATATCTGACCATAAGGGCCATTAAATCGACTTGCCTCATGTAATACGTCATGCCCCTCCATATCCTGGTATGAATTCTATAAATCTTTGTTTCTTCAAGTGAGTACAATCTTGCTAATATGCAAACTTGGTACTAAAGTTATACAAATTATGAAGGTTTTCGATAAATGAAGGTTCAATTTATAATTTACAAGAGTAAATAGATGCAAAATACAAGATTAGTAAAGTAGAATCTTAAAGGAAAAAGGACTAGTACAGTTTTAATCTTCAAAGAAGCCTCGTAAATTTGAAGTGGGGAAACTTAGTGAAAGATCATTTTGATTGTAGGTTAACCTAGAAGCAGAGACACCCTTTGGAAGATGTGTACCAGCTGCTTCTTTGTATAGATGTAGCGAACCTGAATATCCCATTGAACTTTCTTTTCTTCATTATAGTGAAAACTGACTTCTACATGATTTGTTTGTTCATGAGCGATCGGGTTGGCTGAAAGTATGTGGTTGAGGTGTTTTCACAATGAGGATCTGTTAGATATCTAAGGAATTCCCCACTGTCATACAACAGGTGAGCCTTTCTCAACTTCATATTATACTATGGCCTTGTGCTGTGATTCTGGGGTGGAATTGGAAGCCGTTGGCTACTTCTCAAGTCTAGAAGAAATTAAGTTCGAACCAAAAGACCGCATTATAGGAATACAAACATATATTATTAGGACAACACCCTAATCCACAATAACATTTGTTGTGATGGGAGCACCACTATTAGGGTGGTATATAAAACACCATGGTTAACCATAATGTTTGAAATAGCGAAGGATCTATTGAACTTCAAATGGGGCTCTTGAGGTTGGTGTATAATTTTTTTTATAATATTTACAACAACTGAGATATCTGATCATGTGAATTTAAGGTACTAGAGAGCACTTGTCGCACTCCTAAAGGTGGGCCAGTCAACTAGTAATGTGCCATCACTATGGGAAAAACTGATATAAGAAAGGAGGAGTTGTTAACTTGTTTGGCCTAAGACATATCGTAAGGGCGAGGAGGTTGGCGGCATATTTATGTTGAGACAAGGATAATATAGTAGAGCTTCATTAGGCTTTAATCTTAAGGAAATAATCACCATCCCTTGTTCTTTCACAATGAATTAAGAGGAGCAGGCATTGATGATAGTGGGGACACGATCGGCATCATTGCTAGTGATAACAATGTTGTCCACTTAAAGAAGTAGGAGTATAATACCATAGTTCGTGTGGTTGACAAAGTGCAAAGTGTCCGCCTAAAAGCAATAAAATCCGAGTCAAGGAAAAGTGTCGGTTAAGAGTTGAGACCAAGGTGCCCACTTAATGTCGTGGATTGCTTTGCACATATTACACAAATGATGTAGAAAGGTACGGTGAATGAAATGGGAAGATTATTTCTTTCAAATTTTCCTTGTTGATGAAGACATAGAGGAACACATTCTTTACATCCATTTATTTGATCTTCCCAGACAAGGTTAAACAAATGGAAAGTCCAAGGCATACTATATAGGCTTGATAACTAGAATAAAAGCTTCATGGTATTTGATACCTAGTTTTTGCATTGTGCAACAAGGTGAGTCCTATAGTGCTCAAACTAGTCATCACCCTTACATTTAACATTATATTTCCATTTACTACCAGCCAACATTTTTGATGGGTTATAAGGTGTTGAATCCTAGGTACAGGACATTGAATGCATCATCTACCGACTCTTATCATTTAAAGTCCTTAGCCGCTTAGAAACCAAGAGTAGAGAGGGATAAATGGCATCAATGCTTATGTATATATGCCGCACACGTAGTGACCATAGGCCAAATATTTTGTGCATTGTTTATTGATGAAGTGCTTGTCCGATCGGAGGTCCAAAGATATGAAGGACATCAATCTAGTTTTGGGCACTCGAATTTGCAGCCGAGCCCAAGGGGGACAGGAGGTTGATGGTGCCTCGACAATTCAATAGATGACCGAGGTTTCTATAATCCGATTGGGCAATTGATGCCTAAGTAAGTTGATTGGTTGAGAAATCTCCCAGGTAGGCCAACCAATTGGCTATCAGTCAGCCTAGCGATCTATTCTTCTCTAGTTTGCCAATTGATCGGGCTTTTGGACAGTTAATCAACCATTTTTTTTGTCAACTAAGGTCTTAGGGGATCCCTTTAAAGAATCATGAATTTTCTCCTTATGATAGAGCCACCATTGTAGATTGAACATCAAAGTGATGGTCAAAGCGCGCGAAAAGAGAAATCGAGATTGAAGAAGGGATCATGGCAACATCAAACAAGGGAGTCGACACCTTCGTGAGTTCTTCTTTTTCTTTCTAGTTTGCTTTGTGTTTCTAAGACTCCGATGAAGAAATAGACTCTTAGTTCAAGGGTGATTAACAATTAGCTATCCCGATCTCGCTTTTTATGATCATGTTTGCTAATGATTTTTGTTGCACGATTTTTGCACCTCTTTGGGGCAATTTAATTATATGGTTGGATAATCTCTACAATATGATTTTTTATATTTTATATTTCTAATTAATATGCTTGTTGTCTTGTGAGTCCATGGGCTTTTACAAGTATTAAAACTGCATCAAGTTTTTGGTGACGTTAATCAGTAATCATAGTGCCACCCTTTATGCTTGAACAATTATTTCATTTTATTTTCTTTTCTTTTTTTTGTCATTATTTGGCTGGCCTATTATATAGAATTGGTTTGTTTCATGTTGAATACTTTGTAGGCATTCACTCGAACCTATGTTTATTTCCCTTCACCCAAAGATTAAATTAATAATCTCATTCAGGAAAAGTAAAGCACCAATTACTTTGATTTTGTCCATGACTGATAAGCCTGATTCAGATCTGGTATAAGCTCCTGAGACTGTTGAGTGACACTTTTTCACCAAACCTACAATTGCGCCTATCTGCACTGCATCACCAACCGTAAGTAATGCGCACTTCAAGATTGACATGCAACCCAATGCCTTTAGACTATTTCATACCTGCAGCCTAATTAAATATTAATCAGAATTTAGAACTTGTAGTCTAAATTTTAGAACTCGTTGTCACAATGAGACATAATACTTAGATCCTGGATTGGCTTATCTAGATTCATTCTCTACAATACTTTGATTTATTGATTTAGATTGACCGTCTTTTTTGTTAATTTAGTTAATTGCCCACTTTCTCCAACAAAATAGAAACTCCGATTGCTCGATACTATAGTGATTTTAGCTTTATTCCAATTTGTTGAGGATACGAGACCCATGTATCTGCCAGTAGCTACGACAAGCTTGTATGCTTGTAAGCACATGGTTTTTCACACTTTTCAAAACTACATTAGACCAACATAGGAATTCAAATAGAGCTAATATTGATCAATACAGATTACGATCTCGAACAAGGTTACCTTTAGTCCTAGCAGATCAACCTTAAATTGGAAGCGGATCAAACTCGAGTAATAAAAAAGACAATCATAGAAGTAGGCAATACCAATCTCAAAGTCAAACCCCAAAGGATTAAACAACAACACGGTGAAATAATACGTAAGGTAGAAATAGTAAAGTACGTAAGAGTCATATCAAAGAATATCGATGACATGGATTTCACCATTGCTATAAGTGTTAAGCCCCCACATCCATATGTACAACGAGACAAATTGACACTTGAACTGCCACGATCAACATGATACACCCAATTTTTATTGTACTCTAGAGAGATGGACTAGAATATGCCCCAATTTGCTTATTTATAATCAACGAGAACCTAAAGCTGAGATGTATGGATAGAGAGGAGAATGAATTTAGAGAAGAGACGAGATTTTTTTTGTGAGCATATTCAAACCTTCATGTATAGTCTATTTATAGGCCAGAGATCCACCTATCCTGTTAAGACCACCCACAAAATACCAAACCATAAATTATAAGAGCAAACATGAAAATTGAACGGATTGGGGGAAAAATTTGAACACCGGAATTTATGTGGTTTAGCCGCAACAATATTCACTATTAAAACTGAGGATTACAATATTTTTACACTTTCATCACTTGCTCACTCTCTACATCAGCCAATGATGCTTCTAAATAGGCATCTTACAATCGAAACCATTGGAAGTTTGAAAGTCACGTCGATAACACAAGCACTGATAAATCCAGCTATGATTAATGTTGGATACCTGAAGACAAATAGTCTCCACACTTAGTAATCTCCCACTTGGAGACTATATAGCAATCCCCTATGTTCCCCTTGATAAGTAATCATCATATGTACACTCCACCTGAAGCCTACCAAGCTATGATATATCAGGTGGTACACTCTTTTTTAGCAGAACTGCCTTGTTCAAGCTCCCACTAGTCTTATTGAACAGCGAATTCATTCTGGCTCCAATTGATATCTCTCACTTAAAACATGTACTTGACCTCACATCAGAACGACCCTTCTGTTTAGTTCATTTGCTCATCAACTTTTTAGACTGATATGAAACCTTGGGGAGTGGCTTCTAGCGGACACACTTTGATCTACTGAAAGCTGAGTTTCCGACAGTAAACTTTCCATCAGCTGACTTTGATGTTAAAAACAATGTACCCGTCTTTGGACCACAAGCTATCACTAACGTCCCTTTCGACACCAACTACTCACCATGCGAGAACCTGACAGAATACCCACTGTCATCAAGCTATCCAACCACTATCAAAATATTCTTCAACTCAGGCATATATCTCGCATTGTGTAAAGTCCATATCAACCCATGCAGTGATGAAATGCTGAGATCGCCCAAACCAAAAACTTGTAACGACTATCCACTCACCAAATACACTCTTCATAATCCCCCGCCATGAAATTCTGTATCACGTCCCTACACGAAGTAGCATGAAATGAAACCCCTTGATCTAAAATCCAATTATCCCTCGGTGCATGTATGGTAAGAGCTAGAGCATCCTACATCTCTTCAATCAAAACATTGGCCATATCAGGGTCGGACTTTTTCAAGACTCAACATTATCTTCTCATATGCCCCAGTTTCCCACAGTGCCAACATGGCCCCCTCTTGCCTATCCTATTGCTACTTTTGGCCGTATGTGATATGTCCAAACCCTTACCTCGGGTTTCCGCACTTAAAGAGTGATTCTCGCTGGAATCGTGTTGGTGCACCTCCTCGACCAAAATTAAATCACATACGTCATCATATTTTAATTTTTTCTTTATCAGCAAAGTTACTAATCGCTATTCTCATGGCTTTTCAATTATTGGACGAAGAGGCTAGCAACATAGTGCTCGTATTTCATTATTAAATTTAATTTTCAAGGACATCAACTGATTTATAATTGCATTGAAAGGATTCCTTCACCGCTGGTCATGCAGCCCTCTCAACGGCCTTCGAATAAACGACGTCCACCAACAAAGCTTCAATTTCGCTGCCGCTGCCTCAAATCACCGACACGCACCATTCTCCAATTTGCTCGAGAACCACTAAATCTGTCACCCTAGGTAACCCAAACTAGTTATGTACTCCTTCGTTTTAGCTCCCTGTGTGGCCTAGCAATGCCATTGCTTCCATAGGCTGCTCACTCACCGCCCACTCATTGTCAAGTGTTGCTGAAATATTCAACCATGTCGTACCACGCATGGCTCTTTACACTAGCGTCTACTTTGTCGAAACAACAAATCTAGCCAGCAGTCCTCTCCTCCCATTCTCACATCTATTTCTCCTATTGAGGTTCAAACCTAAGGCTCTGATGCTAGTTGTTAAGCCACCCACAAAATACCAAACCACAAATCGAAATAGCAAACATGAAATTGAAGGGATTAGGGGATAAATTTTAACACTGGAATTTATGTGGTTCAGTCGAAGCTTACATCCAACATCCATGAAGGGGGAGCAACAATATTCACCATGAAAACTAGTGATTGAGATATTTCTTCACTTTTCCTCGCTCACTCTTTACTCCAGCCAAGGATGTCTATATATAGGCATCTTATAATGGAAACCACTGGAAGCTCAAGGGTCATGCCATTAACACAAGTCTTAATAAATCCCGCCATGATTAATGATGGTTTTCGGAAGACCAACAGTCTCAACACTTAACACATCCAGCAATTAAGGAAAATGGTATGAGTTTTTCCTTGCTGTGGATGGAGAGGTCAAAAATGGTGGAGCGGGCATATATGTTTGTCAGTCAAACTTGAGCCCCATTTTTTCAGCCAAGAAATAATTTTCCCACATTTCCATTTCTCCCGCAACAACTATATTGTCAAGTGGCCCTCAGAAATTAAGATCCGGGCCTAAAAAAGTCTACGTTGTACCATATTGTAACTCATTGGCTGGAGGTGGTGCGGCGTGTGCATGCGCCTATTCCCCTCAAGGGCCATTCTAGACCCCTAAAAACTTTTACTAAACCAAGGGAGAAGGAGTATATAAAGTGACTCTACAACTCTAGAATTTACTATCTGGGACAAAGTATCTTGAACAAAATTGAAGTACCCCATTTCCAACAAAGGCTATATATTGGATATGATCTGTTCAAATTTTGCTTTGTTATTTTCAAAATTTTTTGTTTTACTTAGAACGGAAAAAAGAAAACAAAAAATCCCAAAAAGCTATTTTCAAAACTTGTTTTTCAGGATCTCAAACAAAAATTACAAAGAGAAAACGTTATCAAACAAGTCTTTGAGTTTGTCCCTCTTTTTTTTTCTCCTCGAAAGAGCCCGACATATTTTCTTTTAAGATAAAATTAGTTCCTCATCGTTTAATTTCTACGTAGTGTAGGTAATCTAATGGGAACTAATTTTGAAAGAAAATAGAAATAAAGGACTATTTTGGAAAACATTATGAGGAAATAATTTTAACAAACTTTTACGAATGAACTAATGGAATAAACAAGTCAAGAAAAATACGATTGAGTTTGTTATTTTCTTTTCTTGGCGCAATCAAGTTTTTTTCTCTATTTAAATTATTAAGTGACCAAGTTAAGCTTTGAGTTGAAGTTGGGTTACAAAATTAGTAAAATTTGCACTTCCATAATTAACTTATTGTAAATTATTTGGATGACCAAAATTTGTCTTCAATAATTAGCACACGGTTGCTATATGGAACGAGAAGCTCGTACAAATAAGGCCACAATCAACTCACATAAAAGCGAGGATTAGAGAGCAAATGCAAAATAGCCAAGAGAAAATCAAAAGCAGGACAAAAATAAGAGAACCAAAACAAACAGGCAGGAAAAATCTAGAAGGGACTACATGCATATAACACTTCAAGCTAAGATGGGCCATGGATAGGGGAAAATAGCCAACCATACCAAAATTGGAGATAAGATTGATAGGAGGTCAAAACAACAAAAACCCGATTCCATTATTGAAAACAACTCATTTACATTCGATTATCACCGTCACAAGTCAGCCCAATTTGTTTCCCATTTGGTTAGCCAAAAGGGATGCCTATTAAGAATTGGGTGATAGAATCTTTCAAAATTAACTTAGGTTACCAAAATTTCTATTTTTACCCATTTAGATGACTAAATAGGGTTTTTTGTCCAATAATTTCTAACACCACAATGATGTTAATAATTAATCCTCATCTGTTTTTTGCCGTTGGTCTTGTTGAATTTTATGTATTTATATTGTATTTTCTTTATTTCTCTTGTATTCCCTTTAATGTAATTATCTAGTATTAAGTTATTGGTAATAATTTGGTGATTTATTCTCCAGTAGTTATTAGGTGATTTACTCTCTTCCTTTTCTCTTGCATAACCGGCCGTCCACTATCAATTGCCATCAATGGGTTGTTTCATTCTTCTTGCTTAGGATGTTGTATCTCTTTAAGGTTAGACTTCTCACTTTCTTCTTGATGTATTATAAATAACCTAGGTTTATTTGTTAATGAAATCATCCAAGTTTTAAGGCCATGATTTTTGGTTCTTTGTATTCGGCTTCAAGCAAGAGTTTTTGAATCATCAATCAATGTCAAAAGCTTGATTTGATTCGCTCTTATTTTGGGTTTGTTTCGGCCGTTTGTACCTACGGCTTTGGTAATAAAATTTGTTTTGAATTTAGTTCTAGGATTAACTTCACAAGTATTTTATATTTACACTATATTTTCTTTATTTCTTTTGTATTTCCTTTAATGTAATTAGTTAGAATTAAGTTAGGGCTAGTAATTAGGTGATTTATTCTTCTCTTGCATAACTAGTGGTCCACCATCAATGGATTGTTTGATTCTTCTTGCTTAGTCATAACTATTGACAAACAACACCTGCGCAAGAATACAGAGCCTTAAGGGTAGAGGTGGCCACCCGCGCGGGCTGGCCAGGAAACCGGCCCGGGCTGGCCAGGAAACCGGCCCGGACCGGCCAGCACTGTAGTGGGTCGGGACCGCCCCGAGCCAGGGATACCCCGGGCCGGGCCTCGGGCCTCTTTCTTTGGCCCTCAGAGCCCGGCCGGGCCCGGGCCCAACAGAGCCGTTGAACGGCTCTTTATTTTTAAAAAAAAAAGTTATATTTTTTTTTTCTATAAATACTTAAACCTCCCCAACCCATTTCCTCACCAAATCTTCAATCCTCTCTTCTCTCTCTATACATTCATCATCTCCCATCTTCTCTAACTTTGCTAATTGCAAAAATTGTGCTCTAAAGTTTGAAGTTCGTAAAGTATTTGGCTGAACTTCGAATTTCATTGTTCTCTCATTTCGGTAATTTTAGTATCGTAATTTTATTTGATTCGCATCTTTAGTTATTTAATTTGCATTACTACTTGCATTTTATAAATACTAATCACTTATACTAATATGGCACACAAGTCTTCATCATCCTCTGGAGCCGGTCGTGCTAGTTCTAGCTCTTCTCGGCCACCCAGAATCCCTAAAAGGAGTAGAATTGTCTGATTTGATACTGAAGAACGAGCTTTTATACAACCAGACCCAACACTCCCATACACTGATGATAGCATAGATTATGACTTTTTACAACAACAAGATTATCATGAGTTAGGTGGTGGTGGGGTTGGAGACTCACAAACTGATGAGGAATCCACCCCCACCACCGAAGCCCAGCTTGAAACTAGTAGCGGTGCTAGTAGGCGTACAACTAGTGGGGTATGGAAGCACTTTACCCTTAATAAAACAACTAATAAAGCAACTTGTAAATTATGTGACCCACCTAAAGATTTTAGTCATCAACCTGGCAGTGGGACGGGCACATTAAACAAACATATACTTAGGTGCCACCCCGAGCAATAACCAGAAAAGAGCCAACAACGTCTAGTACAGCAAGTGACCGGTGCACTTGCTAATTTTAGGTTCTCTCAAAGGAGCAACCGAAAGGGGCTAGCTAAATATATAATTTTGAGTGAAAGGCCTTTTAATACCGGCGAAGACCCAAATTTCGTCAACTACCTCCAATGAAATGTGAACCCTGCCATTGTAAGGATTCCTCAGAATACCGTAAAGTGGGACGCTTTTACGTTGTACCATGGGATGAAAGCTGGGGTCTTCATACATTTTGCGACGAACACGAGCATGTTCTCGTTGACGTCGGACGTATGGACGTCGAAACCCGGCCAACCTTATTTGTGCATAACGGCACACTGGACCGATGAATCCTTCATCATCCAAAAGAGGATAATTCATTTTGGACTTTTAGATTGCCCCCACAATGCCGAGGTAATTACGGGTGTGATTATGTCGGCAGTCCGCCACTGAGGCATAGAGCGACGTATCTTCAGTATTACGTTCGACAATGCTACCAATAACACTACAGCGGTTACACATTTAATTAGGCAAATGAGACCCATGTTAGGTGGGAAGTGTTTTCATATTCGCTGCATTTGTCCCATTTTGCATTTATTGGTAATGGATGGTTTAGATCTTATAAAAGCATCCCTTACCACCTTAAGGTCCGTAATAATATCTTTTAAATCATCCAACACTAGAAAAAGAAAATTTAAAAATTTATGTAGGTTGCATAACATAGAATATAAACAATTTAAATTAGACTCCCAAACTAGGTGGTTGTCTACGGTAGAAATGTTAGAGCACATTCAACCATACAAAGGCGTTCTAATAGAATACGCCCAAGAAAATAGTGCAGAATGGAGCAATTACAACCTGGCCGGTATAAATTGGGAGACAATAGATCAAATTTGTAACTTTTTTAGCATGTTTAAAGAGGAAACGCCATTTTTTTCGGGTTGCTATTATCCGACCATGCCTCAAGCAATATCAAGATTGCTTGATATTGTCAGTTGGATGGTGGGTAATGAATCCAACCCCGTTTTGTTCGCATCGATTCAGGTAATGAAAGAAAAGTTTTCCAAATATTATTCTGAACTACCTCTTACATACTGCTTGTCAGCTATTTTAGACCCTCGTTGTAAACGCGGGGGTTTCAACTTGTTTTGCCAACATTTTTTCAAGTATTTGTATCCTACTCTTAATATCGACACTTTCATTGCCGATGTCGATAACGACTTGCATAGTTTATTTTCTCAATATTCCAGTCAATTAGCGTCCAATAATCCTAGTACTGCAGCAGTAGGATCTTCCACATCTAGTGGAAGTAGTCCACACACGTCATATTCGTGGAAGCTGTTGGAGCAATTTACGCCCACAGTAGCCCCCACGTCATGTGGCGAGCTAGATTATTATTTGCGGACGCTGATGGTCCATATTTTCGGGCCGCCGGCCAACCCGCATTTTGACCTTTTACAATGGTGGAACACAAACCAAACCCAGTATCCCGTGCTTTCCACCATGGCACGTGATATACTAAGTTGTTCGGTGTCTTCAGTAGCATCGGAGTGTGCTTTCAGTTTTGGTGGCAGGTTGCTTGGAACGTAGAGGGCGAAGCTATCGCCGTCAAGCTTGGAGATGTCCGTGTGCTTGAAGGATTGGCTACTAGCAGAGGCAAGAGATCAACAGAGAATGAAGCTGGATTCATCGAGCGATGAAGAAGACGACCGCACAATTGATACCTCAAATGATGGCCTAGATACCCCCCAAGGCGACTGATATCAACACTTTTGTATGTCAATTATTTACTTTTAAATATTTACGCCCCATATGTCAAACTTTGTGTTTTTTGATAAACAAATTTGTACTTTTAAATATTAGGCCTCAACTGCGTTGTATTTGTACTTATATTTGTTACGTTATTTATGTACCATTATATTTTTTGATAAGATACTTACCATTACTTATTGTATATTTTATTTTATTGCATATATTTAACATTATTTTTTTTGTATAATTTTGTATCTCATATTATTTATCAATGAATTACAATAATTTTAGTACAAAACGACTTTGTATTATTTAACACTTTTTTTTTCCTTTAAAAAAGCGGGCCGGCCGTTGGCCTCCTCTACTTAAGGGTTGAAGTGTGTCTCACCCCAAGAAGCATCTTGGAAGATGTCCATGAACAACTACATTACACTGATAAGGCCTAAATGCATCTCGCCACCGAGATGCATCCCGAACCACTATTGAACATCACAACAGTCGGCTAAGATGAGACACATCTCGGGCCTGCAGGGTCATCACGTTGCTAGTTATGATCTCACCCGAGAATCAGCTGACAACGACTATCCGCCACTATGAGATGAGAAAGCAGCTAACCAAAATTGGGAGCCCTAAATCAAGGAGCATCACGCCCCGCATTGAAGACCGGGTGAAATACATCCCCCAGTAAAAAGCTATAAATATGGTTTGAGGCCTTGAGAAAAACAAGTCTCCTCCCCCTCTTCCGAGATCAAACGCGGATCGTCTAGTCCTTTGCCTCCTCTGAGCATGGAGGCAAGAGAAGTTAGCAAGAGCCAAAGAAAAACAAGGCACATCATCACCCCTGCAAACCAAGAGACATGACAGGTAATACCCCGCTCCCGCTTGAGTCAAATACCGACACCAATTTCGAAGAGATGACGCTTGAAGTCATGAAGAGGGTACTCGTCACCCACTAAACCCTTCACGCCATGAATACTTGCCAACCCTATGGGAAAAGTGAAGGTGTCGAATTTAGAACTGTTGGACGGGAAGCAAGCTCCGGACGACGACATCTCGGGATTCGCAGAATGAATGTGCATTTAGGACGCACTCGAGGACGTGTGGTGTAAATGCTTTCCAGCTACCCTAAAGGGGATGGCTCAAGCCTGGTTCTCCTCTTTCTCTAATGGGTTCGTACGAGGCTTTTCGAACCCTCGGAGAAGTTCATGCATCACTTCTTAAGCAACAAGAGAAGGAAGAAGACTGCCGCCTAGCTAGTTTGGCTTAGGAAAACAGAGAACAAGTCCTTGCGGGGATTCATTCGACAATTCTCCCAAGCAATTATCAACATCCCAAACCTCACGGATGAAATGACCATCACCGCTTTCATTAGTGGGCTCCGGAATAGGACTTCAAATTCGCCCTCGCAAACGCTCTCCTCATAGCCGTAGATGCACTCTGGGCAAAATCCAACAAATACATCATTGAGGATGACGTAATGACCAAAGCTGAACAACCAAGGTACGAACACGAAAAGCATAGAATGTATACCCCTGGCCCTAACTCAAGGACTAAGATAGTAGTAAGGGGCATGAGGAGAACATGCAACCCTGGCCCAAGAAGACCCCCCACGCTACTCTTGCAAGTTAAAAAACCCGTGGCAGAGAAGGACCAGGCTCACACGGACCCAAAGGCCAGGATAAACGAGAAGAAGTGGTGCAAATACCATGAAGCACTTTGACATGATACCAAAGACTGTCGAGCAATCAGATACCAAATGGATGAGTTGGAAAAGAAAGGCAATCTTGAGAAATTCATGGATTTAAGGAAGATCAATCCTGAAAGCTTCGGGCCAGCTTGTGAAGACCATAAAGTTATGACAAATGCTCTAAGACATGTGATAGCAACGATAAAACAAAAGTCAGGAAATGCCAGCCCTTAACCTTTACGTAATACTATCTTAACAACGTCAGAACTCCTCATGAAGACCCCATGGTCATTGCTATAGAAGTTGGAAACTACTTAATTCAAAGAGTTTTGATGGATTAATGAAGTTCGGTCGACATCCTTTTCCTCCATTATTTTGAACAAATGAGAATTTTGCCTGAAAAACTGATGCCCACAACTGGAACCCTCGTAGGATTCTTCAGCAAAGTGGTTAATCTACTAGGCACTATGAGCCTCGAAATCCTCTGGAGAGACGAGGAACAGGGACAATGCTTGAGGCTGAATTTCACGTTGTGACGGCAAACTCGGCATTCAGAGCCATGCAGGGATGCCCAGCGCTAAACTCGTTAAGAGCAGTAGTGTTGACCTACCACCTCGCCACAAAAGTCGAAACAAATGAAGGGATTATCCTTCCCGTTAGAGGGTGTCAGCAAATGGACCGTAGTTGTTGCTGCGCCCAAAATATGCCAGAGGCAAAGGAAGCTGAAGGCGAAAAGAAAAAGAGGTGAGACCCAGAGGAAACCATTGAGGTTAAACTGGAACCTGAAAAGTCGGTTCGGATTGGAGCACAGCTAAGCCAAGACGTACAAGACCAAATCCAGTAAGTACTCTGACAATATCAGGAGGTTTTTGCATATTTAGTGGATGAGATGCTAAGAATAGATAGCCGGATCATTAGTCACTGTTTAAATGTTTCGCTCGAGAAAAGAGCCATAAAGTAGAAAAAAACACAACTTTTGCACAGAACAGAATGGGATCACAAGCGAAGAAGTATGGAAGCTCCTAAAGGCAAATTTTATACGAGAGGTTCGATACCCAGTGTGGCAGGCAAACGTGGTTTTGGTGCAAAAGCAAAACAGAGGTTGGCAGATGTGTATAGACTTTACCGATCTAAATAAGGTTTGCCCTAAGGATTCATTCCGTCTTCTCAAGATAGATCAGCTAGTTGATTCCACAGCAGAAAACATACTATTTAGCTTCTTGGATGCCTTTTCTAGATACCACCAGATCGTGATGGCCCCGGAAGATGAAGAAAAGACATCCTTCATCACCCACGAGTGCACATACTACGTTCGAGTCATGCCATTTTGGCTGAAAAATGCAGCACCACATACCAACGCTTAGTGAACCACGTCTTCCAGCAACAAATAGGTGAGATTTTGGAGGTATACATCGATGATACGATAGTAAAGAGCAAGGAAACCTCAAATCGTGTAGGCAACTTAAGGGAGAACCTGGAGACACTTAAAGCTTACCGAATGCACCTAACCCCAAGCAAATGCACATTCGTCATTCTAGAGAGAAAATTCCTAGGCTTCATCATGAGAGCAAGAGGGATAGAAGCTAATTGCGCTAAGATAGATGCAATACTGAGAATGGAGACTCGAAAAATGTCAAGGCATATCAAAAAGCTGACAGGCTGCCTGGCTACCCTTAACCGATTCATCAGTCGGTTAGGGGATCGATCCTTCCCTTTTTTAATATACGATGAAGAAGAGATGTCATCAATTGGGATAAGACTTGTGAACAGGCCCTTTGAGAACTCAAAGACCACATGGCGAAACTTTCAATTATGCCTAAACCCATTCATGGGGAAGACTAGATCCTCTATGTTTCAGCGTCCGACGACACGATAAGTGCAGTGTTAATATCTGAAAGAGAAAACCTCCAAATGCCGATTTACTTCGTCAGCCAAATATTGAGTGATGCTGAGACACGATATCCCCATATTGAGAAGCTTGCCTGAGTTCATCAATGCTTGGAATGTAGCCGAGGCATTGGATAGCCCCAAAAGGCAACCCCAAGAACTCATAATGCCCATGATGTGTTTTAAAAGCTGTCTTGTAAATGTCATCTTCTTGAACTCTAATTTGATAATAGCCCTGCCGCAGATTAATCTCGGAGAAGAACTTAGATCCATAGAGCTCATCCAACAAGTCATCAATGATTGGAATGGGAACTTATCTTTAATTGTAAGTGAATTTAGTTGACAATAGTCTATGTACATTCTTCAAGTTCCATCTTTCTTCTTAACCAATATGACTGGTGAAGCAAAAAGACTATGGCTATGTATAAGAAACCTTGTCTTCAACAGTTCATCCACTTGTCTTTCAAGCTCACTCTTTTCTGAGTGAGGACGCTTATATGGTCGAAGATTTACTGAATCTGTTCTAGCTTTCAAAGGAATGGCATGATCAAATGCTCTCTTAGGAGGCAAGGAACTTGGTTGCTCAAATAAGTCATGATACTTCAGCAACAGAGAATCAATTGAAGGATTAGAATTCACCTGTCCTTCCTCATTATTACCACTAATGGAATGGAGTTGTCCAGCGAATTGGTAATTCTTCTTCTTGAACACCCCCTGCAACTGTTTCCCACTTATCTTTTGCAATTGTCCTTGCTTTCCAATGCCTTGTAGGTGAACAGGCTGCCCTTCTCTTTCAAATGATATTGTTAATTTAGCAAAATCAAAAAGCAAGGGACTAATTGTCTTCATCCAATCAACCCCTAAAACCATATCACAACCTCCCAATCTCAACATCCTGAAGCCATAATCAAAGTCCTGCCCCTACATCAACCACTTGAAGTTCTTGCACTTGGTATGAGTCAAGATTAAATTACCATCTGCCACGGTAACTGCTAATGGAGAGGTCTTGATCATCTCATGCCCCACACTCGTACAATCTTAGAATCAATCAAACTATGTGTACTACCACTGTCGATTAAAATCAGCAAAGATTTGCTTCTAGATTCGCCCTTGATCCTGATGGTGTTGTGCGAGCAATTTCCAGTCAAGGCTTGTACAAATATCTCAATGTCATCATCCTCTATCTCTTTAATCTTATCTGCTTCTTGCACTTCATAATCCATAACTTCATCCTCTTCTTCAATTATCTCCTCAGTATCACATCCAGAAATAGGCATAAGGTACTTAGGATCACACTTGTGACTAAAGAAATATCTTTGGTTACATTTGAAACAAAGTTTCTGCAGCGTCTTCTCCTCCATGCTCAATGGTTTGTTTCCAGTTGATACTAACCTATGTGAGGGACCTCCAAACTGAGCGTTTCTTCCTCTAGGTGCCTCATTGGAAGCCAGTATTCTACACTCAAACCTCCTTTCCTTCGAGTAAGCTTGAGATAGGGAAGTAGGATCCAATGCCTTGACAAGATTCTTTACCTATGACTTCAAGCCATTGATAAAACTCGAAACATAATATGCCTCTGTAGCATCAGGATATACATCCAGCATCCTTGCCCTGAGATTCTCAAACCTTGACATATACTCCTTCACAGTTGTAGTTTGCACCAGCTTATTAAAATTGTCCACAACATCACTGATATCATCACCAGCATACTTCTCACACAATTCTCTTCCAAATTCCATCCAAGTTATCAAAGGATTAATTTGAACAAGGCTTTAATACATGACCTCTAGTTTTCTTCGCAGATATACAGCCGCTAATTGAACTTTCTCAGCTTTAGAAATGTTATAGAATCAAAAGTACCTCTCACATTTCCTGATCCATGATTGAGGCATTGTTCCATCGAATGATTCCATCTCTACTCGAGGATGCCTGTAGTTGTAGCTCCTGGATTTTGCTGAACTTTCTCCATTATTAGTGGAATTAGGTGGAGGAAACGATGAAGGAGCTAGAAAATAAGGTCTTACAAGTGGACTTGTAGGATCTAGTAGTGGAACAAAAGTAGGAGCTGGATTATGAGGTCTTTCAAGTTGACTAGCAGCGTAAAGCGATCCTACACTCGTAGGTTGTTTCTGTTTGTTGATCTGCTCCTTAGTGCCTCCAAGTTGTTGTGATTGCCTTTCCAATTTCTAATTATTGTTCACTTGACTCTGCTGGAACATAGTCGTCATGTTCTGCATCTGATTCCATATCCGATCAAAGTGCTCCTCATGTTTGTTTTCAACATTAGCTCTAGTCTTAGCACCAGCAACAGCATCTGCATACGTAGCTGCAGTTGTTGCCACATTGACATTTGCATTAGCAGTCGCAGCTACTACAAATCTGGTAGTCATTCCTCCAGCCACTGGAACCAGAATCTTAGGTCTTAACAGCAACCAAAGCAACAAGATCAACTACCTTAATCCAAGTATATCAACTTCCAATAATGCCTATGAACAGCAACTCTACCAAATTGAGTCAAATCAACTTGATTGTTTGCACAATTTAGGTTGTGATACCAATTGTTATGAATCAAGAACAATCCTGATTCATAACCTAAGATAGAATGGAGTTTAAATGAGAAGAGAAGTGAAGGAGATGAGAAATAGAGAGAGAATCAGAGATGAGAGAGAGAAAGTATCAGTTTTATCATTCCTGAATCAAACTTACAAGAGCTTAAGCTATTTATACAAACTAGGATGAAAGAGATATATTGCACCAAGACTAACTAACTAACCGACTTATTAAACTCAGTCCCCAAAATGGACTAACACATTGACTTAAACCACTAAAGACCATAACCTAACGAATCAAAATAGACTTAACTAACCTTCCCGCCGCTAGAACTTGATCACTTCATCTCCAATTCAGCTCCAATCATAACATCAACATGTTCTTCAATTATTTTATTTCGATTTTATATTTTTAACAGGTGTTGATTTGAGGGTTTTTTTCTACTTATTTTACTTGTTGGTGTTGTATTGTGTAGGCCCTTTGATTGCATGTGTGCTAGTTTTTCTCACTATTTATAAAAGAAAAATTCAAACATGTGTTGAGAATAATTATGATAAAAGAAAAGGAAAAAAGAGGATAGAATAAAAAGGGGGAACAAAAAAGAAGACAATGGCTAATGATAAAAAAAAATTTTAATAAATAATAATGAAAACAGCGGCTGCCTAGCTTCTAAACTTTCTTGTCGTCAGCGTTATTGGCCAAGCATAACATTGGCATATAAGTGGGTTTGAGAAAATTGGACAAAATTTAATCACACTACCCCCAAATTCCAACAATCTCCTGCATGATTCAATTTTGGAAAAAAGAAGAAAAAGTGTTGCTATGCAATGAGACCTACATTTGATGATACTAACGTCTTTTGAGCTTGAATCAACACCTTGTAAATATGCATGTCCACAACCACCCTAGGTGAATATAGTGTTGAGCATGAAAAGCACACAGACCCACTTCATGTGGTTCTCGAGGTTGAAATGCACCCCTCAGACATACAAGGTCCTTCTCAACAAAACAAAAAAAAAAAAAATCCAATAAAATGGGTGCTCAAGAATGGTCTTCAAAGTAAGATCTTACTCTCAATATAGGATGAGTTAACACCCCCACATTCCCAGAGAAGAGTCCATCAAGGTGTTGCCTCACACCACAGTAACATATGGTTATCATTAACAACATTGAGCTTATTCTCACGTCATAGCATATTTGGCATATCAAAGCCACAAACAACATTATCTCAAAAGGAGCTAGGGCGGCTTAATCACAATTTTCCCCAACTTTGTTTCTTTTAACCCATTAAACAACAAGAGTAACTTCTGAGATGGGCATCCGCCAAGACCAAGACAAACAAGTCGGCTTCAGCCCCATTCCCTCCATTGTATCACATATAGCCTTCTTAGATAAGCCTTTAGTAAAGGGATATGCCAAATTCTTCTAACTCGTTGCAGACTCAAGCAAGACCACCTTAATCAAGGGCCTTACCACATCATGCCTTTGGTGCATATGTTTGCACTTGCCATTATACACCTCACTCTGCGTTACTCCAATGGCCAACGAGACTGAAGGCGTGGGGTTCCTCATAATGGAAGGTCTCCTAGCACATTCCTCAACCATTCCACTTCTAAACCTGTCCTCTCTAGAGCCATAAACTCATATTCTATTGTGGATTTAAGAATGCAAGTTTGTTTACATAATTTCCAAAACATAGCATTGTCAGCACGCATAAAGATATATAACCACTAGTAGAATTAATTTCATCATTGTCAGATACCTAATTGGCATCATAATATTTCTTTGACACAGTAAGGAATCATCTATAATGAAAGCCTCAATCCATAGTACGTCAAAGGTACCTCAAAATTTAGATTAGTGCCACAGAATGAACATCACTTGGACTATGGATATAACAACACAAACTACTAACGGCATAAACAATATTAGGACGAGTGCAATTCATAAAAAAATTACATTATTAAAAATAATCTTAGCATATTCGACTTATGACGCACTATCACTTATATTCCATTTCAAGCGAACATTTGTGTCATATGAAGTTCTAGTAGGAGTGTCGCCCTAATAAACGAACTTCCTCAATATTAGAAATACTAGCATAGTCTACATTGGGTTAGATTATCTGGTCTAGTGAAGGTTTCTAGGGACAATATTGTAACAATTTCAAGATGTTCACTACTATTTACCTGGATAGGTTAAATTGAATACTAAAGAACCTAAAAATTGCTGAAAAAAAAAGAACCTCAAAATCCACGCGTGAAGATTGATTGGACTAGCAACTAGTTCAATCTAATCTTAGATCCCAAATAACCCGACCAACCAAGAATCTCATCTGCCCAGAGAACATTAATGTCTAGTTTCTATGTCCATAGTATACTAGATACATAAGGTTCAAATGTCTAAGACATATTTTAAAATAGTTTTCTCCCCTATTTGGAAGGAAACTGACTTTCTTAAGTATTAAATGAGATTTGATATATGAGTGTATTATTTAGTTTTACAATTAACTTTAGTCAAAAGTTTGTTGGATTATAAAAAATGTATATGAATATATTCAGGTATGAAACAACTCATTTTTGTAAAATACAAACCCAGCGGGATGGATACAGCCTATCTATTCGGCTATTATTTTGATAATATTAGCCATAGTAATAAGCCTAATATATAGTAAAGAGTAGGGTAAAATCCATAATTTGGGAAGTTCAAACCTTCGCATACTTTTGACGGAGGTTTGATCATGGTGCAGAGATTGGTTCTAGGCTTTATGCTCATTTGGAGTTTTATTGTTTTTGGTTTTTTTACTCTTGAGATAGACTTTGGTTCCATTTGAAGGTTTTCTTCCATATTATTTATCAAAAAGAAAAAAATAAAAAATAAAAATAAACGATACGGTATAATCCATAATTTGCAAAGTTGAAGTGACAAGTTCAACAAAGCTTGAAATGTGGATACTTAATTTAGGCGTTAGTATGATTATTTTCAGTTAGTTTTTATTTTAAAACGTGCAAAATATAGATCATATGTATTGTAAAACGTGTATTATACCTATAATATTAAGAAAATATGTATTTTATGTTGAACTGAGAAAAAAAAAAAAATATATGTATGTATCTATGTATACATATGTATGTATATATACAGTGGCAGATCCAGGAGTTTTACTATGCGGGGTCCATATATATAATGAAAAAATAAAATAATATTAAAATTAATCATGTGTGTGTATACATATTATCACAATTAAAAAAAATTGAAATGTTTATATATATATATATATATATATATATCTATATATGTATATATATTAAAATAGCATTATATTAATATCTGTACAATTGAGAAAAATAAAGACAACTACATTGGACGATTGGTTGTGAAATCGCGAATTGTTCTTAATGGAAGCGAAGCAGATGAGAGGAGAAGAAAGAGAATATAACAAAGGTTTACAACATCGGAGTTTCGTTTTAATGTTAGAAGTTATTAGGAAACAAAAATATATATAAAAAATCTTACATTTTGTAAGACTACCTACGAGTAATCGTAGGTAGGGGTGTAAATGAGCAGAGCCGAGCCCGAGCTCATTAGGCTCGAGGCTCGGCTCTAGCTCGGCGAGCTTGGAAATTTTGGGCTCGAGCTCGGCTCAACTAGTCATAGGCTCGAGCTTGGCTCTCCAATGGTTTATACATATCTTAAAAGAATCTATAGTATAATATAATTAATTTAATTATATATAGAACAACGATAAGATAAATAAAATAAATAAATAAACTATTTATTTTTTATTTTGTATCTTTAAAAAGCATAACAAGCCACAATAATTTAATATCATAAGAAAAATTGAGAGAGAAAACATACATGTTTGAAATTTCAATGACGTGATTGTAAGCCTAAAAAAAAAACTAAATAATAATTTTTTGTTTTTTTGTCTTTTGCTTAATTCAACAATTACGCTAAAATGGGAAGATACAGTTAAGAAAAAAAAAATTGGCAAAGAATTTGAAATGGCAAGCACAGTAAAGGAGAAAGCTAAAGAACCATTAGTCTTCGTGTCGATTTCTTCCTGTTTTACACTTCCTGTCAACATTCTCCAACAACATAGGCATTAAGCCATCTACACTAGATAAATGAGCTGCTGTTTAGCCATAAGTGCCCTGCTGGAAATATAATATTTTTTTGAATATATATTATTATAATTAAAATTTAAAATTATATTATTATTTCATATTTAGGCTCGCGAGCTCACGAGCTCGAGCTTTATCAGGCTCGGGCTCAGCTCGTTTATCTTAACTAGCCGGCTGCGCTCGGCTCGAGCTCATGACGAGCCGAGCTACATGAGCTTTACATCAAGCCAGCTCGGGAGGGCTCGAGAGCTGGCTCGGCTCATTTTCACCCCTATAGGGAGCTTTTGACATGTTATAAGAAGTAAATTAGGCCTCACACCGATAGCGGATAAGCTGAGGAACCAATGGCTAAAGTGATTTGGACATGTTAAAAGGAGACCCCCCGATGCCCTTGTTCGGAGGTGCGAACAACTCCATATTACAGATTGGAAAAGAGGGAGAGGGCTGCCAAAGAAGAGCTAGATGTAGACAATTCGATAGGACCTCGCCTACCTCTACCTAAACGAGGAGATGGCTCTAGATAGAGCTCATTAGAAGATTAGTATTGGCGTAACCGATATAACGGTGTAGGAGAATCGAACACTCGTATATCACGAGAATGCCTGTTTGCCTGGTTGTATGTACGTAGCATGGCATTGGGTGAGTGGCTTAGTGCTCCTAGGGTGGATGGAGACAACTCGAAAAATAGGAAGAGAGGTAGAGGCCGGCCAATGAAAAGTCGAGGGGCGACTCACTACGGCCCCTGTAAGGAGAGGAGAAAACCCTATATTATAGAGGGGAAGAGAGGAAGAGGCCGGCCAAATAAGAAATAAGAAATAAGATTTGGTTAGAGACAATTTGACAAGACCTTGCCCACTCCGACCTAAATGAAGAGATGGCTTTAGTTTAGAGCTCAGCGTGGGATTAGTTTAGGGGTGACCGATTTAGCAATATAGGAGCCTCGAGCACCCGTAGGCTGCTTGTATAGTCATATATATACATACAGCATGGGTGTATGATGGCCAATTAGTGCTTCTAGGATCTGTCTGATACTGGGTGCACTATCCTTTTCTCTCTTTCTCTCTCTCTTCCGTTCTCTCTCTCTCTCTACCTTCACTCTCTCTCTCTCTCTTTTGCTACTCCCTGGACGCTCTATTCTCTTTATTTGCTTGCATTGTGTCTCCTTGCTCCCTATGCGCCCTTGCGTACATACATAGTTACATGCTTACATGCCTATCTGAGTATTTGATTATATGCCGACATGCTTTGATGGTTACATACTTCACATGATTTCTATGCTTACATGCTCCATACATGCTCTATACAGGCTTTTATAAAAATCTTTTTGAATGTTGGGGGTCCTCGGAAACAGTCCCTCGTCAGGGTCTCACCTTTATGGGGTAAGGCTGCGTACATCCTACCCCTCCCAGACCTGCGCAAGCGGGAGCCCTTAAGGCACTGGGACTGTTATTGTTTTTGTTGTTGTTGTTGTTGTTGGGAGCTTTTGACACTAGGCTAATAGACAAGTTAGGAATCAAATTAATTTTTTAAAAAAATTAAAATTTTTATTTGTGTTAGGAGAAATAAAAGAATATTAAGTGTTATATGCTTTTCACTAGCCTAAACCCCAAAGCTATCTAACAAGTTAAATTGTAATTTTAGTTTCAATTATTTTGTTATTTTTTCTTTAGAAGTTAAAAAGGAGCTTCTGATCAAAAAAACAAAAAAGGAGTTGACGTTTGAAAAAGAGCTTAAATGCTTAGAATGGGACTCAAACATGCGACCTCCGTGCACCAAAAGCAAGGAGCTTCTAACGTTGCGCTAGTAACTATAGATGTTGTGGGGTCACTGGTACTGAAAAATAAAGAAATTCATAATTTTATGCTCTACACTTTCTTTTCCCCAGAAGGGCTAGAGAGGGCATTGATGTTATTACTTTTCTCTCCCTTGTTTTGTTATCGTTAATGGATGGCTATTTGAGCTGAAAAAATAACGTAAATGAGCAATCAAATCAAACTATAACTTTAATACTGTTTCGAGGTTTTTTGGTTGGGTTCGTGAAGGGAGAACCAGACTCAGGTATGCAGGTGGGCGGCACGCAGGTGGGCGGTATGAGGGTAGGCGGTACGCATGGGGGCGGTATGAGGGTGGGCGGTGTGGCTCTCGTGGTTGTTTTACCACCATCTCTGTGAACCATTTTTGTATTTATCAACTAGGCCCCCGCTTTGGGGCCAAAGCGTTTTTGGCCTCAAAGTGTAAGACTATAAATACTTCTTGCCAGCCTGTCATTTTCTTTGCCAAGTTACCCACTTTTATCCTAAGTTTTGGGGTTTAAATGGATGATGTTACTTGTCAGATCATATCTTGGCTCCAGCCAAATCTCTTTTGAGGTTATCTTGTGCATCCTCTCAATATTGTGCTTTGATTTCAAATGATGATTTAGTTGAAAGACAATCTTTTCGCACTCTTAGCCGTTGTGCGGACGGGTTTCTGTTACAACCAGAAAGCGATTTCTTTGGTGATAACTTGGAGATGTTTTCATCTTTGGGGGATTTTTCTCCTATTATGGTGCTGGAGGTGTCAGAAGTATTGACTGATAATGGCGTGCAGGGTGGAATGGTGCTATGCCGAGATTACAACGTTTCCCGGTTGTTTGTTTGTAATCCTGCCTTGAGTATACATCAGTCGGTGGTGCTACCTGAGGATATTTCCGGGAGTTATTTGGATTCCCCTTTAAACTTGGTTTTTGGGTGCTTCGTTACCGCTCCCTGTTTTGGATTTTATCTTTTCTTGATGGTGATGGATCTGATCCATCCTTATTATGGTCCATGGTCTAGCGAATACCAAGTGTATTTCTGTGAGGGTGAATGGAACTTTTGGGAGACTTTTGATGTGGGCCCCAGGAATGTTTCACTTGTGGACCATGTTTGTTTGAATGAGGAACTTTTCTTTTTGTCTGACTGGGGGCATTATTTGGAAGGTATTGATCCGTTGGAGCACTCAGAAAAGGGTGTCGCGTAGAATGGTCCTTCCTCCTATAGTTTTCGATGACTTATTTTCCTGTCGAGATGCTAAGATTTTTAAGTGGTGGAACGTGTCAACGGACACACCCGTTTTGTGCATGGCCACCCTTCGCAGCTCCGTGTTTACCGTTTCGACTTTGAGTAATACAGAAGACCCTTCATCCTGGGTACGGCACTATTGACGGGTTATTCGTCTGCCTTGGTCTGGCGGTAGTTGGGATCCTGTTGTTACAAGCTTTGCGGTGTCCCAAGAGTGCCTAGCATTTACCGCCCGTAATCAGGTGTTCCGTTGTGATCTTAGGGGCGGTCTTCGTGGCCGTGTGTCTTTCTTGGGGAGCTATGGGGGCGACTTTCAGACCCAGCTGTTTTCGTACTCGAGTTCACTTTTCCGTTGTTGTGATGACCCTATGGTACCTTTTAATGCTTTTGCGTAGGTTCTGTGAAAAAGCTTTTAGTAGTTGTAGTGGCTCTTTCGGTGTACTACTGTCTTTATGTTAGAAACCTCCTTTGCAGTTTTTACATGTGATGAATAACTTAGTTCTATAGTTTGTCTTGTGGGCTTGTACTTGTATCAAATTTTTGTATGCGTTTCTAAATTTTGTTGTGATTGTTCATAGTGCTCAGTTTTAAATAAATTTGTGTAATTGTGTGGCTTTAACTTTCGGAGTGGAATATAATTTTGTCAATCTTTGACACTATGCAGGACGTTAGTAGCCACAGGTTTTTACGTTATGTGAGGACCATCGTTACCCACATTTCTGTGGTGTGAGGGGATTTGAGATAACCGCGGGCTCTCACGTTATATGAGAGTTACCGCACCCGAATAACTCCGTGCTCCCATTTCAATTGGAGCAAAAACAACAGCCAGCCCCCTGTGTGTGAGGGGACTTAAGATTATCTCAGGTTCTCATGTTATATGAGAGCTACTGCGCCGGATTAACTCCATGCTCCCATTTCAATTGGAACAAAAACAACCGCCAGCCCCCTGTGTGCGAGGGGACTTAAGATTACCGAGGGCTCTCATGTTATATGAGAGTTACCGTGCCTGGATAACTTCATGCCGTCATTTCAATTGGAGCAAAAACAACCACCAACCCCCTGTGTGCAAGGGGACTTAAGATTACCGTGGGCTCTCATGTTATATGAGAGTTACTGCGCCTGGATAACTTCGTGCCCCCATTCAAATTGGAGCAAAAACAACCGCCAGCCCCCTGTGTGCGAGGGGACTTAAGATTACCGCGGGCTCTCACGTTATATGAGAGTTACTGCGCTCGAATAACTCCGTGCTTCCATTTCAATTGGAGCAAAAAAAACCGCCAGCCCCCTGTGTGCGAGGGGACTTAAGATTACCGCGGGCTCTCACATTATATGAGAGTTACCGCGCCCGAATAACTCCGTGCTCCCATCTCATTTGGAGCAAGAATAACCGCCAGCCCTCTGTGTGTGAGGGGATGGCGTGAATTTATGTTCTAGATTCCAAGACACGGTGCCACGTGCCCCATTTTCCCTTTTCATGCTCTTTTTCTCTCCTTTTTCTTACTTTTAAAGCCTCCTGCTGCCCATAAGCCCTAATTTCACATAAAGCTCTATCTTCATCTCTCTCTCATGCGATTCTTTTTCTAACGAATCTTCACTTCTGTTCTTCCTTCCTCTCCATTTTCGAGAAATTTCAAGGTAATTACTGATTTTTACCTCTTTTTGAAGGGAAAAAAGGTTTGACTTTGCTCTTCTTCTCTCTCTTTTTTTCTTGGTTTTTCATTTCTGGGTTTTTTCCTATTTTAATGTAAATCGCCCCATTAGGGCTTCTATGGAGGAATTTGACGTCTCCATGGAAGATCTTAATGTGAATGCTCAAGCCGTGGAGGATTTTATGACCTATTGGATTAGTTGTCCCTCTTGTAGCTTTGTGGAGGCGGGGTGCTTCCTTGTGAGGGGATTTCCCCTTTTGTCTATTGGCTGCCTAGTCCCGAAATTGTACCCTCAGTTTTAGAGGCAAACGCCCCCGTCTTGCTTGGTGGGGACCTTGCTAAGTCATCTAATATTTATTAGGGTGAGATTCCCTTTGTACCCTTCCTTTTGTTTTCTTATCTCTTTTTTCTTTTGTCTTAGCGAGATGGCTCCTAAACTTATGCAAAGGGGAGGTAGATCTCAGGGCTAGTCTGGGGAAGCACCTATTGAGGAGGGATTGGCAGTTGAGCCACTGTCACGGTTGGCTCCTTCCTTTACAGGGTCCCCTGATGAAGCGGCTGTGCAAGCTCAATTTCCTGAGGTAGCTTCATCTCTTCCTTTGGGGATGCTTGTATCCTTCTTGGCTACAGCGGAGGGAATAAGGAAGTTTCGTGAGAAATATTATTTTCCTTATGATTATGAGATTGTAGGTCCAGGGGAGAATGATAGAATTTTGCACCCTCGTTCTTCAGAATTTCTTTTTGTTACAATTGATTCTTTGGAAGCCAGTTTTCGCTT
Source organism: Simmondsia chinensis (assembly GCA_018398585.1). Taxonomy (NCBI): domain Eukaryota; kingdom Viridiplantae; phylum Streptophyta; class Magnoliopsida; order Caryophyllales; family Simmondsiaceae; genus Simmondsia; species Simmondsia chinensis. Next base: position 22,426,768 of record JAGTTD010000009.1, on the reverse strand, counting down.
CCCCCTGCCAAACATTCTTGAATGGGTTTTTAGGCAGTATTCTTTATGCCCTAGTCAGATTAGCCCTAATGGTTTTAGCAACATCTACGGCTATCTGCTTACTTGCTTTGTGGCTGGCTTAGCTCCTTCTACCTGTAGCTTTGATTTCCTTTTCTGGTGTAAATAAGTTAGGGGTGTGGCTGCCTTTGAGGGTAAGGCAGGGGTTAAGTTTGAGGAGGTCAACCCCTCTAAATAAAATTTTTGGCAAAATAAGTTTGTCTGGGTGAGGCCTCCTCATCCTCTCAATATCCTTACCTACTAGACCACCTTAAACAAGTGTAGCATCCCCTCTGAGGATGGCTTATCTTCTCATGATAAGGAGGTGGTCTAGTATTTTGAAAGGGACCTGAATTCACGGTACTTGGCCACCGAAGAAGTACTGTCTCAAGAGAAGGTCCTAATTAAGGCGGGGTTGTGTGCCCGGCCCGTTAGTGGTGAGTGGTACTTCCTGGATTGAGGATGCTTGTCATTACTCGGATTTTCCATTTATCCTCCCTTTGATTCTCTCTTTTTCTTTCAGGACAAGAAGCGGACGTAGATGCGGTAAGGCTCACTGAAGCCTACCGTGAGGAGCTAAAGGAAAAGAAAGGAGAGGTTGGGGGTAAGAAAACCACTGGAAAAGGAAAAAGGGCTGCCACAGGAGGTGAAGAAGAGCCTCCCAAAAAGGTCACGCAGCCCGAAAGGGCTAAGAAGAAGTAGACCCAGGTCATTGCCAATGTTCCTACAGTAGCTTCTTCTCAGGTTGAAGTCCCCCCTGTGCCCATTGTCCAGGTGTCCCCTGCCGTGCAAGGGCCGCTACCCGCTCGTGGTGGTCAAGAGTGGACACCTTGCCGCCACGGTTTGAAAGACTGTCTCCCAAGAGGAGCCGCAGAGGGTAGTAATGGGTGGGCCCTTAGTTCAGGAGGGAATGGAAACTGTCACTGAGGCTCTTACCCCTTTATTAGAAACGATTGCGGGGGAACCGCCTTCCGTTTCGCCTGAACTACCGAGCCCTCATCTGGCTTTGGCAGAGGCTCAACCACCTGGTGATGAAGCAAGGACTGCTAAGGGTGGGCTAGACTAAAGTGGGGCACTTCTGGATCTACCGTTAGTTCAACCAGAGAGAGCTTCTTTCCTTTCAGAGGTTTTACCATCTTCTTCTTTATCCTTGAGGAGTGAACCTCCTTTGGGAGCCACGGTATTTGCTCAGGGGTCATTTTGGAAGGAGGTGAGGGTGTGGGACACGGTAGGGTTTCGGGTAGGCTTCCTCCTTCTTTTTCGATTGACTTATCTGCTCCTGAAGACCCTCTCCTCCTTTCTTTTGGATTACTGCTCTCCTTTTTTCAAAGTGAGGCTCCTTTAGTTGGAGAGACGTCCTTTGGCGCTTCTCCCAACCTGTAGGTTCAGGCTTGTGTTCCCCTTCTCTCCGAGAGGGTCTAGATGCTGTTCGCCAGGCTAGCTTGGCGATATTCCCCTCGAAGAGCCCCCAGCCGCTTACTGGGGACACGGCTGCTACTTACATCCTAAATGTATCTCTTTTTATTGGTGATATCAACATATCATCTTCCCAAACTTACGCATTTGCCTTGTGGTTTCAGATCAGCTCTTGGACCACCACCATGGCCTTGGAGTGGTTTCGCGAGTGAGAGGCGACCGTTCAGGAGCTGACCCAACTAAGGGAGGAGAGGCAGAAGCTGACTGAGGAGGCCTAAGGAGCCAAGATGGAGAGGGATGAGAGGGACCGAGCTATACAACAGCTTACAGAAGAGAAGGAGGCCGCAGTGGAGGAGGCCTGCCTGTCAAGAGGAGAAAAGGATAAGGCGGTAGTGGAGGCGCAGTTGGCGGAAGAAGGCCGTGGAAGAGGCCCAGCTAATAAGGGTAGAGAGAGACGGGATGGCGGCTGAGGCTCAAAGGTTAAGGGAAGAGAAGGGAAAAGTGGCGGAGGAGATTCAATGACTGAGAGAGGAGTTACAGGCCGGCCAGATTCATGCGGCAGAACTTCACGGGGAAGCCCAAGCTAGAAGGCCTGGAATTACAGAAAGTACCGCCGAGGCCACTATCTCCTAGTTCAGGGCTAGTAGCGAGTTCCAAGATCTAATGAACTCCTTCTATTCGCGTGGCGTTACTTCCGGCCTCTCTGGATTTGCTCACCGTCAGGTTCCTAGCCTTAGCCGTGATTTACTTCAGTAAGTGGTGGATCAATTTCACCGAGACCTTGTGCACTCACAGGGAACATCTGGTGCTTCTGGGAGTGATCAATTGTAGCCGCCTTCCTTTATCTTCTCTTTATTTTTTTTTAACTTTTCATATACCTTTTTTGTTATATTTGGATAGAAACTTATCATTTTTATTAAAGGATTGATGACATGTTAATTTTCCCTCTTTTTGTACTTGTAAGGATTCATGGTCATCGTGTTACTATACTCCTTGTAATGACGGTATCAATGGATATCCCTTATGTTTGAACCCCTTATCTTTGTAGCACTTGTAATAACTTAACGATTGTATTATAACAAAAATGCGTACATCATCTCTTCTTACGATTCGCCTGTATAGGCGTTTATCTTAACATCCAAATCCTGCCTTTTTTTCCTTATTATTTACATAGTTCAAAACGTATATGACTATACGTAATACTTCTTAAGATTCTTCATATTCCAGGCACGCAGCATCTTAGTGCCATCAAGCCGTTCCAATTTGTAACTTCCATCTCCTAGCTTTTTAGCTATACTGTAAGGTCCCTCCCAGTTTGCTACCACTTTGCCGGCTCCCATGCCCTGTTGGGCCACACTTACTCGGAGAAGGACAAGATCCCTTAATTCTACGCTTCGTAGGTTCACATGCTAATTGTAGTACCGAGATAGTCGCTGTTTCTGGGCAACTATGCGGAGAAGGGCATCGTCCCTGACCTTGTCTATTAAATCAAGAGAGCACCTTCGTTGATGCTCGTTCTCCATAGAGTGATAGTGGCGTACACGGTAGTTGGGTTCTCTTACTTCCACGGGAATTATCGCCTCTGCGCCATATGTTAGCATGAACGCAGTTTCACCTATGGCCACCCGTTAGATAGTGCGATGGGCCCATACTACGCTAGGCAGCTCTTCCACCCATTTTCCTTTGGCCCCATCCAATCTTCGCCGAAGTCCGCTAAGTATTTGCCTTTTTTCTCCTCTGCTTGCCCGTTACTTTGAGGGTAGGCGCCAGAAGTAAAATGAAAGGCGATTTTCATGTTTTGGCAATACTTACGAAACCGTGGCGAATCAAACTGTGTCCCATTATTAGTTATAACAGCCTGGGGAATCCCAAAACTTGTAACGATGTTCTTCCACAGGAATTATCGGGTGGCGTTATCAGTGATTTTAGCTACCGGCTCAGCTTCCACCCATTTGCTAAAGTAGTCTACCGCCACTATGAGGAACTTCTTTTTCCCGCTAGCAAGCGAAAATGGTCCCAGGATGTCCATTCCCCATTGATCGAAGGGTATAAGATCAACAATTGGGCGCAATGGTACTGCTGGAGTGTGTGATGCAAACTTTTGGCATTTATCATGTTTCCGCACCAATGTGTCCCCATCTTTTTTCATGGTAGGCCAAAAATACCCCTTCCTCAACGCCAGTCTTACCAATGTCCGTCTCCCCACGTGAACCCCACAAATGCCTTTGTGGATTTCTCTTAACACATAATTTCCTTCTTCTAAAGTCAGGCATTTCAACAATGGATGTGTGAATGATCTTTTATACAATTGTTGATCAGTTATCACAAAACGTGCCGCCTTTCTACGCAACCTTCATGCTTCATTTTTATCCTGGGGTTCCTTTCCCTGAAGGATAAAACTTAAGATCGGATGCATCCAATTGGCCTCATGTTGTAGTCGCATTATATTTGTGGATGTGCGTCTATTTACATATTTGGTGTTAGCTTCCTGTATCTGCACGTACCCCCTTCGCGGTTCTGTAGTGCACCCGTTGCTAGCCAGACGGCTTAGCTCGTCAGCATGGCGATTACATTCTCGCAAAATTCCTTGTATGTTAAACTTCGCTAACTCAGAAATCCTTATCTTGACAAGATCAAGGTACTGGATCAAGTGAGGCTCTTTAGTTCCGTATTTTCCAGTCACCTAATTCATAATTAACTCTGAGTCACTTAGAACCTCTATACCTGCAGCCCCAGCAGCTTTAGCGTAATCGATCCCGGGCAACAATGCATCATTCTCGTTTTCATTGTTGGTAGCCTCAAAGTTTGGCTTTACCGCGTACTCTACACATCCTCCTTCCGGATTTACTAATACCACCCCTACACCATGACCTTCCTGGTTTGCAGACCCGTCTATGAATACTCGCCATGCGGGCTTTTCCTCATGCGGTATGAGCGGTTCAAGTTCTTCAATACGGAAGTCGCACTCTACCAAGAAATCCGCCAGGGCCTGGGCTTTAATAGCTCGTCGAGATTGATAGCGTATGTCATACTCCGAAAGCTCAACTGCCCATCCCAGAAGTCTTCCTGAGCAATCTAATTTGGAGAGCAACTTCTTAAATGGGAGGTTGGTCAGCACTACTATGGTATGAGACTGAAAGTAAGGCCTTAACTTTCGTGCAGCGGTAACGAGAGCTAGGGCGGCTTTCTCGTTTTTCGGGTACCTCCTTTCAGGATCTTTGAGAGTTTGGCTCACAAAGTATATCGGCAGTTGTTGCCCTTGACGGTCAGTTATCAGCACAGCACTTATCGTATTTTCGGACACTGCTAAGTAAAGAATCATATCTTCGTTTGGTGCGGGTGAGGTAATGGTGGGGAGATGTGCTAAACGTTGCTTCAGTTGGTCAAAGGCGTGTGCACATTCTTCATTCCAAACAAATGATTGTTTCTTTCGCAACGTTTTGAAGAACTGTAGAGCCTTTTCGATGGAACGGCTAATGAACCGGTTGAGAGAAGCCATACAACCGGACAACTTTTAAATGTCCTTAAGTGAACGAGGGGATGCCATTTCCAGGATAGCACGAACCTTTCTGGGATTCACCTCAATTCCACGTGAACTCACTAGGAATCCCAAAAACTTACCGTCCGGCACAGCAAACGAGCATTTCTCTGGATTTAACTTCATGCTGTAGCAGTGGAGTGCTTCTAGGGCCTCTTTCAAATCGGAGATGTGTTCCAGTTTCTGCCTCGACTTGACAATCATATCATCCACATATACTTCCATGTTGAGTCCAATTTGAGAGGCAAAAACTTTATTGACCAAACGTTGATAAGTAGCCCTGGCGTTCTTAAGTTCGAATGGCATCACCTTGTAACAGTAGGTGCCTATCGCGGTTATAAATGTTGTTTTTGGCTCATCATGCGGGTGCAGTTGAATCGGATGATATCTTAAGAATGCATCCATAAAGCTAAATAGCTAGCATCCCGCCGTGGAATCTACCAGTCTATCAATCTTAGGTAAGGGATATGAATTCTTTGGGCAGGCGTTATTAAGATCCGTAAAATGTACACACGTTCTCCAGCTTTCGTTCAGCTTTTTGACCAGCACCACGTTGGCGAGCCATTCAAGATAAAATACCTCCCGTACAAATCTAGCTTGAGTTAACTTTTGTACCTCTACTGCGATAGCCTCATTGCGTTCCGTACAAAAAATGCGTTTTCGCTGTTTAATCAGTGCTTTGTTGGGGCGCACATTAAGCTAATGGGTGATTACTTCAGGAGGTATTCCCGGCATTTCTTCAGTAGCGAACGCAAAAACATCTCGGTATTGTCTAAGAAGCTCTCCAATTTCTTCCCTCAAACTCGGAGGAAGTGAAGTGCCAAAATGAGTATAACGTCCTGGTTCTAACTCATACTTCTCTAGAAGGGACGGGGCCGGTTGTGGATCTGGAGAGACTCCCGGTTGTGGATCTGGACTCTGGCTTCCCCCTATTGTTATTATGTCTCCAGTATTAGCCTCAAACTTCATAGCCAGATGGAAAGTTGATACCACTGCCTTTAGGCGGTTTAAGGATGGTCTTCCCAGAATTGCATTATACGCAGAGGGTGTGTTTATCACCAAAAACCCAATCTTCAACGTGCGATGCTTTTCTTCGCTCCGAAAAATGGTGGTTAACATTATTGTTCCTTCTGTGAGGATAGGTGTCCTTGTGAATCTTACGACAGGGCATGATACAGGGGTGAGGGTTGCGGTCAGTATTCCCATCTGGGCATAACATTGCAGAAAGAGGATGTCCGCAGAGCTATCTTAGTCAACCAAAATCCTACCCACGGTGCGTTGACAAATATCAGCAGTGATGTCTAGAGGGTCCTCCTGGCGTACGTTTCTCCCTTGAGCGTCTTCTTCAGTAAATCCTATGCACTTGGATTTTTCACCTATAACGCGCAGTTCTCCCCCGCTCCCTTCTACCGTCTTCTCTTGTGGAGCGGGATGCAGTCTTCCCGCAATGGTAGCTATGACCATTCCTGGGGCACTAAATTTCCTGGGGTACTACCGTCGTCCTCAGGTTTTTGAGCCTTTCCTTTCTTTATCTTCTTCTAACTTGCGTATTCTTCCCACTGTCCTGTGCGCTTGGCTTCCTTTAGGTAATACTCTAAAGTACGACACTCTGCTGTGTTATGAGTTGAGGTTTTGTTGAAGTCGCATCGCTTTGGACCGTCATCCTGAGATGGTGAGGCATTGGGGTCCTTGGATGGCTCAACTATCTTTACCTCTAAAAGTGGTCAGAGAAATTGTGGCGGAGGTTGTGGTTTATAGGCAGGCGCGGGCCTCCTCGCTGGACGGTTGTTACCCTGTGGTGCCTTGACAATGTTTCTGGGTTCCGGGGATACCCTTGCTCGCGCCTGTTCTGGCTTCGGTGATACCTGCATGACGTCCTCAGCTAAAATATACTTATTGGCTTTTTGACATAGATCATTAATTGTCGACGGTGGCGCCTTTTGCAGTGCAAATTTAAAACTGGAATTTTGTAGCCCATTGACGAAGGCAGTAACGGTTGTTTCATCAAACAGAGTTGCAACATCAACCATCGCACATGTGAACCACCGCACATAACTCCTTAATGGCTCTAATTCATGCTGCTGCAGGTCGGAAATGATGAAAAAAACCGTTCAGATAGGTCGAAAAAACTATCTATTGATTAATTGGGCAGCGACACAAACCAATTCTGGGCCACTCCTTTTAAGGTCGCCGGGAAACACTTACACCATACGTCTTCCCCCACATCTTCCAGATACATCCGTGCCATGAACCCGGCTAGATTATCTTCTGGGTCTTGAGTTCCATCAAAGGGTTCAATGTTTGGAATTTTTACGTTTCCTGCGGGGGCAAACAGAATCCGAGGCGTAAATGGTGAATGAGTTCCTGGCACTGAACACACTGCAGCCGCACTAGGGGTCCTTCCATTGCCTCTCTTTGTGCGATTCTGATATGTGCTTGCCGTGGAGGCGGTAGTCATGTTAGGATTATGGGTTTGGGTATGCTGTGACATTCCCCTCGTGGCTGTGAATCGACTCGGGTCGGGGACGCGCTCCATATATTTTTTGAGGCGCTTACATAAAACGTTGGCATATTTGCTGTTGGAGCTGATTAAATTGTTCTTGGGTTACATAGTTGGAGTTGTTATGTCTCCCGTTGGGGGTGACGGATTGATTGGTGTTTGTCATTTGAGAAAGACTTTTTGCCCTTCCTACAGATGGCGCCAATTGTTTCGGGGTTTTTTGGTTGGGTTCATGAAGGGAGAACCAAACTCAGGTTCCTTGCCCTTATTTTCTGGTTTGCTTGTTATTTATAGGGGATGAGAGGAGTTTTTAGGGATCCTTGGGGGCCAAGTAGAAGATGGCGGTATATAGACTTGGGGGTCAAATATAAGGTGGTGGTCCATATACTTGGGGGTTAAGTAGGAGGTAGCGGTATGTAGGTGGTCGGTGTACAGGTGGGCGGTATGAAGGCGGGCGGTATGCAGGTGGACGGTATGAAGGTGGGCGGTATGCAGGTGGGCGGTATGAAGGTAGGCGGTATGCAGGTGGGCGGTATGACAGTAGGCAGTATGAAGGTAGGCGATACGCAGGTGGTCGGTATGAGGGTTGGTGATACGCAGGTGGGCGGCATGAAGGTAGGCGGTATGAAGGTGGGCGGTATGGCTCTTGTGGTAGTTCTACCGCCATCTCTGTGAACCATTTTTGTACTTATCAAATACAAATAAAAATGATATGGAGTTATATGAATAAACGACAAAATGAGTAAAACAATAAAGAAAGAATAAACCGGAGAAGTGCCATTGTCGTGGAAAACTCCACTACCCTAAGTCATTTATGTCCTCAGATAGGTATAATGAGACCATTGGCACTTTGACTAGATAGTTAACACGGAGCCCACCTTAGTAATATAATTGAGATAGATTGACTGGAGCACGCCTCAACTTGCTCATTAATAAAAGGAACATACCCAGTGCCTCAAGGGCTCCCGCCTACGCAGAGTCTGGGGGGGCGGATGTTTGCAGCCTTCCCCCTTCAGAGTGTTAACCTGAAGAGAGGTTGTTTCCCAGTGCCCCGAACCTGAGGGTGAGGACTTCCCAAGAGGTCACCCATCCTGGTACTACTCTCGCCCAAGCACGCTTAACTTCGGAATTCTAATGGGATCCGGTGATGGCGTGTTGGTGCCTTCTTTGGTTGCTCATTAATGGTGGAGGGAAAAAAAATGAACTTTTTGAGAGTAGAAGTAAAGCAATGGAGAAGATGAATTTTGCAGTGCAATCAGTTGTTTAGAGCTGCCTACCAAAGGGAGGCATTTATAGATGAATAGCTTGCCCATTAAGGAAAAGATTGTAGCCTAAAAATCGGCCTGAAAAAGAAGAGTGCTGGATATGGAGGGGCAATGAATCCGGCTTCAGCTATGGGAAGAATGATCATGGAACAGTGGGTATTGAAACAACCAAAATGTGCCTCTCGAGCTCGAGCTTGTAGCCTCGATACTGGAGTAACAATAGTACCTCGAGCTTGCACCCTCGAGGTCAACTGGGCTTCGTTGCTCGTGACTAAAAGACAATAACTTACCTCGAGTTCAATCTCGACGACTAAAAGCATGATGGTTGTAAAAATATATGTTCAGGTTAGAAAAAGTCCACACTGCATCACTCCGCGACTTGCCAACGGGCGAGTTAGGGCTCGCGTGTAGCCCAGCATGTTCACTCTAGACCCACAAGAGTTTGCAAAGGCCAAAGAGAAAGGGGTATATAAGTAGACTTTCCACCTCGATTTTTCCTATATGGGATTGATATACTTACGCAAGATGAACAAAATTAAATAAAGTAGCCATCTGTAATGATTCAAGCTAGGCTTCTTGGATCAAAACCCTAGAAGAGAGAATGAGATAGAAGAGAGAAAGAGAAGAGATTGAGAAGGAAGAGAAATTGTATTATCAATCAACAACCTTACAATACAATCAATCCTTTACTTATACTCTAAACAAACTACGGCGGTAAGCAAAGGAACAATGCACTTGGACAAGTCTTACAACCTACTTCACTACTAACTCCTTTTCAAACCAGTGAATGGTGCCAAATATCTAGACACTACAAACGAGCTACAAGGCTTAACTAGAGGGAATTATTAAGATATTTACAAGAGTAATCCCAAAAGCCTCAATCATGACAATACCCCTCCCTAGAAACCATTCTCGACTCAAGAATGGAAGTCCGAAAATTAGCTATGGGAACTTCTTGTCTTCTGAAGTTACGTCCTCTATTCTGAGATTGACCCATTGAACTAAGACTTGCTCTATTGGCTTGCGATTGAGCTGCTGCACACGGGTGTCCAGAACTGCTAAGGGTTCCTGCAAAATCAAACCATGAGAAGAAGCTGCTGGAGGTGAGGATGAGCTAGTTGTGCCCTCTATAATGTGCTTCTTCAGCAGTGAAACATGGAACACATGATGAATAATAGCTTCTGGAGGTAACTCCAACTTGTATGCTACACTTCCAAGCTTACGCAACACCCTGTATGGACCAAAGAACCTGGCACACAGCTTGATATTCTTATGTATGGCAACTGATGATTGCCTATACGGTTGTAATTTCAAGTATACCAAGTCTTCCACCTTAAAAGAGCTGTCACTTCTTTTCTTAATTGTAAAGAACTTCATTTGAGACTGTGTTACCTACAAGTTATCCTTGAGTTGCTGCATAAGTTGCTTCCTTTGATAGAACAAATCACTGACTTCTACCACACTCGAAGTTGCCCCTTAAGGAAGAATTGGAAAAGGGGGATCATAACCACAGAGAGCCTTGAATGGGGTTGTGCCCAATGAAGAAAGAGCATTTGTGTTGTACCAATGCTCTACATGAGTTAGCCATCGATGCCAATGCTTATGATGAAGGTGTTATGATTATAGTGTAAAAGGGAGTACTAGTAAGGCAATGTTTGTAAATAGCAACTTAGTATAACATTAGTTGAAGATGGTGGTGTATTAGCTAGTATTAGTCATACGTTAGTTAAGTCAGTTAAGCTTCTTGTCTAGGTACAATGCATCTTTAGATATTTTCCATTGTTCTTCCTCTTGTTAACCGACTTGGCATTAGTATAAGTAGGATGATTTGCATTATACTGTCATAATGTTGAATAATTAAATGATCCTTTCTCTTTCTTGATCTCCCAATTCTCTCTAGGCTTCTATCAAATATCTCTATCAAATATCTTCACTTCTCTTCTTAAATCTCTTCAATCTCATCTTATTCTTCTTTAATCTCATCTTAATCTCTTGATTCTCTCATTTAGATATATTCTTCCAAGTGCAATTCACATTTATCCCTAGGTTATGATTCAAGTTGAGCTTGAATCATAATAGAAGGAAAGTCATACTGCGCAAGTACTGCTCCACACACTGATTTACTCTCTCAGTTTGCCCATCCGACTATGGGTTGTAGGATGAACTCAAAGCTAGAGCGGAACCCAGCAACAAGAACAACTCACGGCAGAATTTACTGGTGAATAGCTTATCACGATCATATACAATGGTCTGAGGCAAGCCATGAAGCTTCTATATGATATCTAAGAACTGTCTTGCTAACGTCTCAGCTGTAATGGGGTGATTGAGACCAATGAAATGACTAAACTTTGTGAATCGATCTACCATCAAGCCATGAAGCTTCCCCTCAGATTTGAGCAGCCCTTCTATAAAGTCCATGCTAATATGTTGCCAAGCTTTATCTTGAATTAATTCAATCATACGTAGTGGTTGAAGAAGGCCTAGATACTGATTGTGATCTGGCTTGGTTTGCTGGCAAACACTGCATCTCTGAATCAATTCAATCACTGCTGTCTTGAGTCCTTGCCAATGAAAGTATTATTTGAGACGCTGATAGGTTCATTTAATACCAGAATGCCCCCCGTGCTGACTCATGAAATGCCAAGATAATTTCCTTCCTTATATTAGAGTGTGTGCCAATGTAAACCTTCCCATTCTTCCTCACAATAACAATGTCCACCGTGATGCCAAACTCAAGGTCTGATCCTAACCTGATGCTTGAGGCAATTATACAATCTTGAGCTAACTTATCACGTTCAAATGACCTCTGCACTTCTTCCATCCAAGCAGGCACCACCACAGAAATAGCACGATACATTCCTGCCTGCATTTCTCCCTCATCTTGCCTTCAGGATAGAGCATCCGTAGCCAAGTTCTCTTTACCTCTAAAGTATTCAATTGAGTAATCTAACTCAAGCATCTTCATGAGGCCTTTGCTCTATACCCTGGTAGTAATGCATTGCTCTAAAAAATAGTTAAGACTTTGATGATCTGTCCTAATAATGAAATGATGGCCTTCCAAATAATGTCTCCATTTTTGTATAACCATAAGAATTGCCATGTATTCCTTCTCATATATAGATAAGCTCAAATGTCTTGGGTTAAGAGCTTAACTCAGATAAGTAATAGGTCTCCCGCTTCTGTGAAAAATAGCTCCCATTCCCCTTCCACATGCATCAGTCTCAACGGTGAAGGGAATACTAAATCAGGCATTGCCAAAATTGGTGCTCAACACATAGCCGATTTCAACCTTTCAAAAGTGTCCCGGGCCTCTTGAGACCATTTAAAAGCATCCTTCTTTAGCGATGCTATCAATGGTCTTGCAATTGTTCCATTTCTTGCCTCAAACTTCCTATAGTATCCTGTAAGGCCCAAATCCCCTCAATTGCTTCATGGTGGAAGGACTAGGACACTGCTTCACTAGCTCTACCTTAGCCCCTTCAGTCGATACACCCTCTTCAGATATTACATACCCCTAATACACCACCAGAGATTGTCCAAATGAGCATTTTGATAGTTTAGCATAGAGCTTGTGCTACCTTGTAAGCTGAAAGACCTACTCCAAATGCCTCAAATGTGCTTCAGTGGATGGGCCGTATATGAGAATATCGTCAAAGAATACTAAAACAAACCTCCTCAAGAAGGCTTAAAGATTGTGTTCATCAAAGCCTGGAATGTAGCTGGAGCATTAGATAGTCCAAAAGGCATTACAATAAATTCATAGTGCCCATGGTGTGTACAGAAAGTTGTCTTGTGAATATCTTAATCTGTTACTCTAATTTGGTAATACCATTGCCTTTATTCCAACTTTGAGAAACACCTTAAACTATGTAACTCATCTAGGAGATCATCAATGACAAGGCTAAGAAATTTATCGTTAACTGTTAAGGAGTTCAGCTGCTTGTAATCAATGCACATTCTCGAGGATCTATCCTTCTTCTTTACCAAAATGACTGGAGATGCATAAGGGCTGTGACTATGCCTGATGAAATTTGTCTCTAACAACTTTTGAACTTGCCTCTCTATTTCATCTTTCTAAGCATGAAAGTACTTGTAGGGCCTCAGATTAACTGGAACTGAATTTGTTTGAAGTGGAATAGCATGATCCAGGAACCTTCTTGGTGGCAGAGAAGCAGGTGCTACAAATATATCATTGTATTCGCTTATCAATTGAGCAATATCAAGACTTGAATTCACTTCTTCTGCAACATTCTCAGCTTGTAAAGAAAACATTAGGCCTATCCACTTATAGGCTCCCTTCTTGAGCTCCCCTTAGAGTTGCTTCACACTCATCATCTGTATCTTCCCCCGCTCTAAAATTCCTTGCAACTAAATCCTTGTTCCATCTCTTTCAAATGAAACAGACAATTGAAAGAAGTCAAAACACCAGCGGACTAAAGGTTTTCATCCAATCCACGACTAATGCCATATATCACTGCCTCCCAACTTTAAGATTCTAAAGTCATATTCGAATTGATGTCCCTACATCTCCCAATTGAAGTATCTGCACTTAGTTTGAGTAAGCATTGAGTTTCCATCAGCAACTGTAACCGCTAATGGGCTAGTTTTAAGAACCTCATGGCCTACTGATCTAACAATCTTTGAGTCCACAAAGCTATGTGTGCTGCCACTATCAAAGGAAGAAACTTATGCAGCAACTCAAGGATAGCTTGTAGGTAGCACAGTCTCGGATGAAGTTCTTTACAAATAAGAAAAGAAGTGACAGGTCTTTTGAGGTGGGAAACTTGGTATACTTGAAACTGCAACTGTATAGGCAATCATCAGTTGCCATTCACAAGAATATCAAGCTGTTTGTCAGGTTCTTTGGTCCATACCGAGTGTTGCAGAAGCTGGGAAATGTAGCATACAAGTTGGAGTTACCTCCAGAAGCAGGTATTCATCCTGTGTTCCATGTTTCACTACTGAAGGAGCACATTGCAGAAGGCACAACTAGCCCATCCTCACCTCTAGCAGCTTCTTCTCATGGTTTGATTTTGCAAGAACCCTTAGCAGTTATGGACAGTCGTGTAGAGCAGCTCAATAGCAATCCATTACAGCAAGTGCTAGTTCAATGGGCCAATCTCATAATAGAGGACGTAACTTGGGAAGACAAGAAGTTCCTTTAGAGCCAATTGCCAGACTTCCATTCTTGAATCAATAATGGTTTCTAGAGAGGGGTATTGTCATGATTGAGGCTTTTGGGATTACTTTTGTAAATATCATAATAATTCCCTGTCTTGTTAAGCCTTGCAGCTCATTTGTAGTGCTTAGATATTTGGCGCCATTCACTAGTTAGAAAAGGTGTTTATAGTTAAGTCGATTGTAAAACTCGTCCAACTGTATTTTTCCTTTGCTTACTACCTTAGTTTGTTAAGAGCATTAAAGGATTGATTTTATTGTAAGGTTGTTGATTGATAATACAATTTCTCTTCTTTCTTGGCCCCTGAATTAATGGTCATCATCCTAGTTTTGAGACTTTCAAACCGATTCATATATTCTTGCTCACTTTCACAACCTTGTTAAACTTGTCAATCACTTCCCCAAGGTCCTTATCAGCATATCTTTCACACATTTCCTCCACAAACTCAGCCCAAGTGATGTTAGGATCACCCAAAATTAAACTGTGGAACCATTCTTCTTGATCTCCTTGAAGATATATAGCAGCTAGCTCAACATTTCCAGAATCCAAAATAGAATAAAATCGCACCTCTTAATCCATGATTGAGGATGAGTTCCATCAAAGGTATCCATGTCTACTCGAGGCTGGCGATAATTGGCACTCCTTGCCACTGGAACCACTTCTCCATGCTCATCATCCAGCTTATTCAGCACTGGATCAGGAGGCCTGACTTCTTGTGCTCTTGCAGGAAGAACTCCAGCTCCAAAAGGCATTTATTGACTATTAATCTACTCCTGCATTCCAGCAAACCTTTGCACCGTCGTCTGCTGCAGAGATTGAATCATCTCCTGCAATTGAGCAAAGCGATCATCCTGATCAGGAACTGCAGCTGTATTGCTAGGCATCGTAGCTGTCTTTTCCTGATTTGCTCTGGCAGAGGTGTTGCTAGGTGTTGCAGCAGATCTCTTGTTCCTAGCCAGCTTGATCGAATCAATCAACAAGCTGATCTTCAGGTAATTGAGCTCTGATACCACTATAATGATAACCCTAGGAGAGAGAATGAGATAGAAGAGAGAGAAATACAATCAATCCTTTACTCATACTCTTAACAAACTAAGGCGGTAAGCAAAGGAACAATGCACTTGGACAAGTCTTACAACCAGTTTAACTACTAACTCCTTTTCGAACCAGTGAATGGTGCCAAATATCTAAACACGACAAACGAGTTGCAAGGCTTAACAAGACAGTGAATTATTAAGATAATTACAAAGAGTAATCCCAAAAGCCTCAATCATGACACCATCATTCATCACAGAAAATTCATCATTCATCGTTTTGCCTACCGGTTTACTGGTATACCACAGTGACAAAAAAGTATGCATTTACCACATCCGATAACAGATCAGCACGCGTCGTTTAATGGGGGGAGACAACACAAGAAAGTACCTTTATCATAGATGGACAGGAAGATAGCTAGGCAATAGCAATGAGCGTGTTTCACAAATTACTTAGCAATACGCAACCAAGAGAGCCACAGTATCCTTTGCCAAAATGACTCCATTTATGACCCACTAAAATAAGATTTTTCACCAAATTTGGCAATTTGATGTAAAATCCAACACAAACAAAAGCAGATGTCACTTCCCAGCAACAAAAGCCATATGCTTAACCCCATGGCATCCGCTAAGATCCACTCACTTATGTAAAGTTTATACTAGTATCAAAAGTGACAAACACAAAACAATAGAGCTCACACTAAAAGAGGGTCGCGACACTCTTCAATATTGTTACCTTGTAGGCTCTTCTTTAGATAGACATGACCTTTACGCAACAAAAAGGTTTCGCTAAAAAGCTTGGCTAAAAAGCTCAGCACGAAGTCATTTATAACATATTTATAGCACAAATTGGGGGTGATTTTTTAAAATAGCATATTTTAATATTTTTATTTTTAAAATAGCACACAAAAATTTAAAATTATTAAGATAACATGCAAAATTAAAAATTATCAAAATAGCACGCCCAGTAAACATTGCCCTTTGCAAGTCGTCACCTGAACAAGGATATTTTGGTCATTTCAAAATTTTTAAAATAAAAGAAAAAGAAAAAAATAGTTTTTTTTAATGGCTGCGGCAACATTTTACTGATATGTGATAAAAATTAAATGTTATCTAAATTTTTTGTATTATATTATCTAGATACTTATTTGATATATGAAAATTTTATAAATTTATTGTAAAAAAAATATATGTTTACTATTATTATTGTTGTTATTATTATTATTATTATTATTATTATTATTATTATTATTATTATTATTATTAGTAGTATTATTATATCTATGTTTATATGGTAAACAAAAATTTAGGAAACGCTTAATTTTTTTACATTTTGGTGAAGGGTTGTTGCTACCGTTAAAATTAAAAAAAAAAAAAAGAAGCAAAACTAATTTTTATTTTTTTTAATTTTGAAAAATGTAAAATGACCAAAATATCCTTACTTAGGTGACATATTGACTAGATGTGCTATTTTGGTATTTTTTTAAAAAATTTTTGCATGTTATTTTAAGAATAAAAATGTCAAAATATGCTATTTGAAAAAACTACCCATAAATAGGTGCCTGCAACAGCTCTATGGAACAACAAATGATTTGGGCTTTGGATTTGGACTTGTCCATAGTTCTTTTTCTTTGTTTTTTGTCAAAGAAAATGAGGGAGAGTTTAGTTTGCCAAAACTTTTTGGATTTCCTATTCTAAGTGTTCTCTATAATAACATTGAATTTTGAACACTTGAGAAATTTATAGATGAAATAAGGCAACAGTGTTTTCCAATTTTTAGTTCCAAAAGAAGAAATCTATAAAAATGTTGAAAATTATGATGGTAACTTGGTTCATGCATCATTTAGGATTATATTCATTCACTTAATAGATGAAATAAGCCACATTTACTTAAGTTCATGCATCACACTTTCTAGGTTAACATTTACTGTGCTCCTCAATTCATACATAGCGAAGGCTCCTTGTTGACAAATGTAGTGTCATTCATGTACCGCAAATCACTATTCGTTCTGCATATATGATGCAGCGCTAAAATGGGAAAGTTGGGAACGAGAAGGTTCGACAGCCTTTCCTTTAATTTTATTACGAAAATAATAAAATAAGAGCAAAAGTCGCTCAATTTTTCACAACCAAAGAAAGAGAGAAAACCCTAGAAACTCTTGAAAATTGAATGCTAAAACCCTAAATTTTCTCTTGTTTAAATAGAGAAGCTAGTTGACTAAGAATAAAAGGATAAAAAGCTATTTTACAAACAAAAACTGAAAACTAAAACTAATCATATTAGAAATCAAATTCTTCCTTTGCCGCATCCAGACCATGCAGCCGATAATGATAACCGCCAAGTATGGTTACGTCGATAATGCTAGCTGCATCATCCTCCCTAGGCCGAAGGCAATTCACTCTCGAATTCACCATGCCAACAACAGGGTCATTGTCGCCAAAGTACGGAGTTAGGTGCTTAACATTAAAGACGTCAGAAGTCTATATACAGGACGGCAATTGAACACGGTAGGTGTTGTCGTTGATCTTGCCAATGATCTTCAAGGACCCGATTTTGTGTGATGTCAACTTGTTGTATTCCCAAGTCGGAAACTGTTCTCTGGTGAGGATGGCCCAGATTTGGTCGCCTACTTGGTATCGGACCTGGCAGCGGTGCTTGTCATTTGCCAATTTATACTTGGAACTAGTTCCAGGAGACATGCACGTGTCTACTCATGTATATCCTTGAGGTTGAAAATGAAGTCTTCAGCCTTACCATTAGGACGAGTAAGGTCTGGGACTGGCACCAAATCTATTGGAGCGGCGGAAACCCCATACTCCTGTTAACTGAGTTGATGTTGGCGAACTTCGCTTGGTAAAGCTTTTGCTCCTAGCCCTTGACATTGCCGGCAACAAGACAACGAAGGAAGTTCCCTACGAGAGGATTGTCACCTTAGTTTGGCCTTTAGTCTGAAGATGGTGAACTGTGCTGAAGGCGAGGGAGGTGTGCACCATCTTCCACAACGCCTTCCAGAAGTAGTTCACGAATCGGACGTCCCTATTGGAGACAATTCTTGTCGAAAAACCGTGAAGCTTGTAGACTTTCGGGAAATACAACCCTGCAATGTGGACGGTGTCAGCTGCTTTAGAGAAGCAATCCACAACAACGAAAATCAAATCAGCTCCGTCTGTAGTTCTCGGTAATCCTAGTATAAAGTCCATGCTCACATCTGTCCAAGGTTGACTTGGAACCATTACAAGCATGTAAAGGCCTGCGTTGGTCACTCCACCATGTGATACTTGATATATACGACAATGCTTGACAAACCTTTAAACTTCCTTACGTTGGTCACTCCACCATTTGGCGCTAATGAGTTGCAGCACCTTATCTCGTCCTACATGCCCTGCATTATGCTTCTCCTCAACAATCTTAAGCCATGGACTCGAATCCGGAACACAAAGTGGATTTCCCTTGAAAAGGAACCCGTCATGAATGGAGTAACCTGGAGCAGAACTAGATTATGCTTCTTGCCAAATCTAACCTGTGGGATCATCCTAGTACTAATCTACCAATTCTGCAAACCCGGTCGCGGTAACCTGGTGTTGAGAAAAAATGAGACTCTGCCTACCCAGAGCATTCGTCACTTTGTTCAACGCACCCGACTTGCGCTTAATGACAAAGTGGAAGAGCTGTATGTCACTTGCCCACTTTGTGTGTCGGTCCAAGAGTTAATGTTGACTATTGATGTACTTGAGGGCTACATTATTAGAGTACAAGACAAAGTCTCGATTAGCTAAGTATGACTTCCAGTGCCTTAGTGCTCGTACGAACGAGTAGAACTCAAGGACGTAAGTCGAGTAGTTAAACCTACTCCCGTCGAGTTTCTCACTAAAGTATGTGATATGCCTCTCTTTTTGGCTACGCACAGCACCAATGCCCGTATTGGAGGCATTCGTGTGTAGTTCAAACATCTTCTAGAAATCCGGTAAGGCTAACACCTGTACTATGGTCAACCTTTTCTTTACCTCTTCGAAGGCGGCCGCTGCTTGTGGAGTCCAAGCTAAGGAACTCCTCTTCATACAATCAGTGATAGGCACCATGATGGAGATGAAGTTTGGAAAAACACGTTTATAGGATGATACCAAGCGGTGGAAACTCTTGACTTCGCCAATGATTCTCGATTGGGTCCAGTCTCGGATGGCAGCAATATTTCCTTCATAAACGGCTATACCGTCCTTACATACAACAAGGCCAAGGAAGGTTACTCAATCTGTCACGAACTCACACTTCTTTAAGGCCGTGAACAAATGTTGTTCCCACAAGGTACTTAGCACTTCCTTGAGATGTTTCATATGCTTAGCTTGATCTTGGCTATAAATAAATTATTCGCGAAGTCGACGACAACAAATGTCCAAGTGAAAGGATGCAGAACTTGATTCATAAATCTCATGAAGGTACTTAGCGCATTGCACAATCCGAAGGGCATGACTAGCCACTCGTAAAGTCCCTCTCGTGTTTTGATGGTGGTCTTCCACTTGTCTCCTGGAGAGATGCAAATTTGATGGTACCCGCTCTTCAAGTCTAACTTTGTGAATACCTTTGAATTCCGTAATTGATCAAGCAGGTCATCCAACTTCGGAATGGGGAATCGCCAACTACCATCCTTCTTTGACATCAAAACAGCCGATACTGCACAAGGACTCAAACTATCCCTGATAAACCCCTTGGCAAGAAGTTCCTCCACTTGGCATCTCAACTCCTCATGCTCAAATGGACTCATACGGTAGTGAGGCCAATTCGGCAAAGCAGCCCCCAACATCAAATCAATGTGGTGTTGTATGTCTCTTAATGGCGGTAGCGTGTTCAGTAACTCCTCCGGAAAGACATTAGTGAAATCCCTCAACAAGGCGGAAACCTTATTTGGTATCTCCCCTGGATTCACCTTACTCTCCTTCGACATTTCACACTTCCGTAAAATTTTCTGCCAAACAGCCCTTGGAGACAGGAGATGCTAGAAGCCAATCAACACGAAGATGATCTTGGTATCGCCAACCTCCTAGACAAACATAACTTTACCCTGGACACTTGAATGTTGAGCTATTAAAGCTTGTGGTGCGTCATCCTTCTTGGGAAACAAGATAATCTTTATTCCCTCGAAGATAAAGCTATAAGCATTCTTTCTTCTGCCATGTATTGCACTCCTATCGTATTGCCACAGGCACCCCAACAACAAATGGCAAGCGTCCATGGTGACCACGTGACACCAAACTCCATCCTTGTACTTCGACCTAATTGGAAAATTAACCAAGCATCATTTAGATACGGTTACCTGGTTTCCTTTCTTGAGCCACGATAACTTGTATGGACTTGGATGAGCTTCTATCTTCAACCCTAGCTTGGTGACTGCCTCGTAGGAAATCACATTGTCACTACTTCTTAAGTCTATCACCATGCAGCATACTCTACCGCCAATGGTGCAGGTGGTCTAAAAGCTGTTATTCCTCGGCCATCCATTTCTCAGTTCTTCTCTTGGTGCAAAGCAAGCGCTCCTAATCACAAGTAGGCATCCTTCGTCACCTGCTACAGCATCCTCTTCTAATGTCGCCAACTAAGTCTATGTTTCTTCCTCCCTAACCCCACCACACTCTTCGTGGAGTTCCTCAACTAAAAGACCCTTGCCGGGTCTGTTACCCTTATGGCACTTAGCAGCACAGTGCCCTACCTCTCCACACTTGAAGCAACGGGCTCTTGAAGTACCTGCAAAGTCCTAAGTAATCGGCTTACCAGCATTGGAGATCACTGGCCTGTTATGTGTGCTCTGATTTGGTTGTGCTCTCACTTGGTCTCGCCTGCCAACCTGTGTCCCCCGGGCTCTACCAA
Organism: Simmondsia chinensis; assembly: GCA_018398585.1. Classification (NCBI taxonomy): domain Eukaryota; kingdom Viridiplantae; phylum Streptophyta; class Magnoliopsida; order Caryophyllales; family Simmondsiaceae; genus Simmondsia; species Simmondsia chinensis. The sequence goes on along the minus strand of JAGTTD010000009.1, from coordinate 22,405,940 downwards.
CTTACCGATGCCTTTACTGTTGCTCAATGGTCACGGCAATCTGGCTTGCCTCCGAAATGGAAGAAATTTTGAACATGGTCAACACCTCCTGCATAGACTCTTTCAACCCACCAACCTAACAATCTACCAATTGCTCTCCCGTCTTCGCCAAGTCATTCCTGGCGACCAATGAGTAGAACTCCGCCTTGTACTCCTCCACGAATCTAAAGCCTTGACGCAACCCTTACAGATGTTGGTACATCACCTTTGCGTGATTGTGAGGCAGGAAGGTGCCTATCATATGACTTTTCATCTTCTCCCATGATTCTATCTTTGCCTTCCCCTGACAAAGCACGTGGCAGCTCTACCCTGTAACCGAGTAGTAACCAATGGCTCCTGCTTCCTCTCCAGCACATCCTTAAACTCGAGAACCTCTACCACCTCAGTAAGCAAATAGCAGAAATCCTCTGGGCGTCCTCCTCCATTGAACTCCGGGATCTTAATCCAAAGACAAGATTTCCATTAGCGGTTTTGCTGGTATGCTTTGATCTGGTAACTCAGCTTCCGAAAACTGTTTTTGAAAGCTCTCGTCCATCCCGTCCTCATCACCTCCTGTCGGCCGGTGTGGGCGCTGTATTTTTGAGCCTGCTCAGGATTTGGCCCCTCTATTTGCCATAGTTTTTTCTCCATCTCCTCAACCCACCTTTCATTCTGCCATTGTATGTCTCGCTCGTAGACGTCTCCAACGACGACGTACCTCTGTCGTCTACGGGCCATGTGAGAAGTCGTTCTGAGTTCTGATACCGACTAATGCAGCGTGTGAATTGGAAAATTTTGGAACGGGAAGATTTGACGGGCTTTCCTTTAATTTTTTTATGAAAATAATAAAATAAAAGGAAAGTTGCTCAATTTCTCACAACCCGAGAAAGAGAGAAAACCCTAGAAGCTCTTGAAAATTAAATCCGAAAATTGAATGCTAAAACCCTTTCCTCTTGTTTAAATAGAGGAGCTAGTTGACTAAGAATAAAAGACCCAAAAGATAATCACAAAAAAAATCTAAAAGCTAAAACTAATCTCATTAGAAATCAAACTCTTCGTTTGTTGCATCTACGCCATGCCGCCAACAATGATACCCGCCAGGTATGGTGACGCCGGTAATGCTGGCTGCATCAATATGACAATAAGGGAGCCATATAGTGATGAATCAAGTAGGTGTGAATGTAACAACCATCAAACAATGTGTTTGCACCTATTGTATCTCCTCCTTGTAATAAGTTTTCTTCACATGAGTTACTTTATCATTTCTCTAGAAAACCAAGCTTGTATCATGTATGTACTTATTTTTTTTGGGGTGCATAGTCTAGTGGATCTAACTAGCACAGAGGTTAGGAGAGAAGAGCACACCGATGCTAATTCACAGTGCTGCTAGGCTTACATGTCGATTGTTATTACTGCTTTATTGTTGCTTGTGATGCTTACTTTGTGCATGCGTTAGCAAGTGCACTAGTCATATCAAATAATATAGAAAGGAGTAGAGTATCGTTCCCACGAGCATTATTATTGCGTAAGTACAAAAATTAGTAGTTTTAAAACTACTTGAATGATCGAAAAATTTAGGGTTTTGATAAGAAATAAAGTAAAATAAAATAAAAAAAAATAAAGGCTAAAACGAGACTTTCTTTTTTTTTTTTTTTGTTTTTATGATTTAATAATATCCAAGGCATCAGATTTCACCTAGTTGCATCAATACGCCTTTTCTATTCTCGTTATTCAAGTTGTTATCACATATTGATGGTTGAAAATCCTATTTTGCTAAATATTCTCTCTCGAGTAACATTTAGCATGCTCTTTTACATATTAACCTATCACTCTCGTGCATGAATTTAAATAAGAAAATAGTTCTTTAAAGCTCAATAATTTTCTCTTAAAACCACACAAATCGCGTTAATCTCTCTCGAGCATTCACCCAATTCGTGGTGCTTATCACCTTAGCAATCATCATAAATCTCCTCGCAGACTCATTATAAATCATTATAGGCCTTAACTGGTGATGAAGCATTTAAAACTCGTGAAGAACAATGATAAACACTTCAACAACGCAATAACAAAACATTGAATACGTTGAACTAGAAATAAGCGTATATTACAACTTAGGCTATATCGTAGCCTTGGAATAAAAAAAATTAGTTCATGATAAACTTAATATAAAGCATAAAAAACAAAAAATTCATGATCTTATTGAAGAAAAGGGATAGAAAGGACTAAAAATACAAAATTACAAATCAAACTTCCTTCCTTCTTCTTTTCCTACACCAAATTTCTGCCGACTATCATCTACTTCTTTTCGTGAAATTTTTTTTTATTTTTTATTTTTTATTTTTATTTTTATTTTTTATTTTTTTGCTAAAGGATGATTTTCAACACATCCCAAAATTTGCTCTCATTTGCTCCTTCTCACGGTGCTTTTGCAACTTGAACAAGCATCATTATTTTATGTTATTTCTTCACTTTCCACCGCCCAAAAACCTGCAAAATCAGCTCATGCTAATGTTGTTTAAGTATTATACTTTGAATTTGAGCTATAAAATATGACAAAAGTTGCCGCCCCAAAGCAAGTTGCAACATTTTATGTCATTTCTTGTTGTTCTTTGTATAACCGTGAGTTTGGGATGCTTTTTGCTATTTTTTAGCTTTTAATTTGATGTACCTTGCATTTACTTGTTGATGTTAATGATAAAATCTAGCAAGATTTAACATAAAATTAGTGTTTAAGAAAATAGCAAAATAGTTGAAAACGAGTAAAACCGAGCAAAACTGATAGAAGTTTGATGTAAAAAGGTTAAAAATGTATCAAAATAATATAAATAATTATATACTAATTTAGACTTATCGAAATTCCCCCAAACTAAAATCTTGCTTGTCCTCAAGCAAGGCTAAACATTAAACCGCAGGATCTCATGCTTTTTAAGAAATTTTCCACAAGTCAAAGCAGGGGCACTCTAATTTAAAGAAGAATAATTGAGGCTCAAAGTTTAAGGTTCTAAAGTCAAAACCATCTTTTGTAAGGAAAAATCTGTCAATTACCTAGGTATTCGAATTCAAAAGTTAGCTAAGCAAATTAAGTTTATCCGTTCTTTCTAATCTTAAGATATTTAAACCAAATAGAGGACAAAAATTATACCACTCATAACAAGACTTATCAAGTATGCCCAAACTAATTATTTTTGCGCCATTTTTTTTCTTTTTATTTACTCAAGTCAACTTCGGCTCATACGCATATCTACAGTGAGAATCAAGCTCCGACTCCTTGGCGATGACCCATAAGTAAGAGAAGCTACCACTGAGATACCTTCATTATGACTTCCCGAGTGTATCTTCTGTGAAAATCAAACTCCGACTCCGGGGCGGTGACCCATAAGTAAGAGAAGCCACCGCTGAGACACCCTCTTAACGGCTAGCACATATCTTATTTATGTGGGATAGCAGTACTAGAGATCTTTTTTTTTTTTTTGTGCTTGGTTCCTTGTTAGCTTTCTAAGTACCCCTTGTAGCGAGCTTTCAATGCGGCAACTCCCGTTCCAGTTGGCCCAGGGTACCAGGTGTTGAAACACCCCTACAGATCTACTTGCTTGAGGTACCAAGGCACAAAACCATCACGCCATAGCAAATATCCAAATGGAGATAGCGGTGCTTAGTAATTCACTCACTCTATTATATTTTTCTTTTTTTCAGATTTAGGCATAACTCTTCAAAATCTATTATGTAAATGCGACTCTTTATGCAATCTATTCAAATTTGAGCATCTTTTAATCAGAAAGACAAGTAAAACAGCCATAATAACTAGTGAAGTTAAATACCATGGTTTTATCAAGATAGTGCCTTAGATTAGATCATGTTTTACAATTAGAACACAAAAACAATTGATTATCAGGTTATTCAAATCTAATTAAAGTAAATGGGCTAAAAAGAGTAAAAAATTGCCTAAAAAACATGATGATAAGTTCTTTCTTTCTTTGTTTCTTTTTTATATGAATTTTTTTTTAAAAGATTAATGATCAAAACTGTAGAAAATAGACAATCTTTTTGTTGGCCTACACTATTTACATCCTCATACAAAGGCTCCAAACTCTGGGAGGCAATAAAGCTGACTTTAAAACATAAAACAGGAAAACTTTTCGAAAAAAATTTGTTTCAAAATTTTAAAAATTGCTTTTCCTACCCCCAAACTTAGAGTTAACCTTGTTCTTAATGTTAAAGGAACTACAAAGATTAAGTGAGGAGAGAGATACTTCCCAAGTTTGAGGATTGCTTGTTGATGGTGTATGTTGACATATTGCTATCCCAAACTTGTTGTAAAATACCTGTTTAAATAAAAATAAACATGAGAAAAATAAAATAATGAAAGGAAAATAAAATTAGATAAATAAAGATATAAACACTTGGGTTGCCTCCCAAGAAACATTTAGTTCACAGTCGTTAGCTCGACTTTCTGGGTGGATTTATCCTGTGTTTTGAAGGAGAATAGAGTTTCTGCCATCCATCCATAATGACCATTTTCTTCCGTGACTCTTCCTTGTTCTCTTCTTTACACGACTTCCTCCACCTTCTCTAATCTTGGGATCTTTGAGCCTGATTTGCCACAGCAAGAATTTCCTTTTTCGATTTCTTCTGCTATTTTTCTCCGAGGCATCCACGGTTTCGAAAATTTTTGACCATATTAGATAGGCTCGACATTCTATTTCAATGGCTGGTGGTGATGGGTCAGTAAAGATAGGGTTGGTCCTTGGTGGCTCTGAGTTAACTAAGAGGATTATGTCATATTGAGGTGGTTTTTCTAGTGTGTCTCCATCCCTCAATGCTATGGCGTTAATTTGCTCCCTTAGGTCGGTGATGGTATTGCTAGGCAAAGAATCTTTATACCTATTATAAAGTTCCTCTATTTTAGTTCCTACTTTAGGTTCTGGATTTTGGATGGAGGCTTTTCGGCTATTTAGGTCAGCCACGGCTTCCGTGAACTCCCTAAATGTCTTTTCTAAGTCATATTTCTTTTCTTGAAATGGATAAGTGGGTGACCAAGGTGCTTTGTAATGGTTCCAAGAAAAGTTAGAAGGGTCCATCCATTCTTGACTATAGGTGCTACAATAGGGAATGTACTGGGGTTGGTTAAAATTTGACATGTAATTACCTTGTTCAAAACCCTATGAGGAAAAGCTATTACCTAATTGACATTCCATACTAACGTGGTTACCTGCACAAAATTCAAATCTAGGAGTACGAGCAACAATCATCTCATTTAATGTTTCTCGAATTTGTGAAAGTTGAACAGATAATTCACTATATTCACGAATGATCAGTTTTCTTTTTGGTATAGCTTGATATTAAGGTCTCATAAAGTTATATTGCTCAAAACCTGATGAAGAAAAGCTATTTACCTATTTGGCATTCCATACTAGTATGGTTTCCTGTGCAAAATTCATATCTAGGAGTACTAGCAGTAATCATGTCTTCAATTAGTAAAAGTTGAGTAAATAATGCATCAAATATAGCTTGGTATTGAGGTCTTATAAAGTTATAGTAAGCCATCACACTTTTTATTTATTTATTTATTATTATTATTATTATTATTATATATATTAAAATAGGTAAGGGTTAATCCTAAAGGTTTTGAAAATTTAAAAGATAACAAACTTAACTTTAAAAAAAAAATTTATCAAGACAGATTAAAAACTCAAAATAAAGTTAAAATTAATCAGAAAACGTAAAAATACAACAATCAAAAATAGAATTAAATAAAATAAATGAATGAATGAAGATTAATTTCTCAAATTTTAAACAAAATTTACAATCTATTAATAATTAACATTAAAACTAACATTTTTTGTCGGGGGATATATATATGCGAATTTTTTTTTTAATTTATTTATTTTTACGAATTATGTTTTTCTCCTTCTCCTTTTTCTCTCCTTCTTCTACTTTTCCCTCTATATGCATGTTATTGATTGGTGGTTTATCTGCAGGTACTCAACTACTTCAGGTTGGGGGTCCCCGGAAACAGTCTCCTTTCTTGACGGAAGGGGTAAGGCGGCGTACATCACCCCCCCCCCCCCCGACCCTGCGTTCTGCAGGAGCCGCAAGGCACTGGGACTGTTGTTGTTGTTGTTGTATTTTTAAGAATTAGCTTTACAAATAAAATAAATGAATGAAAAGAGATTTATATTTTAAATTTAACAAAATTTACAAATTGTTAACAATTTCCAATTAGCACCAAAACTAGTTGGCATCGATATTACTCAAATAAAGACAATCCCCGGCAACGGCACCAAAAACTTGATGCTTACTTTGCGTATGTGTTAGCAAGTGGACTAGTCCTATCAAGTAATATAGAAATGAGTAGAGTATCGTTCGCACGAGGATTGTTATTGAGTGAGTACTAAAATTAGTAGTTTTAATACCATTTGAAAGATCGAAAAATTTAGGGTTTGGATAAGAAATAAAGTAAAATAAAATAACAAGAAAAAAAAGTTAAAACGAGACTTTCTGATTTTTTTTTTTGTTTTCATGATTTAATAATATCCATGGCATCAAATTTCACCTAGTTGCATCAATACGCCTTTTCTATTCTCGTTATTCAAGTTGTTATCACATGTTGATGGTTGATAAGTGGTGATCAAGCATTTAAAACTCATGAAGAACAATGATAAACACTTCAACAATGCAATAACAAAACATTGAATACGTTGAACTAGAAATAAGCGTATTTACAACTTAGGTTATATCGTAGCCTTGAATAAAAAAATTAGTTCATGATAAACTTAATATAAAGCATAAAAAACACAAAATTCATGAACTTATTGAAGAAAAAGGATAGAAAGGACTAAAAATACAAAATTACAAACCAAACTTCATTCCTTCCTCTTCTTTTCCTACACCGAATTTCTACCTACCATCATCTACTTCTTTTCGTGATTTTTTTTTTTTTTTTTTTTTTTTTTTTTTGCTTGCTGCTAAAGGATGATTTTCAACACATCCCAAATGAGGTCTATTTATAGTGTTTGAAGAGGGAAAAAAATATGAAAAAAAAATTCACCAAAATTTGCTCTCATTTCCTTCTTCTCACGGTGCTTTTGCAACTTGGACTGGCATTATTATTTTATGTTATTTCTTCACTTTCCTCCGCCCAAAAACCTGCAAAATCAGCTCATGTTAATGATGTTTAAGTATTATGCAATGAATTTGATCCATAAAATATGACAAAAGTTGCCGCCCCTAAGCAAGTTGCAACATTTTATGTCATTTATTGTTGTTCTTTGTGTAACCGTGAGTTTGGGATGCTTTTTGCTATTTTTTTGCTTTTAATTTGATGTATCTTGGATTTAGTTGTTGATGTTAATGATAAAATCTAGAAAGATTTAACATAAAATGAGTGTTTTCACTAAATAATAGCAAAATAGTTCAAAACGAGTAAAACTGAGCAAAAGCGATAGAAGTTTGATGTAAAATAGTTAAAAATGTATCAAAATAATATAAATAATTACATACTAATTTAGACTTATCAGCTTGCATGTTTTATATTGCATTATTTGAGTTGAATTTTGTCAATACTATTCAGTCTTTCTTATAAGATTGGGAACCCTTCGGAAACAACCCTTCTATAGGGTAGCATTCTATAAGGTTAAGGTTGCATACATCATATACCTCCCCAAACCCTGCCTTAGCGGGAACCTCGTTGACAACTTGGATTGTTTTTGTTGTTGCGGTAGTCTAGTGGATCTAGCTATATTATTAAAGTGTGTTTAGACTCTTGATATGGTATTAGAGCCATAATGAAAAACTTGGGTCGTGACAGGATGTGTTGAAAGAAGGTTGGTATTCTAGCTCTAACAAAAACAGTAAGGTTGACTTGCTAACACAAGCCACGTATAGGTTAAGGGGTCAATTTTATTTGCATTGAAGGTTTGGTAGCATTTTCTACCAAGCGCCAAAAAACAAACCGGAGAAGATCAATAATGGCAATTACTTATATTTGAGTTCTACTATGAAGTCCTACCTTTAAGGATTGGACTTTAAGGGAATATGTTGATGGTGAAAAGATGCCCCTAGCAACATCGAGGCGTTATAAATTTAGTTCCAGCAAGGTAATGTATTTATATTGAATGTGATAGAAAGCATTCATACAAGTATCCATGAGCTGTTGGAACAGAAGAAGGCTGATCCAAGTTATGATTCAGCTTTTTGAAACCATCATACTTTGAGGTGGTTGAAGAAGCATTAAAATGGAATTTGAGAAGATTGATGAACGAATGTATGAAGAAGAGTACTGACAACATTTTACATATCTGTGCCTCAAGTTAAACATGACATCATAGACGTAATACCAAGCCTAATTAAATTAGACTAGGTATTATGTAAAATCTAATTGAATAAAATTAGGTTAGATATTATAGCAGAAATATATATTATAGTAGAAATATATATATGTGTGTGTGTGTGTGTGTGTGTGTGAGAGAGAAAGAGAGAGAGAGAGAGAGAGAAAGAAGGGAGAAGAGAAAAGGAAAATGAATGGAAAAGGGAAAAAAAGAAATATTATAATATTAACCCAAACCTACAAGATAGTTTGCCAAAGAAGGATGAGGCGCCGAGGGCAGTGGCGGCCTAGCACCCTAGCCTACAAGGGAGAGCCATGTTTGCCAAAGAGGTTGGTGAGAACAAGATAGTTTTTGTGTTGATCAGCAAAGAAAGCAAGATTAGTCTAGGAGAGGTACCGAGTTAGACTAGCGAGTTGCTTAAAGAATTTGTGGACGTCTTTCTAGAATAATTGCTAGACACCTTGCTGCCATTAAGGGATTTTCAACACTTCATTGATCTAATGCCAGGGGTTATCTTGCAGTAAAGACCCCACTACTCTATGATCCCAACTGAGCATGAAGAGGTGAGACGCCAAGTCGAGGAGCTGCTTGCCAAGGGATTTATCTGGGAGAGCTTGAGTCCTTATGCTGTTCCGGCCCTGTTGACACCAAAAAAAGATTGTAGTTGGCAGGTTTGAGTGGACAGTCAGGCCATCAATAAGATCACAGTGCGCTATCGTTTCCCCATTTTGAGGTTGGATGACCTGCTTGATCAATTACAGAATTCGAAGGTATTCATGAAGTTAGACCTAAAGAGCAGATACCATCATATTCACATCTCGCCTTGAGATGAGTGGAAAATCGCCTTTAAAACACGAGAGGGGCTTTATGAGTAACTAGTCATGCCACTTGGATTGTCCAACTACAGTCAATGGAAGTGCTTGAATGGAAATGGGATCAAATTTCTATGGATTTTGTTGTTAGGCTACCATGGACTGTTAGGAAGAATGACGCAATTTGGGTCATTGTGGATAGACTTACAAAGAGTGCACATTTTTTCCCTATTAGATTTGGTACTTCATTAGATAGGTTAGCAGAGTTATATATTGATGTTGTGTTGTGCTTGCATGGTGCGCCAGTTAAGATTGTTTCTGACAGAGACCTGAGATTTGTATCAAGATTTTGGGACAGTCTACAGAATGCTTTGGGAACTAAGCTAAGTTTGAGTACCACTTACCATCCTCAGATAGATGGGCAGATTGAGAGGACTATTTAGACATTGAAGGACATGTTGCATGCCTTTGTTATAGACCTTAGGGATAATTAGGATAATTACTTGAGTTTAGTAGAGTTTGCCTATAATAAAAATTACCATTCTAGTATTTGGATGGCACCATATGAGGCTTTGTACGGACGAAAAAGCAGAACTCCCCTGTTCTGGAATGAGTTGGGGACAGAAAATTGTTGGGTCCTTAGATCGTGCAAGATGTTGAAGAAAAGGACAAGTTAATTAGAGAGAGAATGAAGAAAAGCCAAGATGGGAAAAAAAGTTGGGCAGATAAGTATAGAAGACCATTAGAGTTTCTAGTGGGTGAATATGTTTATCTAAAAGTATCCCCAACTAAGGGTGAGATGAGATTTGGGAAAAGAGGGAAAATTAAGTCTCCATTTTGTAGGGCCATTTGAGGTTTAGGCGAGAATTGGAGATGTAGCTTATAGGAGAGCCTTACCACAGAAATTGTCCAAAGTACATAATGTATTTCATGTTTCTCAATTGAGGAAGTATAATCCTGATCCTTATCACGTGATACGAGATGAACCATTGCAAGTACAAGAAGATTTTACTTATATAGAACATCCAGTTCGCATAGTCGACTGGAAGGAGCAAAATATAAGGCTTAGAACGATCCCGTATGTCAAGATTTAATGTAGTAATCATACCCGAAAAGAAACAACATGGGAGACACAGAATTATTGGAAAATGAAGGTATGTTTCGAGGACAAAACTTTTACTTAAGGAGGCGAGGACGCAATACCTATGTATGTGTGTGTATATATATATATGTACATGTATATACATATATATGTATATTTATATACACATATGTATTTACATATATATGTATTTCCAAGGCCGACTCCACCAGATATACAATATGCAGAAAGGCATCAATTTCCATCAAACTCGTATAACACGCAAACTTTTTATGAATGGAACATAGATGGTAAATCAGAATAGGAGATCCTTAATGCACTACATCAGATGACAATGGCCGCTAGTGCTTATGAGTCCAATAACAATTCAAAAAAAACTTGTGCAAAAATCATTATTGCTGGATTTTCTGGACAACTCAAACATTGATGCACGAATATACTAACTGAAATTGGTCAAAATGCAATAGTCGATCATACTCACGCTGAACGAATAAAACCAGATCCAGAAGATTTCAATTCTCCATATTCAGAAATTGAAGTTGAAGATGCAGTAAAGACACTTGTTTGGTCAATAGCATTGTTCTTCGTTGGAAATCCTACGAAAGAGATGGAATCATCAAAGATCTTTTTAACAAACCTTAGATGTCCCTCACTTCAATATTTTTGTTAGTACAAAGACATGTTTTTAACATATGTTTTAAGACGAAAAGATGGGAATCAAACATTTTGGAAAGAAAGGTTTATCACTGGACTTCCAAAATTATTTGCAACAAATAAGTGTTTGTGGGATTGTTTTTCCAATTTTGTAAATTTTCTTTTGTTTTGTTTGCAGTTGGCATTTTGTTGTCAGAAAATTGTTCTTCTAAATTTTGAATTTTAATTTCATCTAATGAAGATGTTTCTTCATTTATAACCTCTTCATCTTTTTTTAGTAATAGTTTGAACAAAAGTGTTTTGTGTTGAAGAGATTAGTTCTAATTTTTTTATTAATTTTATTTAATAAACCATTTTGTTGGAGTTTTAGTAGTTTTCTTTCTTTTTAGGGAAGATTAAATGGTTGGAATAAAGGTTGTTGTATTCCTTTTAAGAATGGGCCTGATCAAAATTTTGAAGATGTTTCTTCGTCTGTTGAAGGAGCTGGTGGGACATACAATGACGATGGAGTTTTTTTTTCTTTTCTCACTATCATTATATATTTGATTTTGAATTCTATTTAACTATTCTGAAATGGTTTTAAGATTTAATGCTTGAAAATTGTTTTATTCATAAATTTTATTCTTCTAAATGATCCGGCGAGATTAGACATTGTTATAGATACAATATTATGAACACAACATCCTTATACACTTATAATGTTTCAGACACTGCTTAGACCGGGAATACCTAAGTTACGGTGATGGGACCACCTTATACCGCTGGCCAACGGCTCAAGGGCTGACCAACGCTGCAACTTGGTTTACTAATGTTCTTAATTAGTGTTTTAGCAGTTTTTTTCGTATGAGTACTGTTGATAATTTTCTAATATCGCGTTGATACCAAATAGGAAACGGATCAATAAAACAAAACAAAATAAAATGATACAAAATAAAATGATAAAAAAATAATTTATAAGAACAAGAGCTTAATATATAGAAAGATAAAATTGAAGCACAAAACTTACAAAACAGAAGCAAAACAGAAGTCAATGTTGCCTTGGTGAAAGACACTTGTTTTGTAGTAGAGGACACCTGTTCTGTTTGAAGAGCACCTGTCACTTGTTTGAGTCTGTTAAAGCAATTGATTCGTTTCTATTTGGTATCAGAACCATGTTAGAAAATTATCAATAGTACTCGTATGGAAAATACTATTAAAACACTAATTAAGAATGTTGGTAAACTAAGTGGTATCGTTGGTCAGCCCTTGAGCCGTTGGTCAGCCGTATAAGGTGGTCCCGTAGGGTGGTTCTGTCATTGTAACTTAGGTGTTCCCGGTCTAAGCAGTGTCTAAAATAGTATAACTGTATAAATATGCTTTATGAGGTAGATAAAACTAACCCACTTCTTTTTGTGATATTTAAAAGAATGTTTAAATGTTTGAAATGCTGGTCTATGTTGTTTGAAAAAATAAGAATGTCATCAATACAGACAATGATAAAGTTTGTATATTGGGTAAAAATATTATTCATAATATTTTGAAATTCAGAGGGAGCATTTTTGAGACCAAAAGGCTTTACATTCCATTCATAATGTCCGAACGGGACTGTAAATGTTGTCTTATATCGATCTCCTTCATGGATTTGAATTAGCCAAAAACCACTTTTTTGATCAAATTTTGAGAAGATATCTACATTATATAATCTATTAAGTAGATCCCTCTTATTTAGAATGGGATAACGAATCCACTGAAGAGCCATACAAGCCTTAGGACTACTCTTTCAAGTTTTGCCAGTTTGTTTACATAAAAAACAAGGCAGCTCCAAGGAGATTTTGATGGTCGAATTAATTTTTTGTCTAAAAGTGCTTGAATTTCCCTCTTACAGTATTTCAATAAATGCTTATTCATTTGGATTGGTCTAGCTTTGGTTGGAATATTCTTCTCATTAAAATCTTTTTCATAAGTAGTATAACTATATGCTTCTTTCTTTCCTAAAAAGCATTAAGAAGGTCAGAGCATGCTTCCTCGATTTTATTTATTTATTTATTTTTTTTGTTAGGTTATGAATTCATTCTTGAATATGAGGTAATGTTAGTTGTTTCTCAATTCTTTGGAATTCTATTTCTTCTGAAGCTATTGAATAAGAATTCTTTTATTATGAATTAGATTCATTTGCTTAAATATTGAGGTTGATTGGAGGAGGTGCAAATATCTTTGTAAAATGGGGTTAGTAAATTGAAATGTTATTTGCGTGTTCATAGCATTTGTATAAATTCCTTCATTGTTAACTGAGAAAGGATATATTGGATTACAAACGGAATTCCTAAAATATGATTTGGTGTTGGAGATCTTTTCCCATAATAAATGGTGTTTTAAAACAAATTCCATTACTGCGTATGTATGAATTAGATAATTTATATTGAATTTTCATTTTGGAACCACTTGCAGTGTGGAGGTTTTCCGTAGTTTTTTTTTGTAGTATTTTGATGGAATAAGTCCTTCTTAAATACAATTGAGGTCCGCCCGAGAGTCTAAGAGAGCTAGAGTTTGGTATTCTATTTTCTTTATCATTTGAAGATATTTTCCATTTCAATGTGGATTCTTCGGGGAATTTGGTTTTTTCCCAATTTAGGCATTTGGGGTTCTTTGCTAGATAAAGCCTCTAATTTTGATTTTAATAATGCTATTTTAGCTTCTAATTCAAAATCCTTATATTGTTCCGACAAAATTTTTGTAATTGTTTAACTTGTTTTTTTTTTTAATTCATTAACTTCCTTTTAAAGTTCTCCTGTTGAAACTTGTTAAATTATACTTGGGCTAGGATATTTCTTAAATATTTGTTCAAGAGTAAAGTGTTTTTGGCGCGATTAGTTATTGTTCTTTGAATATTATGTCTTTTAATTTTAATAGGTACTCTTTTTTTAAATTATGATCATCAATTTTTTCTACAATATCAAGTAGAAATTCTTTATTTGACTTTGTTAATACATTGATTTTTTTGTATTTACATTGGCATAAACTTTCGCTTTGTGAAGATGATGTTGCTTCATTATCAGATGAATCTTGAATATTGAATATAATATCTTCACTTTCTAAATTTGATTCAGAAAGTAATAAATTCACCATTTGTGTTTTCTTTATCCTGAATGTTGTTTATTTTTTGTTTTAGCTTGCAATCCGTTCGGTAATGTCCTGGTCTCTTGCATTTGTAGCATATTGCAATTTGACTAGGTTTCTGTTTTACTGACTTTTGTTTTTTATAGCACGGAAAAGGTGGTGGTTATTTGTACCTATTTTTTCTCTGCTTTCTATAATAGTAAGATTTTCTTCAAAAGTACTACTTATTATGTCTTTTAGAAGGAGGTTTGAAATCTTGAGTACCATATTGACTGCAAAAAGATCCTAATTCCCTTCTTGTTTGCAATTTTTTGAGACTATTTCGTAATTTTTGTTCTTTGCAGAGTTCCAGAGCTTGTTTTTTGACAAACACAAATAACTGACCATATGTAATGGCTTGCCATGGAATAGTCTAGCTTCCACTATGATGTTTTAATTTAGTCATTATTCTTGTTGCAAATAATTTTGGAATTCCAGTGACAAACCTTTCTTTCCAAAATGTTTGATTCCCATCTTTTCGTTTTAAAACATGTGTTAAAAACATGCCTTTGTGCCAACAAAAATCTTGAAGTGAGGGACATCTAAGGTTTGTTAAAAAGATCTTTGATGATTCCATCTCTTCCGTAGGATTTCCAATGAAGAACAATGCTACTGACCAAACAAGTGTCTCTACTGCATCTTCAACTTCAATTTCTGAATATGGAGAATTTACATCTTCTGGATCTGTTTTTATTCATTCAATGTGAGTATGATCAATTATTGCATTTTGATCAACTTCAGTTAGTATATTTGTCCACCAATGTTTGAGTTGTCCAGAAAATTCAGCAATAATGATTTTTGCACAAGTTTTATTTGAATTGTTATTGGACTCATAAGCACTAGCAGCCATTGCCATCTGATGTAGTGTATTGAGGATCTCGTATTTTGATTTACCATCTATATTCCATTCATAAAAATTTTGCATGTTATACGAGTTTGATGGAAATTGATGCCTTTCTTCATATTGTAAATCTGGTGGAGTCGGCCTTGGATAATAAGTTTTTGTGGGATTATTTTTCCAATTTTGTGAATTTTCTTTTACTTTGTTAACAGTTGGCATTTTGTTGTTAGAAAATTGTTCTTCTATACTTTGAATTTCAATTTCATCTAATGAAGATGTTTCTTTATCTGTAACCTCTTCATCATTTTTTGTAATAGTTTGAACTGAAGGATTTTGTTTTGAAGAGACTAGTTCTAATTTTTTAGTAATTTTATTTAATAAATTATTTTCTTGGAGTTTTATTGGTTTTCTTTGTTTTTGGGGAAGATTAAGTGGTTGGCATAAAGGTTGTTGCATTCCTTTTAAGATTGAGCCTGATCAGAATACTGAAGATGTTTCTTCGTGTGTTGAAGTAGTTGGTGGGACATACAATGACGATGGAGTTTTTTGTTTTCTTTTCTCACTATCATTTTATATTTGATTTTGAATTGTATTTAACTGTTCTGAAATGGTTTTAAGATTTAATGCTTGAAAATTATTTTATTCATAAATTTTATTTATGCCCTTCATTGTAGGTGTTGGTTCATTATCATCATGTCCCCTATGGAATGCAATAGCAGCAAAGTCCAGTTTTTGAACATTTATTAAATTTTTTGTAGGGGGATGGATAGATTGAATTATTTGTCCATCTGTGATAAGCCATTTGGATGTTGAAGTTGTATTATTATTTATTGTATTTTGAGTAAAAGGGTTTGGAATTTGATGTTTTAAAGTGTAGATTGAGAACCATATAAAGAAAGGAATATTACATTGTAATTCATTTAATTCCTTATAGTATAATTTTCTTAGTTCTTCAGTCTTCTCCTTATAGAATGTTTGGAAATACCATTGGCATTTAGGCCAATTTTGTTTTGATTCAAAATCATTACTCAAAAATTCTTTATTTATTGTAAATTCTTTGGTAAGAACATTTATTGAAGGGGGTTGCATTTGAAAAGTTGTTGGGGAAGAGGGTGTTGAGAATGATTCATTTTGGAAAACTGGTTCAGCTAGAGGAGGATTTAATTGGATTCCTCTAAATTTGTGGTAGTATTTATAATATTGGTTTGGTCATCTCTATATGTTTGTAAGGATGAAGTTGAGTGTCTTGAGGATTCCGCCTAGCTTGTATTACTTATTATAGTTTGTTTTCCTGAGCCGAACCTTATGGCAACCTTACCATCAGGTTCTTCGACTATTTTTCGAACCTCTCTCCTGGTTATATTTCTAGGAGGTTGAGGGATCTCTATTTTCAAAAAGTTTGGAATGGTTATTTAATTCCACTTAAGGCGCTTTGATGTTACTACCTCAGCTTGATTAGCCTGAACTTCCAAGAGTAATGTTTCTCCTAGAGGAGATTGTTTTAAGCATTTTGGGTTGAGTTGGCTTCCTATTAGCCTAAAATAAATTCTATATATTAAGGCAAAACTTTGGGTATGGTCTAGTAATTTTAAAGTTAGGATATGTATATTTCAAGGAATGATAAAACCCATTGCAAGAGCAATAGATTTTGCTGATAGATTTCCAAATGAATTAAAAGATAAAACTTAATTACAAAAATTTTTGGGATGCTAAAACTATATTTCAAATTTTTTTTCCCCAACCTCAGACAGCTATGTCAGCCCCTATATCAAAGGCTTCAAAAAAATCAACCTCCATGGACAGATGAACATTCAAGAATAGTTCAAACCCTTAAGCACAGAACTAAAACTCTTCCATGTTTAGGACTTCCTAATCCAAAAGCATCTCTTATTGTAGCAACAGATGCATCAGAATTAGGATATGGAGGAATAGTTAAACAATACTTAAAGCCAAGCCAAGAGCAAATAGTTAGACTCCATTCAGGTTTATGGCTCGGACCTCAAAAGAACTTCTCAACAATCAAAAAGGAGATTTTGTCCATTGTTTTGTGTATTTCAAAATTTCAAGTTGATTTATATAACAAAATGTTCCTTTTAAGAATTAATTGTAAATCGGCAAAAGAAGTTTTACAAAAGGATGTTTAAACATAGTTTCAAAACAGATCTTTGCCAGGTGGCAGGCAATTATATCAGTTTTTGATTTCGAAATAGAATTTATCAAAGGAGAAAGTAATTCTTTACCAGACTTCCTAACAAGAGAATTTCTTCACGGGCACAACCTCCAACTAGCATCATGTCCAGAGACAAATGAAAACAAAAGATTCAATCTGCAGAGGACTATGCAGTGAAGTTATCTCCATATCAAGCTTCCCCTTCAATAAAGATTACAACCCAAAACACCTACTCAATTCTCGCAGAAGACTTTCCCTCAATTTCATACTCGGCAGCCGTCTCAAAACCCTCAAACCCTATGAATCCTTCTAACCAAAACACCCGTACCTCATCAAACATCTAACTAAAAAATACAAAACCCCTCACAATCTCAATCTGCCCAATACTTTTCTAAATCTTAATTAGAACACATATTCCTGATAAAATTTAATGAGCCCCTCCCAGTTATAGGAATTCAAAATTTGGTAAATTCAACCTTTCCAAAAAATTTCCATTGGCTTCTTGAAGACATTCTTAGAAGCCAAAAGTTTTATGAATTCATCTTTATTGACAAAGGATCAGTTCAGATCAAACATCAATTAGATTCTCAAACTAATCAAATTGTGCATTCAACTTACAAAATATTAGAAATATGGCATATAAAAGATTTTCAATATGCCCCATATACTTTGAGGCAATTTTCTCAACCTTTTCACCCTCCTGCTTTTACCTATCAAGATTACAAAATGACATGGTTCAGAATGTTTCTTTACCGGCTCTTTGACCACTCATGGCTCTTCCAATTCAAGAAAAAATCACTATTTTGGCAGCACTACTAGTATGTTCCCCTAGGGGGCAACTTAACGTTTTAATAGTTATTCAAAATATTTTGATGAAACCCCTATAGACTCAATTTTAAGTTTTCATTCAAATTTCCAAATTCCATGGATCCGCTATTGGTTTTACAAAATGGCCCAACTCTTTGAAAACCCATATCCAATCTCTTTAGCTAGAGAGTACAAAATTAAATTGTGGGACAGATATGTTCTTGAACGTGATTGGTCTCCAAAAATTCTTACCAAATTCATTAAAAAAGAAACGAATAAGGATATCCAAATCCTTTGCCAAACGCCTACAAACTCAAATATTACACCCCAAAAAATCCAATCCTCCAAACAAACTTCGACCTCCTCTACTAAGTCCAAATCCAAGAACAAGGTTTCAAGAGAACTTCTCACCCAACTTCTTCAGCAAATTCAAGACTCCTCAATAGATGAGGATGAAAAAGTCAAGTCTTCCCAAAGTGATCCTTTCAACCTAATCTGAGAAGATGACAATTCAAGGAAAACGAAAATACAAAAAAAGATATGTTACTCTTCAAATCCACTTTTTTAAAAAAAGCAATAAACACGTGTCTTACTTTCAAACACCTGTTATGCACAAAAAAAAAAGAGAAAAAAATGGTTAAAAAAATCTGCTAACTTCAATTGCTTTGGCAGACTCAAACAAGTGATAGGTGCTCTTCAAACAGAACAGGTGCCCTCTGCTACAGAACAAGTGTCTTTCACCATAGCAACATCGGAAGACAACTATGAAGAATTCAATTTTCACACTCAACCTATAAAAGGGCTCATCATTCAAGGTAGAAGGAGGGCAATTTTTAGAATGTAAAAAAAAGTTTTCCTAGTTCTCTTGTAATTACAAAGCACTGTATCGAAGACTTTCGTTTTGCTTCTGTTTTGTAAGTTCTGTGCTTCAATTTTACCTTTCTGTATATTAAGCTCTTAGAAGGAACATAAGGAACATACCCAGTGCCTCAATGGCTCCCATCTATGTAGGGCATGGGGGGGCGGATGTACGCTGCCTCCCCCTTTAGGGTGTTAACCTAAAGAGAGGTTGTTTCCCAGTGCCCCCAACTTGAGGGTGAGGACTTCCCAGGAGGTCACACATCCTGGTACTACTCTAGCACGCTTAACTTCGGAGTTCTAATGGGATCCGGTGACACTTGGTGCCCTCTTTGGTATATTAAGCTCTTGTTCTTATAAATTATCGTTTTTCATTTAGTTTTATTAATCATGTGTGTGTGTGTGTGTGTGTGTGTGTGTGTGTGTAAATATATATACATATACATATACAAGAGAAAAAAAAAAAAAAAAAAAAGAGAAGAGAAAAGGAAAAAGAAAGGAAAAGAAAAAGAAAAAAATAATAATAACCCAAAGCCCCGTTTCTCCCTCTCTCTTTGCCGCCCGCCTATAATCCTTGCAGCCCCTCACGCCTCTCTCTCTCTCTCTCTCTCTCTCTCACCAATCATCAATTTCGATCCCGCTCTCTTTATAGGTTTTTGAAGCTAATTTATAATAGAAGTTCAAACATTGAATTAGAAAATAGTAAAAGTAAGTATATCACTACCCCTACTTGTTTACGAAATATGAAAATTGTTTTATATGTTTTGATGTATAAGATTTATATGTTAATGATTGATTATTTTGTTAAAATAGGGTCAGGCATATGTGTTTTATTGATTGTATGGTTACTACTCTTAAGATTTGAAATTATATTGATTTATACGTTGATTTGATTATAGAATATATACATAATTTGTAATTGTGATAATGTTGATGAAATTATTGCGAACTTGTTATCTAAACTGAAAGGTTTTTATGGAAAGAACTCACATATACGACGTTAACCTCCAGGGGTCTATCGAAGATAGAATGACAATTTTGCGAAAGTCAATATGTGGCCCTATTGAGGGATATAATACCGGCCATAGTCTCCGATTGATCTGTGAGCTAAAAGAACTCACAGATACTACGTTGACCCCAATGGGTCTAATGACCTTAGAATGTGATATCGATTTGAATGTGAATCATGCGAAAGTCAATATGTGGCCCTATCGCGGGATATAATACCAGTCGTAGTCTCCGATTGATCTATAAGTTTAGCCGATGAAATTTTGTGAAACAAGTTATAATATAAATTGACGTTTTGACTCCCTTGTGAAATGAACATTGAGGATTTAATGGATTTCATTCTTTTCATTTTTGATATTTTTCTGTTTCAAATATTATGGTCGGTCCGGATAGCGTATGCGGTGTACTTGCTAAGCATGTTGTTTGATCACCATTTTCTTTCGCTTTCTAGATTAGTGGCTTGTGGAAGTTCCTGAAGAACACGGAAGGCAGAGCGACATCCTAATTCGAGCATTATTTTAGCTTCATAGTTTTAGATATTAAATAAATTCCATGGTGTAATGTTATGGATTTTTGTGGGCTATTTGATAAGATTGTAATTCGATTTTTCGTACTATTAGTTTTAATCATTAGTATTGATGTCATTTGGGATTGGATCTATTATATTTCATGGGAACATCTTTAGAAATTTCAAAATTATGAATCGGAAATATTCGGGCTTCGGGCTACTATAGAGAATTCATGATAGTACGGTTGTGTAGCGCCTTTTTGGTTTAAGCCTATTTGCTATATTATCTGAGGGCATTACAATAGAAGAAAGAGAACTTTGAGAAAATCATATGAATGAAAAATCTCTACCCCAAGAAGGCATTGAGAAGTCCAAGATTCTTACAATGATATCTCAGCATATGATCATGTATGATATGATGTCTATCTTTATATGATTGGTTTTGGAATGTCGAGTTGAAGTTTTGGTTAAGCACATTGTACTATAGCATTATCATACATAATGGAAGCATGATTGATATGAATGCCATTATAATTTAATTAATTCATTAACCACAACATTTGGGAAAAACAACTTCCACAAGCAATATTTTCGGCCTCTGCAGTGAATAAGGCAATGGAAGTTTACTTTTTACTGGACCATAACACCAAAGCATGACAAAAAAAATTGACAAGTGCCACTAGTTTGTGTCCGACAAAATCTGCATCACTTATTTCACTAGGTCAAAGAAATCATACTTTGAATGGAATAAGCTTAAGTACCAACTATATCAATAATTTCTTTTCATGGAACAAAAATGTTATTCTTTTGGACATGCTTGAAATTGAGCACACAAGCACACACTAAACACAATATCGGGCCTAGTAGTGATAAGGGGAAGAAGGGATCCAATCATACCTGTATATTAGCTTTTGTCCACCTTATTACCTTTTTTTATCCACGTCTAGCTTGAGTGTTGAGCTAATTATGGTTGCAATTGCTTTGGACTTTTCCATGCCAATCTTCTTAAGCATTTTCCGAATGTACTTGGCTTGGTTCATGAAAATTTCTTCTTGACTTTACTTGATTTGCAATCCAAAGAAGTAGTAAAGCTCTCTGATCATGCTCGTTTTGAATTCTGTTCTCATAAGATTTGCAAATTCTTCACAAAGAGATGGGTTTGAAGCACCAAACACTTTATCATCAATGCATATATGAACAATTATAATATCACTTCTAGAGTGTTTGGTAAAAAGTGTGGTGTCAACTTTCTCTCTTAAAAATACGTTTTGCATAAAAAGGAACTTAATCTCTCATGTGAAGCTCTAGGAGCTTGTTTCAATCCATTAAGGGCCTTTTTGAGTTGAAAAACAAGACTAGGAAATTTATCATCATCAAAATCGAATGTTTGTTCAATAAAAATTTCTTCTTTAATAAGACCATTTAAAAATAAACTTTCCACATCCATTTTAAAAAGTTAGAATTTTCAAACGAAACAAAAGTACATAGGAGTCTAATAGCTTCAAATCTAGCAATGGGTGCAAGGGTCTTTTCATAGTTTGTACCTTCCTCTGGGTTATAGCATTTAGCTCCCAACCTTGCCTTATTTCATACCACATTACCTTCCTCATCTTTGTTGTCACGGTAGACCAACTTGGTTCCGATGACTTCAGGATCTTTGGGTTTATCCACAAGTTCCCACACTTCATTTCTATTTGACTGATTGAGCGCTTCTTCCATTGCCATGATCAAATTTGCAACATTGAGAGCCTCTTTTATGTAAAAATCCTAGTAGCTCGAGGTGACTCTAGGGCACTCCTTTGAGGAGTAACTCCTCCATCAAGGTAAAACTCCTTTGACATACCCAAATGACTTGGAGTATGGAAAATTTTACATTCACTACAAAAAAAGTGACTACTACCAACAGCATGATTGTTGTTGGCAATGGCAATTTTTCTGTTGGTAAAGCCTTTACCAATAGAAATCGGTTTGTTGGTACACTGTTGGTATTGCCACTGTTGGTAAAGGCTTTACCAACAGAAATTTGAAGTTGTTGGTAATACCTCTACAATAGCTACAATTGTTTATTTGTTGGTAAAAGTTATACCAACAAAAGCTTTTTGTTGGTAAAGGGTACTACCAACAAAATATTTTCTATTGGTAAGGGATATTACCAATAACAAATTCTTTATTGGTCAATGATATACCAACAAAAAAATTTCTGTTGGTAAAATTTTTACCAACAAAGCAATATCTATTGGCAAAAGGTATACTACGAAAGACTTATTTTGTTATTACCAACAATAATTTCATATTGCTACTCTCTACCTCAAAAACATAGTTTGTGGGTGGCATTACCTCATCACAACAATTTACCAATTTATATAATCAAATCTATCATTGCATCCAAAATGTATACAACTCCATCCATGTTTAATCCACAACAAAAGCAAAGCATCCAGTACAAATCTACTACTCCATCCAAAATCTAATCTAACTAGTACAAATAGCTAAAAAGAAAAATCCATCATCTACCAAAAAGTTCTAAGTAATTTGTCTACAATAAGAACAACCAACATCATATATCTTCCAACACATAATCTTCCTTGGCAAATCTTCCTCTTCACATTCGTGATTAAGCTCATCATCCAATGATCTTCCATTTTCCTATGACAATGACCAATGGAGACATTAAACAACAACATAAGCTTGATCACAATTTTTTAGCATAAAGGCAAATTATTAGACTAAAACATTGTCATAGAGCCTATACACAACATCATAAGGATTTCCTTAATAAATAGAGAACATGACTTTCTATTGGAGTATATTATGACACTAAAACATTCATATTTGCATAATGTAATAGAAAGTTCAACTCCTATATCTGAATTTGGAAAGGAGTATGTCATGATTTCCTCTACATCTCTTAACTTATAAGCATCATGTACTAACTCATGCAAATTCATATGCATTCTAGAGCTATTCATTGGTAAACAATCATAAGAATGTGAGCTCCCAATTAATATGGTTATTAACTCATAAGCATCAATAATGTCAATGTATATTTCCCTCAAATGCAGTTGTCTCCCAAGAAATATTCACCAAACTGCAGTATTATCACATGAAAAATGAATTCATTATACTTTATAAATACATTGCAAACGTCAAACATACACACAAACGATTGAACTATATATATATATATATCAGTATCCGCATCAAAAACTAGTTATGTATAGACGGTTTCTAGTATTTGCTAGTTATAAAGGATGAGTCTTTCAAAAGTCAACTCCCACATGGTCTAGCAGACACAAACATATCTGAAAATCTTTATTTGCAAACCCTATTTAGCTTCCAATGTATCAAACCTATGAAGAAAAAGGACTTATAATCTATCAAAATCCACCAAACTATATAACAGTTTGCTTGGGTGCCTATATTCACGAACTTGCGAGATACATTTTCCAAAACAATGGCTTCTTAAACAGGGAATGAACACAACCAACATATCACTAGGTTTCTCCTTGGCATCAAATTAAACACAAGTAACACATAACTACCTTGAGTACATCTATTTCATTATAACCATTTACAATACATTTCAAAGTTACCTAAATTTGAGTCCAATGGAGAAAATGTTTCTAAGAAGCAACAATAGTCAATATGATTCACTCAATTATATCACAGAAAGAATAAAAATGCCAAATAAATGATCCACTCAATATGATTCACTCAATTATATCACAGAAATACTAGTTAATATACTTACTTGCTAATGTTAATCCATGAACGTCACTAGGAGTTGCTTCAAAAAGTGGTGAAGGCTTCTAAATCCTGTCAACAAGACCTACAAGATAATTAATTCAAGATGAATAACAATAAACAAGAGCATACTCCAAAATCAGAATAACTGCAAAAAGAAACTTGTTATGATCCGAGATTTCAAGATTTGAGCTGTTGAGTGTTAGTTGTGCTGCTGTTGTTTGTTGTTGCTGATTCTGTTGCTGAGCATTGTCTGTTATTGCGGTTGTTAGCCTCTTACTGCATTGTAATAAGCTTTTTAGCTGCATTGCAATGGTCCTAGTTAAGTGTGGTGCATCGTTAGTATTAGTTCCATTAGCTACATTGTAATAAGCTGCAAATATCTCCCTACATTGTAATAAGACCTGCAGTAAGCAGGCACAGTTGTGGTCTTGGGCCATAAGCCTCAGGTAGTTATGTTAGTATATATTTTAGTTAGTTGGTTAGGAGCTTATGTCTTGATTCAATGTACTAGATTTGCTATAAATAGTAGTTGATGTAATAATCTGAGGATTCAATCAAATTCAATCAAAGTATCAACAATAATCTCATTTTGAGATCAACTTTCTCTCTCTCATCTAACTCTCTCTATTTCTCATCTCCTTTCCCTTCTTATCTCATCTAACTCTAAATAGTTCTTTGGAAGTAAGGTAATAAAGCACAACTGATCACTGAAATATACAAATTATACTTTATGCAACAATGGTTCATCAAAAAGATTTTGAAGCAGGAAATCAAATTCACTAGAAGCAAATGCCCAATACATATGTACCTTAGTGTCTAAGAATCGTTTAGTGGACATAAGAATTATAACCATAGAATCAAATGCCGATTACATTTGCACTAAACTAAGTCTTAGAAACTTACATGGTTCTGAGTGCCATGTCAAAGAACATAGGCAAATCATTTCTTGTATAACAAAATAAAAGCTGGACATGATGGAAAGTTAGAAGTAGGTATTTAGAGTATAGTTTCAAAACTCTAGAGACTAAAACATACATCAAAGAGCCCATGGATGTTTCACATTTTAATGTAGTTGTTGATAAAAGAACAAGAGATAACATATAAAGAGTAGATTACTTGCACAAACCTATCGAAATTTGTTAATTTAACCCCGTATCCTAAAAAAATCATACACACTATGCTCGTAAACTTTCATAATGACAAAAAACATATGAAGAACATAGAAAGTTGCCATGCTAATAAACCAATCAGTAAGTATTCGATGAACTGTAAAAAGGCGTACCTTAGGGCACTTATTTGAAGGCCTAACTGAAATAATAGAATACTAATCCAAGGTATTTCACAACATTTCTAATTCTAAAAAATAATAAATAGAGAAAAGTAATTAGACATGCCAAAATGATATGCTCAACATGATATTCCAATACCAATTACCAAAACATAACTTTTTAGCTAATTTTTTACATTTGAGCTCGAAGTCATATGTTATGAAACTATCAACTATGAAATCAGCAACTAAGGCCTCAAATCTTTCTCAACCGTTTGATAACATCCCAGTCTAGCTTTGGAGCATTAAAATTTTCAAAAATATTAACTTAGTGGTTGACAGTCTGATCTGGAATTGTTTAACAAATACGTTATCAGAGTAGAATTTAACCTGTGAAGTTCAATTCAAAGTTCATATAAATTGGAACATTACTCCAGAAATTATGAAATTCACAACCAACCAAGCAAGGTTCTAGCTTAACTAACTAGATTGCATATCATAAACTTAACATACTGCCACAAAGGTCAAATACGTTCAATTCAAACAACTGAAATCCATAACTCAAATTTATAACCAATTGATATAAGCTTACCACAAAAGGAGAAAAGGGCAACCTTGAGAGGTCAACACCAATGTTGGTTTTGTATTTTGGGAGCTATTTTAACTTAAATTAACAAAAATAAAAAGTAACCCAAGAAAAATAGTGATATAAGTTAATTAGGGTTTATTTTCACAAAAAGAAGAAATTGACCCATTCTTTAACCTTAAAACAATGTCTGGGGTTCAATTTCAAGACATAATCAACAGCAATATGAAAAATCAACAAAAATCAATGAAAAACTAACCAAAACATGAACGAAAAAAGAGAGGGAGAGGTGCAAACAGAGAGAGAAGAGCCATAAGCGAGCAGCAATGGAGGATGAGTGGCGAGCGACAACGGTGACGTGGCGAGCGGTGACGGCGAGCAGGGATAGCGACGAGGCGGCAATGGCGACGGGTCGTCATCTGAGTTTGAGTCAAAGAGAGAGAGTGAGAAATGAAGATGAACGAGAAAGAAGGTGAGGATGAGTTAGGTTTGAACAGTAACTTTATTTTTTAATTACTTTTTTTTTTCAAAGCCCTTGAATTTTTTAAAACAAATTGGGGATATTAGGTTGTTCAAAAAAAAATTAGGGATATTAGGGATGTAAATGGGTGGTGTTTGTGGTTGTGGTGGAGCATCGGGGAGCTCGTGGATGGTGATTGCCCGTGCAAGCTGGTAGGATCGATGGTTTAGGGTAACCGGTGGTTGGGGAAGAAATTGGGTAAGGTAGGGCTACGTAAGTGAATGTTAGAATTTAATAATAAGTAAAGTATAACTATAAAAATAAAATAAGTAAATAAAATTAAAGAATGGAGGGACAATGAAAGTGAAGAGGGAAAATAAAAAATTTTTAAAAACATTATTATTATTATTATTTAAAGATAAATTATTTAAAATACATGTTCAATTATAACTTATTACGAGTATGAGGTTTAGTGTACTAAGTTTTTAGTTCATAAATTTTGTGAAATAATATTTTAATACAACAAGTTATGTATATTTTATAAAATCATCTAAATAATGGTAAGAAAGAATAAAAATTGGACCTACTTACACCAATACAAATTGTCATTTAAACTATTTTTTAATTATGTTTTAACTAAAAAATTATTTCACAAAAGGCACTATAAAATTGATATATCAAACTTTACGGCATTAATATCTGAATTGCTCCAATAAAATTTTTTATAATTACTAATTTTTCCAAAATTTTGTTTATTGATAAATACATCTATTGGTACTAATTTAGTCAATACCAACAAAATTTATTTTATTTGGTAATGATCTAGTTAATACCAACAAAATTTATTTTTGCGGACATTGAACTAGTTAATACCAACAATACTTATTTCTGCTAGTATTAAACTAGTCAATACTAACAACACATATTTCTGTTGGCATTGAGCTGGTCAAACAACAGAATTTGTTTCTGTTGGTATTGAGTTGGTCAATACCAACTGAATTTGCTTTTGTTGGTATTGAGCTAGTCAATACCAACAAAAATCTATTCTGTTGGGATTGACTACATCAATACCAACAGAAATTTACTTTTGTTGGGACTAGATCTTTATTATTTTTACTTCCTATTCCTTCTGAGTCATTACCAACAGTAACATTTTGCTGTTGGTAATGTACAACCATTACCAACAGAACCTAAAATACTATTGTTGGTAATGGTGACTTTTTTTTTGTAGTGATTCAAGGCAAAGGATACCTAGAGGAGCTTACCCGATTGTAGCATCCTTGATTGTTGCAGCTTGTATGACTCTTAGGCTTGTACCTGCAAGCTCAGTAGAGCAAGTAAAATACTATTTAGCACCTCTAGCCTCTCAAGAGAACTAGTAGGCTTGGTTACCGGGCCACAAAATATTGAATGGCATATGGAGCATACCTACAAGGTACTGGTCACCATATATGCGCCTAATGGCTAAGTTGTCTCATATAGCTCCTCAAGATGAAAGAGGCAAAGAAATCCTCTTAGCCCACCAAAGGCTTTTGGTACACACTAGGGAAAGGAACGTCCTGGATCATATCGAATTTCCATGAAAATAAAATAGGGCTATAAGACTCCGCACTAGATTTGCCCTGGCGATAATAAGGGACTTCTTAGGGGCAAAGGATTACCTGCCAGCGCTAGGAATGGATGTCCACATAGACATCCTAGTCAAGGTTCATCTTTCTAAACCAAAGGGGGCCAAGTTTCATTGCCTCAAAGGGTGCCCATTGGATTCCAAATCTACGACTTGGGGCCAGAAGCTTCTTGAGGTAAACCTTGGAGGGAAAAGAACCTCTATGTGTGCAAAAACTTCTCCATAACAACTAATTACGTCATCTATATGAACGAAAGGACCTCTATGACAAAGGGAAGGGAATCCATAGTTGTACAAGCTAAAGTGGGCCTCCTGTTTGGATAGGGTAGTTCTTGACCCCATTGTCCCTAAGGCATCTATATACTTGAGGTAGGAATACCAGTCCCAAAGCTAAAGGAACAGCATTAAGAGCCAAGTTAACTATCACCATCCTAAGAGATGTAAGAATGGTGTTAGAAGAGTTTGCAAAAAAAAACTTGCTCAACCAGAAAAAATAAAAAGCAACTTCCTCCTCTCTGGAGTCTGGCCAAACTTGTAAACTTCCTTAAAGAAGAAGTTAATGGGAGTCTTGTAGCTAGTAGACAGAGAGGAGAAAGAGAAAGAGGAAGAGAAGGGCTCGGCCTCAAAGTTGTCCAACGGAAGCTCAAAGCTCCTAGGTGAAAGGCTTGCTAAGGCCACTACATCTTTTAGAATGATTCAAAGAAAACCCTCCAACAGGATAAAAGCGTTATAACAAGTGTTCCAACATTAAGTGGGGGTCATTATGGTGGGATAATTATACTTGAGAGAAACTTTGAAAAGTCTAATGGCTTCAAAAATGCGGAGCTCCCTCCACCTTTTCTCAAACCGTGGAGTCAACTGGTCGACTGAATCTGCATATTGTTTTTTCAAGTAGGTCCAACTCCTTAAAGAGAGCTAACGCCTTGCATACGTGGTTCATCCTCAACTTTGGCTAGCTAAGAAGGAGCTAATAGAGGAGCCCCAGAGGTGTCTGGAAGGATGCCCTTAAGACTAGGCGCCTCCTCCCCAAGAATTAAGATGGGTCCAAGAACTAAAGGTTCATACTCTGAAGAAGGCCCTTCCTTTAATGAGTAAGAGGGACCCTCCTTAAGAGGAGTAGAGTTAAAGGGGGATCTGACGCTTGTCAATAATACCAGATTTATTAGATTGCCCCATGCGAGTAAGTAACTTGACCAGACTATAAGCCTTCGGAAAAAAAAAAGGAACTCAGTGAGTGATTTTGTTTGTTTTTCTTTTTTTTTTTTTTTTGGACAAAGCAGTGATTGATTTAGGACATTATTAAAATAGCAAAAGAAATGCTTGGAAAGAATAGAGAGCTTACTACAAAAAGCACAAGAAGCAAGAACTTAGAGCAAGATTTTTGAATTAAACATGATAAATAACATAATATTCTTAAAATAAAATATCCATTAAATAATCCAAAAGCACAAGTTCATAGGACAACATCCTATTCTAAATCATAGGAGGTTGGTTCTAAAGAGCATATAATTCCTCCAAAAATAACAGTAGAAACACTTTACAAAGTCTCCTTAATTGGAGTATTTTGGTTGAATCAACATATAAATTTCAAATCAAAGTCAGATTAATATCAACCCTCGAAACGAAGCAATGATTTCGGGCAGACACTTGCCGTTTGAGATGAACTTACCCTCAAATCGCATCAAGTCCGTTTCAGCGTGTTTGTTTCCATCCATTTACAGCGGCTACACACAACACAAAAACAAACAAAACAACAATTATAGAGGTGGTGAACCATGGTTTTGGTGGGCCATAATGATGGGTAATGAGATTGCACCATGATAGTTGGATGGTGGCCATGGTAAGACGTTGGTACAAGTGTGGTGGTTAATAATAAATCATGATAATATTTAGTCATAGTAGCGGAGGGTAGAACGAGTGATGGTGGATCGCAATAGAAGTAAAGTGGGTCATGGTGATGAAGATCTAAGGCTAACAGAACCTCCTTAAACATCTTTCTAAATAAGCTATGGCAAAAATTTAGTTTTGCATCTTTTCATCTTTAGTTATAAAATACTTTTTTCATCTTTTTATTTATGAAACCACCTACATTTTAGGTGTGGTTTCAAAAAAACGATCTAACTTTTCTAATTTTTAAAAGTCACACCTAAAACTTTCAAAAAAATTTCAATGTCACACCTAATGTCGAAGCCATTAACATTTCATTATAATAAATAATAAATTACCAAACCACACTCAAAAGTTTTGTAGTTTTTTTTTTCTTCTCTTTTTTCTTTGTGCTTAAATAATTTAAATATTTTGTTTGAAATAATTGGGATTTTTCCATGATTTATAGTCAATCTTGCTATTTTAAACTACTTTGTCAACTATTTCTATAGGTTTTTTTAACTTCTTTTTTTCCTTGCTCAAATTATTAAGAATTTTTGGTTGAAATAATTGGGGTTTTTCCATGAGTCATAGCTAACCTTGAAATTTTTAATTGTTTTTTCAACTCTTTTTTTAAATTTTTTTCACTTTTTTCCCTTCAAATTTTAGAAATTTTGTTTAATAATGGGAATTTTTCAATGATTTATAAATAATTTTACAAATAAAAAATACTTTAAATTTTTTTTTTTTTGAGGCAAAAGGAAATAGCAGTGTGCTAAATCCTTAATACAACAACAACAACAGCAGACCCAATGCCTCCAAGGGGTCCCGCATAAGCAGGGTCTGGGAGGGGTAGATGTACACAGTCTTCCCCCTTCGAGGGGCCACCTTGAAAAGAGGCTATTTTTGAGGACCCCCACCCTTGAGAATCTGGTCCACAGCATAGAACGAAAGACCTGGCAGTAGGATAGCATCAATCATGAGTAGGGCCAAACACACGGCGAGCAGAACAACAAACTCAAAGCAAGTCACATCAGGCACACATCAACAGATAAGAAGAATGTAATGATAGAGATAGAGGATAGAGGATAGTGATAGAGATAGAGAATATAGATTAGAGAATAGAGATAAAGAAAAGTATACAAGTAGCAGGTAACAGCTCATGATAACCAGTGCACAGTCTACGTGTGCCAAGGGGATGTCAAGGCCTAGTACTTAAAAGTTGGGCTACCCTACTCCATCCAGAGCCTCTATTATTCTTATGCAAGCCCTTCATTGGGCCCTATCTAAGGCCAGCTCCTCCCAAAGGTGCTAAATCCTTAATAATTTTATAAATTCATAGGTGAAGGAAAATTTTGTCATTTGTAAAATATATTACATAATATAATTTAATAAATTAAGTTAAACTTGGTATTTTGATGCATTTATACCCCAAAATATGGCATTTTATTTAATGGAAAGTTAACAGCATTAGAATTAGGTGTGACATTGAAAATTTTTTGAAAGTTTTGGGTATGACTTTGAAAAATTAGAAAAATTAGGTGGTTTTGTAAACCACACTTAAAATATAGGTGATTTTTGGTATTTAAAAAAAAAAATCATTTTATTTAAGTTGTAGAAAAGGTTTAATAAGATCTTTTATGTTAACTAAATACAAGTCTTACATTCAACTAGAGCATTTTCATAATTTTAAGTTGTAAAGAAGCTGAACCAAATATAGAATTCAAACAAAATGACTTAGTAGTGTAGAAGGGAAATGTACCCTATATAGGAATACTGAGGACTATTTATGTAAAAGAGAACAATACAGTACAAAGTCACCATACACCAGCATAATTACAATGAATACAATAATAATAATATACTCTAACATCCCCCTCAATGTGAATGGGGGAGCCTATGGACAGATTGGACAGCAAATCATGAAAACAAGTGGAAGATTTGGTAAAAATGTCAGCAATCTGAGACTGAGAAAGAACATAACATGCTATAACATCGCTAGCAGCAACCTTCTCATGAACAAAGTAGAAATCAACAGCAAAATGCTTGTTGTGACGGTGCAAAACAAGATTAGCAGACAAATAAGAAGCACTAATATTATCATAGAATACTGTAATAGGACCATACAAAAACTCATTGAGCAACTAACACAACCAGTAAGTCTCAGCCACTGCATGAGGCACAAAACGATACTTAGACTCAGTACTCGAACAAGCAACCATGTGTTGCTTCTGTGCACTCCATAAGATCATATTAGTCCAAAGAAAAATGGCATAACCCGTTGTAGAATGACAAGTGTTAGGGCACCCTCCCCGATCAACATCAGTGTAGGTAATTACGGAAGAGAAGGAATAGGGGTGTAAATAAAGACCAAGCTAAAGAGTACCTTTGAGGTATTTATGTATGAGCTTGACCTATTGTACGTGTGACATAGTAGGAGAATGCATGAACTGACTAACCATACTGACACAATGAGCAATCTCTGGATGTGACAAAGTCAAGTAATGCAACGCACCAACCGTACTGTGATAAGAAGAAGGATTTGAAAGTAGAACTCCATCAATGAGGCTCAGTAAAGATTTAGCTGCTAAAGGAATACTGACTAAATTAGGTTCCTGTAATGAAAATTTAACCAAAAGATCTTCCAAATACTTTTTCTGACAAAGATGATAACCATAGGTGGTGCGTGTAGCCTCAACACCAAGAAAGAAATGAAATGGTCCAAGATATATCATAACAAAAAGTAGCAGCAAGTTTTTCAATAAAAGGGGAACAAAAAGGTTTCATTGCTACCAATCAGTAAGATATCATCAACATACAATAGCAACATAAGAATGCCATGAGACGAAATCAAAACAAATAGGGATGAATCATCCCGCGAAGAAAAAGAAACCCATACCAAATAAGAAGGAACTGAGCCCCTAAAACCGGGTGCGGGGCACTTACTTAAGACCATATAGAGCACGTTGAAGACGACAAATATGACCTGGGAAGTTGGGATGAGCAAAACCAGGTGGCTGCCTCATATAAACAACTCAAACAAGTACCCATTTGAAAAGTCATTTTTAATATAAAGTCGATGAATTGGTTAATTATACGAAAGGGTAATGCAAAGAATAAGACAAATAGTAGGAGGCTTAATCACAAGGCTAAATGTCTCAGTGAAATCAATACTAGCCTATTGTCAGTACCCATGTGCCACAAGACACGCTTTATAGCATTCAAGCTTGCCATCAGCATGGAATTTCTTTTTGAACACTCATTTGTAACCCACCTCATTTTGAGAACAATGAGGAGGAACGCACCATTTCAAATTAAGGCTTCACACTCCTCAACATGGCGACACGCCAATTTGGGTCCTTACATGCTTGAGTATAGCTTGTTGTATTCGCAAATGTGACTTGATAGAACAAAGAAAATATTTGTTTTGGCCCGCGAACACCAATTTTAAGATGTGTAGTCACAGGATGAGAATTGGTGGCAAGGGAGCGGAAGAGGTGACATGTTGGAGTGGAGGGGCTTCCCCATAGGCAACGGAAGACACTGTAAGCAGCACTAAAATAGTGCTCGTGCTATTGACAGGGTGCTATAGTACTGTTTGCAGTGTATTGTATGTGTAACTGAGGGGCATAGTGCGGAGGGCGGGTATGCAAGCGATCATGTGGAACGCCTTCTGCATTTTTAAGAGGGCAAAAACAGAAGTGTGGAGGCAAGAGTACCGATGCACCTGGATTTGTTGAGCTACGCGTTATAGAGGAGGTAAGGCTAGAATATGGAAAATGGGATTCATTAAACGTAACATGGCGACTGTTATACACCCTACCAATGAGAGGATCCAGACAACGATACCCTTTATAATTAAGACCATACCCGACGAAGACACATGTTTCAGACCGTGGAGAAAACTCATGTGAAACATGAGGAAACAAGTTAGGATAACACTCTAAACCAAACACGAAAGAAAGTGAAATCAAGTGCTGTAGAACAACATTTCCTAAGGAGAAATATGAACAAGAGGTGGAATGGGAAGACGATTAATCAAGAAAACTGATGTATATACCGCATCAACCCAAAATTTACGAGGCATACGAGCATGGAGGAGCATAGTGTGACTCATTTCACTTAGATGTTGATGTTTTCGCTTGGCTAATCCATTTTATTGTGTAGTGCTAGGACAAGACAAATGAAATTGAATGCTATATTCCTCAAAGTAATATCAAAATGGATTTTGATCAAAAAAATTTTCCGCCATCACTTTGGAAAAAATGAATCTTTCCTTGTAAAAGATTTTCAGCTTGAACTTTGAATGTGTTGAAAAGGGTGAATGCCTTAGACTTGTATTTCATAGGGAATAACCATGTATACCTAGAATAATCACCCACAAAAATAAATCAACAATGATAGCCCTAAATTGAGACGTCAATAGAAGACCAAATATCAAAATGTATTAAATATAATGGTTCTGTAGTACAACGTGTGGACAAAGAAAAAGGTAATCAACGTGATTTTCCCAACAAATAGACAAAACAAAATGAAAATGATTGAGGAGACACGGAGACGAGCTTTCGCTTTACAAAAGTAGACAAAACACTAGAATTAGTATGACTTAGATAATGACGGAGAAGATTTAAGGGCACACGCGCGGCCACCAAACAAGTATGCATAGGATAAAGAGAGCCATCCATCTTAGCCTTGAGAATCATTTTCCTCGTGAGATTGTCCTTAACAAAAACAGAAGAAGCATCAAAATTAATAGAACAATTATCACCAAACAAGTATGCATAGGATAAAGAGAGCCATCCATCTTAGCCTTGAGAATGATTTTCCCCGTGAGATTGTCCTTAACAGAAACAGAAGAAGCATCAAAATTAATGGAACAATTATTATCTATACAAAAATGACGAACAAATAATAAATTATGGGATAAATTAGGCACATGAAGGGCATCACACAATTTTAAAGTTTCATGTGGGGGTTTTAAATCTACAGAACCAACATGAGCTGTATCAAGCAAGTCACCACTCCCAACCATAATTTGTTTTAAACCGAAGTGCAGAACTAAATTATGCAGCATACTTTCATTTGGTGTCATGTGGGAGGTAGCACCAAAATTGTTGTACCAAGCAGAGTTAGCTCCCTCACCAAACGACATAGAAGAGAAGGAACAAGGCATGCCAACGGGGGTGTATGCATAACTGAACTGGTTGTGACACTATATGGCAGTATATCCAGGCAAAAAACAAATCCGACAAGTTACACGGGGAGTACCAAGAATGCCATCTTGAGTTAAGGGTTGTAAAGGAGGCTTAGGAGCATTATTAGCCGGATCATTACGGGGAATGCCATCTTGAGTTAAGGGTTGTAAAGGAGGCTTAGAAGCATTATTAGCCGGATCATTACGGGCATTGCCATGACCCCTACGGCTACGGTAAGGAGGCGATCGGCCACCACGACTTGAACCACCACGAGCATGGCCACGACCACCACGGGACTGACTTCCTCTTCCATTACCATGCGTGTTCCAAGGATTCAAAAGACAACTCCAAGAGAAAAGTAACTACCAGCATTACTGGTGGTGATGGGTGACCAGTGGTGTCAAGATTAGACGCCAACAACATGACAATGCCGGCGCCTGAGAATGGTGGTGGGGAGAAGCATGAAACCACCACTAGAATTTGGAGAAATTGTAACATTTGGGAAGGAAGCAATTGGTGAACCACCACTAACAATAGGGGTGCCTTGGCAAGGATGTGGTGGTTGTTGGTGGTTTCCATAAGCTTGTGCGGTGTTTGAGGGTTTCTGAGATCAATGCGCTAATACCATGTAGAAGCGAAACATATGCTATATTGGGATACGGGGGACTATTTATATGAAAGGGAATAACATAGTACAAAGTCACAATACACCAGTGTAATTACAATAAATACAATAATAATAACGTAAACAAGTAGCAATGTAATACGATTGCGCGAAGAAATGTGAATACAAGTGTTAATATTTTCGTGCTAAAAGTAAAGGTTCCACCAATAATGCATGCTCATCTAACAATATCAATGCAATGTTAAGCATTAAGACATCAATTATCAAGTCAACCCAAACATAATACTCCAAAATCACATAGAAAAACACACAGGTGTTTTAGAACTTAATGGTATCAACTCCACATCAATGCAATAACACCTTGATGTTGATATAAGCGCATAGTCTGTCAACTACGTGGACGAACTCAAACACAATATTCTAGAATTATATGAGAATCCCTATCTTAATCGAGGGCTTACAACAAAGTGTGCACTTATCAGTTAAGCCACACAGGAATGGACATGTCAGTTGACGTCAAATTTAGTAGCAAATATGTGCTTCGGAAATCGTAAAGCAGCCCTTTTGGCAAATCATCTGACCGTGACCTAACAAAATCCAACCTTGATGCTGCACCTATTGTTGTATTCTCTTTCTTGCCCACTCTATACCTCGAGAAACCACTTGTTTCGGGGATTTTTGGCTAGGTTCTTTTAGATGAGAGCGAGACTCAACCCTCACTGTAGAAGCAGCTGCTAGCGCTTATCCTGATATCCGTGCAAAAATAAAAGAGGCCGTTAGAGGGACCCACGGGTTTACCCGCAGGAGACCCCTCCGATGCCTAAGTTAGTAAAAGCATAATAAAAACGAATAATAAGTAAATAACGTAACTAAACAATAATAAATATTTATCGTGTATGGAGAGGGGGTCCTTGGTGGCTGGTGGCCGGAATCTGTACCGGCGAGATGGCAGGAATCCGTATCGGCGAGGGGGCCGATACCCGAAGCTAGGCGGCACCGGTGGCGGTACCGGTGGCTAGGCGGGTGGTGAGAAGGAGAACGAAAGGAGAGAGGAACAGGAAGGGGACACGGAGAGAGAGGGACGGCACCGTCGAGGTATGGGGCGGTACCAGGACGGCACCTGCGAGGTGGTGAGGGTGACGGTAGAGAACGGTAAGGGGAGAGAGAGAAAAGAGAGGAGGCGTCATCGGTGAGCCGTGAGGGGCTATCCGTACTGGCGAGCCAAAAAGGAGAAGAGGGAGAGCCATCCGTACCGGCCGGCCACAAGGGAGAAGTGAGAGAAAAAAAATCCCTGGAAAGAGAGAGAGGACTGAAGAATAAGTAGGGGGGGGGGGGGGGGACCCACCCGAGACAGGAGAGAGGAGAGAGAAAGAGATAAAATAAAATAATATTGTATTTTCGTTATTATTTCGTTATCTTATTTTAATACTAACCTGGTTATTTTTATCCTCATCACTTAGCCCCCCACTCCATGGGCGAATGGGACCTGTTCACATTCGGCCGTGGGGTGTACAACATCCAAATGCTTTGACAATATGTGGATTGTCTAGATTTTGTTGATGAATATTATTAGTTATGAAGAATTTTTATAGGCATTACCTGTGGGGTTCTTTTAGATGAATATTGTTTCAGTTTATCCCTCCATGGCTTCTTTGTTGTGGTTTTATGTGGGCGATTGGTTCTATGCTTTTTTGTTAACGATCGTTCTTTGCTTTTGGGGCTTGTTTTAGGCCTCAGAGAACTCGAGCCTTTTAAGGACCATGTTTGTTAGTTCTTCCCATGATAAGGTACTGAACAATGCCCATAATTGCTGGCGTAAGTGGTTAATGTGAGCGTTGCCCCCTTCTATTCGTTAATTCTTGGTGTGGCCTTTAGGAATTGTTTTCTTGATTGGGGGCGTTGTTCATGGTTGAACAGCGATTTCTGGAGACGTTGGTCTACCTGATACGGTAATTTTAAGCGTTGTCTCTAGGAATTGTATTCCTGATTTGAGGTGTTGTTCATGTCGAACAACGGTTTCTGGAGACGTTGTTCTAGCTGATACAGTAATTTTTAGCACTGTCTCTAGGAATTGTATTACTGATTTGAGGCATTGTTCATGGTCGAACAACGGTTTCTGGAGACGTTGTTCTACCTGACTTCTTAAGGCGGTCATTTGGAATGGTCAATTTTAAGATTTTATCAATTCTTGGCCATTGGGCCAAATTATGAATGACTGCATATTCAGTCTCCAAATTCTTAATTGTGGACTGTGATGAAGCATGTCGTGAGTCTTCTAGTTCTTAGCCCCCAGCTATAGGCTGGATTGGAACGTAAAAAATATTTTTAATCTCTAGGTTGGAATGTATTATGACTGTTTTTAACTCCTAGTCCCCAGCCTCAGGCTGGGTCGGAGTGTATTACGACTGTTTTTAACTCCTAGCCCCCAGCTTTAAGCTGGGTCGGAGTGTATTATTCATTTTAATGTCGGCTACTGCATGATTTGCGCGCTGATACCAATTGGAACGCAAATCGCCTGCCAAGGAAACGTTCACGATTTTGATATGTTTTAACCGCTTGGGAAGGGCTCACGGTTAGGTTTGAGTACTGCTTGGCTGATAAGGGCTTATAGCGTAACAGTGGCTTATCTGCCTGAGAAGGGCTTACAGCTTGAATAGACTTTCCCTGCCATAAAAGGGCTTATGGCTACATCTGAGCATTGCTTGCCTTATAAGGGCTTACAGCTTGAATAGACTTTGCCTGTCATAAAGGGGCTCACGGCTATGTCTAAGCGTCGCTTGCTTGATAAGGGCTTACAGTGTAAATGTGTCTTACCGGCCTAAGAAGGACTTATGGCTTGACTAGATTTACCGTCAACCCCGATGTTAGGTGGGGCACTTAAAAGTGCGGGCTCTCGGCTGGTGAGGGTGTACCGCCAGTCCCGATGTTAGGTGGAACTTACACAAACGCGGACTCTCAGCTGGTGACAGTGTACCACCAGTCCCAATGTTAGGTGGGACTTGCACAAATGCGGACTCTCAGCTGGTAAGAGTGTACCGCCAGTCCCGATGTTTGGTGGGACTTACACAAATGCAGACTCTCAGCTGGTGAGAGTGTACCGCCAGTCCCGATGTTAGGTGGGACGTACACAGATGCGGATTCTCAGCTGGTGAGAGTGTCCCGCTAGTTATGGCTTTATGCTCTTAATATGGCTGAGAGCAAACTGCAACTGCTAATCTTTTTATAAGGAAAGACTGGTTTAAGCCATCTCACTGGTGAACTCACGCGAAGTTTTTAATTTGTAGAGGTCTAACTTAATAGAAAGTTCCCCGGCGGGTAGAGGTGATTTAGGAAATCATTCAAATTGAAATGCGTAACTCATATAACACAAACTAAAAGTCTCCAACCGGTAAAGACTAGGTTAACAATACAAACCGTTCAAAAAAAAAATAAACAACTTGAGTAAAGCAACTAAAAGTCCCCAGCCGGTAAAGGCTGGGAAAAACAAAACAACACCTCCAATTAAAAGAAACAATTTAGGTAAAGCAACTAGAAGCCCCCAGCCGGTAAAGGCTGAGGTAAATAAAACAAACCATTTAAACTAAAATAAACAACTTGAGTAAAGCAACTAAAACCCCTTAGCCGGTAAAGGCTGCGAAAAACAAAACAACACCTCCAACTAAAAGAAACAATTTAGGTAAAGCAACTAGAAGCCCCCAGCCGGTAAAGGCTGAGGTAAATCAAACAACGCATTCAAACAAAAGCAAATACACTAAATAATGTCAAACAAAAGCCCCCGGTCGGCAAAGGCTGGGAAAAATAAAACAACGCATTCAAACAAAAGCAAATACACTAAATAACGTCAAACGAAAGCCCCCAGCCGGCAATGGCTGGGAAAAATAAAACAACGCAATCAAACAAAAGCAAATACACTAAATAAAGTCAAACGAGAGCCCCCGGCCGGCAATGGCTGGGAAAAATAAAACAACGCATTCAAACAAAAGCAAATACACTAAATAACGTCAAACAAAAGCCCCCAGCCGGCAAAGGCTGAGAAAAATAAAAAAACGCATTCAAACAAAAGCAAATACACTAAATAACGTCAAACGAGAGCCCCCAGCCGGCAAAGGCTGGGAAAAATAAAGCAATGCATTCAAACCAAAGTAAATAACTTTAAGTATGGCAACTAAAAGCTCCCAGCCGGTGATGGCTGGGTAGAATATAGATCATATAAGGAACGTCAACCACATAAGGAACATAATTCACATAAGAAGCGTTAAGTCTCTAGCTCCTGGCTAAGGACTAGGCTAAACATAATGTATACAAGTAAACATGCCTAGCTGACAAAAGCTTATGGCTTGATTGGTCATCGCCGTCTTAGATATGGTGGTACTAGGTAAATACCTTGCTATGAGCTTGTTTATGACTCTAGACCAAGCTAAAATAAATAGCTTGTTTATACCAAAACTCGCACCCAAGACACGTTGGGTTCATTTTACTTTCCTGTTTGCTATTGAAGTCATTCATTTCAAAAGGTGTTGCCCCACAGATTAATAGCTACACGTGTGAGTTCAGGCCTATGTACAAAAATACGCTAGAACTTGCCTAATACGATTCAGCTTAGTCACATCTAAATTTGCTGAAGTGATTAAATATGAAGGCGCTTGATTGGTGGCGGTCGAACAAGCCAGCCTTGATTCAATTAGGGTTAAATCGGCGTAGTCCGATGGAACCTGATTGAATTTGTTCGAACTTCAAACCTATTAATTCGGATTTTTAGATCAAGGTCCACACCGAACAATAGCAGTGGTTTAATTTCGCCTTGACATTTGCAATTTTGTTGAAGTTTTATGAATTACAATAATTAAAAATGCTCTTCAGGTTAGACATGAAGCAGAGAGAGATGAGGATCATTAAGCTCTAATCAAGGAGCGAAGATAGATATCGGCTGCTACTAGTCCGTAATGGTTTTAGATTCAAGGATTGTTCTTATTTACGTGTAACTTAATAAAATGCTTTAGTTGCTGGTTTAGTGTTTTTCCACCAGAAGACCTTTATCGAAATTCTAAATCGTGTTTTATGCATGAAAACAAGGCTTGATGTTCCAAGAAATGTCTTTCTTTTGATTAAGACTACCAACATATGCAGCCATATTTAGAAGCCGGGCGATGTCCTCCGCAATGATTATAAACAGAAACCTGGTACATTTCCTCGAATCCCTAGCCAAGATATACATCTTCAAATACACCTTGAATTGTCTTACATCGTAGTTCTATTTTATCGATTTCTTTATGAGTTTATCATCATATAACAACTATATGGTGCTTTACATCACTAAAAATAAATAAGTTCTATACACTGAAGGTTTGAAATGATGACCCGTGCCAAGAATTATGCGAGAAATGTAATAGCACCATGGGTTTAATCTTTTTATTCAGCTAAATTCCCTTAGCCCTAAACATCAAGCTATGTCCACCTACGAAAAAGAGTACTTGGCGATTCTCCTTGCTGTTGAGAAGTGGCGGCATTACTTGGATGGACATCGATTCATCATACGAACAGACCATCAGAGTCTTAAGTATCTTTTGGAGCAAAAGATAGCCACACGAATACAAAAGAAAGGATTGATGAAGTTGCTTGGGTTGGACTATGCAATTGAGTACCGAAAGGGGAAGGAAAATGTGGCTGCCGATGCACTTTCCAGGAGGTTTGAGGATTTCGAGCAAGGTTCTTGTGGGGCTTTATCCATTGTTTTACCTTCTTGGATGGATGAAGTCTACAAATCATACGATGGGGATGCATTTGCACAAGAAACCGTGGTTGCAGCAGTAGCTCAAACTGGGCTCCCGAAAGACAGTAATGCAGAAGTGTAGGTGCAGAGTGGCATCATCCGTGTGCAGAACTGGATATATATCGGTTCCTTGACTGATTTGAGGTATCAGATCCTGAAGGCATCCCATGATTCAGCTTGGTGTGGTCACTCAGGGGTTGATGGCACTTATCAACGAGTTAAAGCGTATTTTAGTTGGCCCGGAATGAGGAAATCTGTTTCTGATTTCGTGAAGTCTTGCGAGGTGTGTCAACAAACAAAATTGGGGGATCATTGATATCAAGGACTTTTGCAGTCACTTCCTATTTTGGAGGGTTCTTGGATCAACATTAGTATGGACTTTATTGAAGGGCTTCCCAAGTCCGATGGTCGGGAAGTAATTTGGGTCGTGGTGGACCGATTCACGAAATATAGCCATTTTATCTCTTTGATTCGACCTGTTACAGCTGAAAGGTTGGCTAAGAGCTTCTTAGACAACATATATAAATTGCACGCATTGCGTCAAACGATTGTCTCGGATAGGGACAAGATCTTCACGAGTAACTTTTGGCGAGAATTGTTTAGATTATTGGGCACAACTTTGGCACTTAGTTCATCATTCCATCCTCAACCGGATGGTCAAACGGAGAGAGTGAATAAGTGTTTCGAGCAATATCTCCGAAGTATGGTATTTGCACGGCCTCGAGAATGGAATTAGTGGTTGTCGTTGGCAGAGTACTGGTTCAACACACACTTCCATGCTTCCTTAGGCACAACTCCTTTTCACGCATTGTATGGCTACACTCCTTCGACCCCGATGTTGCTGCAGCCTCAAGGGGGTTTTGATTCTGCAGCTGCAGATTTAGTGCAGTAGAGGACTGAGTTGACGCAGCTTCTCAAAGACAATTTACAACAAGCTCATGCCCGTATGAAGTTTTATGCTGACAAGAAGAGAGTAGAAAAGGTTTTCGAAGTTGGTGACATGGTTTACTTAAAACTACAGCCGTATAGGCAATTGTCATTGGCAGTTCAGAGAAACATCTAGCTAAGTGCACGATACTTTGGTCCATAACAGATAAAGAGGAAGATTGGCAACATAGCTTATGAACTGGATTTACCATCACATTCATATATTCACCCCGTGTTTCATGTTTCGTTACTTAAAAAACAGGTTGCAAGAGGTGAGAACAGCTCAAAAGCACCACCCGAAACCAGTTCAGATGGAAGATTGCGGTTGGGTCCAATTCCAGCCAAGAAATCTGGGTTGATTGCAGCAGGAACGGGTTCTTCACAACAGATTTTGGTGAAGTGGTCGAACTTAGACAATACATCCTCACTTGGGAGCATCCGACGTTCTTGAAGAGCCAATTTCTGAGTTTTTCTCCATGAGGACAAGGAGTCTCTCAAGGGGAGGGGACTGTTATAATTCCATAAAATTCATTAGTCCATTGATATTTTGATGTAATAATCGTAGGAGGTTAAGTTTTGTATTGTGGCGATTTGAATTTGCAATCGAGCTCCAAAATCAATTGCAGCTGCAACTAACAGGTCTGGGTACCTGCATTTTGGCGCCAATTCTGGTTTTGCTCGGTTATTTGCTTTCTTTAGATTCAATGTACTAAGATCTATTAAAAATAGATCTAAAGGCTTGTATTCTTGTTATCCAATTAATAAAAATCTGAATCCCTTTAGGGTTTCCCTCTAGTTTCTCATCTCTTTCTCTATTCTCTCATCTCCCTTCACTTCTTTTCTCATTTTACCTCTTTCCTTCACAAATTAGCTATCAATTTTGGATTGGTAGATAACATAGAGCTTGTGCTGCCTCATGAGCTGAAAAACCTGCTTCATATGCCTTAAATGTGTTTCCATGGATGGACTGTAAATGAGTATATCATCA
Organism: Simmondsia chinensis; assembly: GCA_018398585.1. Classification (NCBI taxonomy): domain Eukaryota; kingdom Viridiplantae; phylum Streptophyta; class Magnoliopsida; order Caryophyllales; family Simmondsiaceae; genus Simmondsia; species Simmondsia chinensis. Next base: position 22,362,642 of record JAGTTD010000009.1, on the reverse strand, counting down.
AAGAACACTAAAACAAATCTCCTCAAGAATGGCTTAAAGACTGTGTTCATCAAAGCCTGGAAGGTGGCTGGGGCATTAGATAACCCAAAAGGCATTACAACAAATTCATAGTGCCCATGATGTGTACGGAAAGTTATCTTGTGAACATCTTGATCTGTCACTCTGATTTGATAATACCCTTGCCTTAAATCTAACTTTGAGAAACACCTTGAGCCATGTAACTCATCTATCGATGACAGGAATAGGAAATTTATCCTTGATTGTAAGGGAGTTCAATTTCCTGTAATCATTGCACATTATCGAAGATCCATCCTTCTTTTTCACAAATATGACCGGAGATGCAAAAGGGCTGTGGCTATGTCTGAAGAAGTTTGTCTTTAACAGCTCTTCAACCTGCCTCTCTATTTCATCCTTCTAAGCATGAGGGTACTTGTATGGCCTTAGATTGACTGGAACTGAATCTGGTTGAAGTATAATAGCATCATCCAATGACCTACTTGGAGGCGGAGAAGTAGGTGCAACAAATTGATCACTGTATTCACTTATCAATTGAGCAATATCTGGATTTGAATCTCCCTCAGCTGCAACATCCTCAGCGTGTAAGGAGAACAGTTAGCCTATCCACTTATAGGCTCCCTTCTTGAGCACCCCTTCAAGTCGATTGCCACTCATCATTTGTATTTGCAATTGAATCTATGTCCCATCCTTTTTAAATGAAACAGACAATTGAGAGAAATCAAACACAATTGAACTAAAGGTTTTCATCCAATCTACCCCCAGTACCATATCACAGCCTCCCAACTTCAAAATTCTAGAGTCATATTCGAATTAATGTCCTTGCATTTCCCACTTGAAGAATCTGCACTTAGTTTGAGTAAGCATTGAGCTGCCATCTACTATCATGACAGCGAAGGGACTGGTTTTGAGCACCTCATGGCCTACTGATCTAAGATTTTAGGGTCCACAAAGTTGTATGTGCTGCCACTATCGATCAAAATCAGCATAGATCTTTATCCAGCTAATCCTTTGATTCGTACTTTATTATGAGCAACACTTCCAGTCAAAGCTTTAACTGAAATTTCCACCTCATTTCCATCAATGATTGCACCATTATCTTCTTCTTGACCTACCAACTCTACTGCACCCTCCAATTCAAAATCCTTTGAATCCTCTTCCACCTCAGTAGCAGTCACTGCCATGAGTTGCTTTGGATTACATTTATGCCCAAAGAAGTACTTTGATTGCATTTGAAACACAATCTCTTAGCCTTTTTCTCTTCTATGCTCAAAGGTTTTAGCAGCTGCAAGGGGAGAAGGTTGCAAAACAGCTTTACTGCTCTGGCTTGAATCAGAATAGGCTAGGACTGATGACTCAAATAATCTCGCCCTTACATATGCCTTAGACAATGTATGTGGATTAAGGGCCCTAACCAAATTCTTAATATTTGGTCTAAGTCCACTAATAAAGCTGGACACATAGTACTTCTCTACTTCTGAATTAATGGCCATCATTCTTGCCTTAAGACTTTCAAATCGATTCATTTATTCCTTCACACTGCTCACTTGCACCACCTTGTTAAACTTGTTAATTACTTCTCCAAGGTCCTCATTAGCATATCTTTCACACATTTCATCCACAAAATTAGCACAAGTGATGTTAGGATTACTCAAAATCAAGATAGGGAACCATTCTGCTTGATCTCCTTGAAGATATATGGCAGCCAGCTCCACCTTTTGTGAATCAAGAATAGAATAGAAGTGAAAGTATCTCTCACATCTCCTAATCTATGAATGAGGATGAGTTCCATCGAATGTATCCATGTCCACTCGAGGCTGATGATAATTGCTACTGCTTGCTATTAGAACCACCTATCCTTGCTCATCATCTGGTTTATTAGTCACTGGATCAAGAGGTCTGGATTGTTGTGCTCCCGCAAGGACTCTAGCTACAACAGGCATTATTTGCCTATTAATTTGCTCTTGCATTCCCGCAAACCTTTGCACCATCGTTTGCTGCAGAGATTAAATCATCTCCTGCAATTGAGCAAAGCGATCATCCTGATCAGGAACTGCAGCTGAATTGCTAGGCATTGTAGCTGACTTCTCCGGATTTTCTCCTGTAGAGGTATTGCTTGGTGCTGCAGCATATCTCTTGTTCCTAGCCTGCTTGACCGCTGTTATTTAAGAATTCGAGCTCTGATACCACTATAATGATTCGAGCTAGGAGCTCGAATCAAAACCCTATGAGAGAGAGAGAGAGAGAGAGAGAGAGAGAGAGAAGAAATTAAGGAAGAAGAAGAATTTGTATTATCAATCAACAAGACTTACAAGACAATCAATCCCTTACTTATACTAGCAAGCAACTAAAGGAAGCAAGCAAGAATACAATGCACTTGGACACTACTACAACCGACTTAACTAACTCCATTCAAACTAGAAATGGCACCAAAGAGCAAACTTACAACAATCGAACAGCAAGGCTGAACTGGTGCTAGGAATTATTAAACTATTTACAAAAGTAATCCCAAATAAGCCTCAATCATGACATGTGGGTACCAAGGATTTCTCACCAATTATTGAATTTAGGACACGTTCATTGAAGATTTGCATGCGCAAAGAAGGAGCTTAGTGACCAAAGGTGGGTGAAGCTGCCACAAAAATAGGAGCAGCCATTATTTGTTGCTTTACTTAAATAAAGGACTTTGCGTCTGTCTAAAGCAGAACACACACTCCATACAAAACTTCTTCAAGTTTTCTTTACAGCACACTTGTGCTTTTTCCTTAGGAGTAGTGCAACTTTGCTTACCTTAGATTAACATAGAACTTGTTGTACATGCTTCATTGGTAATACAGTTTCTCGAGTTTTAGGTACAACTTTCCATTTTTAATCTATTCCCAAATTTCGATGAGTTAAGAATTAAGGCTTTAGCTTAAGGCTTGACCATGATTGCATTGGTCCTAACACTATTGTCACTACTTCATAAGTCAGGTGAACTTAGGTTCACGCCATTGTTTAGGGTTTTGGTAGCCAAGGCTTGACTATGATTGCGTTGGTCCTAACTCAGTGACCTAAAACGGTTTGCTCCACCTTAATCTTGTCAGGCATTAACTCATTCGAGTTATTATAAGTCAAGGGTGCTAGGCTTAAAAACATAATTGACTTGGTCTTGTAAGTGGACTATTGAGCTGTTGGGTTTATCTCCACCCCAGTTCTACACTTTTAAGTGTACAAGGAAAGGTGTCTGTGGGCCCTAGTCCATCATTGTAACGTCCACTTGAGTTTGGTCTATATCCTTTTATTTTTTGTCAACATATATATATTAATGCACAAAAATATTTAACAAAAATCTTCTTAAGTGAAGCATAAGCAAAATTCCCGATACAATTGAAGTCCGATATACCAACATAGATTTTCTTCGAAAATGGTGAGTGGTTAAGGTCAAAGAGGTGACGTTTCATAATTAGGCTCACTCCCTGGTTGCGGTGAGCCCCTTTTGCACATTTGTTTTGTTTATCATTTTACGCTACCACATCAAAGTTAACTGCAAAAAAAATAAAGTAAACAACGTTCTTACTCATCTGAAACAAATCCCTCCCAAATGAGTATTTATGATGCACCCCAGCTGTCTTTTGTGATTCGGAGAATTTGAAGGCAAGAGGATGCTACTATGTTGCTGTTTTGTACTCCTTAGAATTGCTGTAATAAGGCTTAGTCGAAGTGTTGCATGTTGTCATTTGAATTGTAATATCCGTAGCTTGTTGTTGGTGCCAAGGGGCTTCAATTGGTAGTTAAGTCAGTTAATTGGTCAAGTCTTGGTCAATAGTGGCGGCTTGAGTCTAGTAAGTCAGTTAAGGCTTTGTCCTTATGTAATGTATCTTGAGCTAGTATAAGTAGCTCAATCTCTTGTAATGTCATCATCAAAATGAAATACAAACATCTCTTTGAGATATTTTCTCTCTCTCATCTATGTCTCTCTATTTCTCATGTCCTTCATTTCTTTCCTCATCTAAACTCTCTCTCTTTCACAAGGTTAAATTTCAAGTTCATATAGAGGTTTAACATTCGGTATCAGAGCAGGGTTTTGCTACTAATTCATCCCAAAATTGAGTGAATTGACCTGGCTAATTGCAATAACAGCGATACAACTATGGCCGGAGGTGTTACAATGGGATCAGAAGCTAGAGGTGGCAATGCTGCTGTAAATCCTGCCCCTAGTGCTAATCCTAGTGTTTTGCACGCTGCAATGGCTAGCGGTGGGGCACTGCCTGCATCTCAATTCATTACACAGGATCAATTCAACTCACAATTGAGCTCGCATTAGAAGCTGTGATAAGTAGATTGCAAAAGAGACAGTTGGAGTAGAATCAGGGTCTTAAGAATCGGTTAGTGCAAAGGATGCAGCAAATGCAACAAGATGTTGATCGAAGGGTTGAAGATCGAATGACTCAGCAACTGCAATGAATTGAAGACCAATTTGAGGATCGCTTTGCTATGCTATAGAATAAGATGCAAAGGCAGAATGCAGTTTCAAGTGTTGGTGGTTTGTTACCTACGAGTCAGATAGCGAGACCGCTTGATGTGGTGATTCCACAAGTGTAAAATGCTACTGCTCTATCTCATGATAGGCCTCCTGAAGTGCCAGTAACAGCTAGGACTCAGGATCATCCCCTTGATCCAACACATTCTCGACCTGGAAGCTTGATTGGAGAACACCTTGTTCGGCCACCAAATCAGGGCCAGCAGCATTTATATGGATAAAATGCCTCCGAAGATGGCCCTTCAAGAAGCAATGAGGCCACATTTGGTAGTAGGGGTAGTGACTTTAGGCAGCCAAGAGTACAGATTGAAAAGTTTGATGGGAAGCAGCCACAATCTTAGCTAAGGAGATGTGATTAGTATTTTTACTTCTATCACATTCTTGATGAGCAGAAGGTGGAATTGGTAGCTTTGTACCTTCAAGGAGATCATGAAGTGTGGTTCTATAGTCTCCTAAAGACCAATCCCTCTCTTTCTTGGGAACAGCTTATGAAAGAACCATGTGATCGTTATGGTGATGAGAATACCAGTGACATTGTTGATCATTTCAACAAAGTGATTCAAGTTACATCTGTGAGTGAGTATATGACATAGCTTGAGAACCTCAGAGCAAGCATGATAACTACATATCCTCAAGCCACTGAGTCATATTACGTTCGAGCTTCATAAGTGGCTTAAAGTTTAAGGTTAAGAATCATGTTAGGGTAATTGATCCTCAAACTTTGTCCAAGGCTTATGCTAAGGCTAAACTCTTTGAAGCCGCTGTTCTCGCATCTAGTGATGGATTAAGATTCAAAAGTTGAAGATCAAAACAGCAGATGGGATCTGCTAAGTTTAAGGGAGCTTGATCTGAGGAAAAGAATGCTCAGAGGCTTTGTTTTAAGTGCAATCAGCCATACCAATTTGGACACAAGTGTAATCCACAATTTCTCATGGCTGCTTAAGGAATCAATGCTGAAAAACAAGTTAAAAGTGGTGAATCTGAAGCTGAGGACGATAGATCAGATCTAGAGTCACAAGATGAGTTGATTGAGGGTGAAGTTGAGATATCAATGAAAGCTTTGACAGGCAATGGAGCTCACAATACAATTAGGATCAAGGGAAAGGCAGACAAGAGGTCCATGATCATCTTGATTGATAGTGGAAGCAGCCATAGCTTCATTGATCCCAAGGTGGTTAAGAAATTAGGTCATGAAGTGCTCAAAACTCATCCCTTAGTAGTGACTGTCGCTGATGGGAATTTCATTTTGACCTAGAACAAGTGCCATGGGTTTCAGTGGTCTATGCAAGATCACAAGTTTGATTGTGATTTCAGGATCTTGCCCTTGGGAGGATGCGGCATGGTTTTAGGGGTAGATTGGATGAGATCCTTCATCCCTGTGATATTTGATTTTGCAAAACTGACTGTGTCATTTGATATTGAAGGCTCCCAGTTTACTTTGTATGGAATGGCAGATCAAGCTCAATTGCAAGTAATCGAAGGCAAGAAGTTAAAGGGAGCATTCAAGAAGAGTGCTTACCAATGGGTAGGACAGTTGTTTGCTATATCTCCTACTGAATTGGGAGACATTCCTCAGCCTGAAGTTAGAGCTTTGATTAAAGAGTTTAAGAACTTGTTTGAACAACCAAATACATTACCCCCTAAGAGGCATCTGGATCATGCTGTTCCTCTTAAGCCTAATTCTGAGCCTGTTGAGCTAAGGCCTTACAAGTATCCCCATGCACAAAAGATTGAGAATGAGAGGCAGGTTGATGAGCCACTCAAGACATGCTTTGTGAGGCAGAGCCACTGCTCATTTGCTTCTCCAATTATTCTAGTTAAGAAGAAAGATGGCACGACAAGGATGTGTATATACTACCAGCAGCTTAACTCCTTGACAGTGAAGAACAAGTTTCCAATTCCTATCATAGATGATTTGTTAGATGAGCTACATGGAGCTCATATCTTTTCCAAGCTTGATCTGGGGCAAGGATACCAAATTAGAGTATTGGAGCAAGATGTGTACAAGATTGCTTTCATAACACATCATGGCCACTTTGAGTTTGTGGTTATTCCTTTTGACTTAACTAATGGTCCAGCTACAATTCAAGCAGTGATGAACATTGTCTTCAAACAGTTCTTCAGGAGATTTGCATTGGTTTTCTTCAATGATATCCTGATTTACAGCTCTTCACTTGAAGATCATTTGATGCATTTAAGGACAGTCTTCTTGACCATGCACAAGCATAAGCTATATGTAAAATTGGCTAAGTGTTCTTTTGCATGGATCCAATTGGAGTATTTGGGCCATGTTATTTGTCAGGAAGGAGTCTTTACTGATCCTTCTAAGGTCCAAGCAATGAAGGAGTGGCCTGAGCGAGTGACTTTAAATCAGTTGCGAGGTTTTTTGGGCTTAACTGGTTATTACTAGAAGTTTGTTGCTGGTTATGGCTCTATAGCCAAATCTTTAACGATTTACAGAAGAAAGATTCATTCAAGTGGTCAGAGAAAGCCTAAGCAGCATTTAAGGCCCTGAAGTCTACAATGTGTGGAGCTCCAGTTTTAGCTATGCCAAATTTTGCTGTTGAATTCAGCTTGGAGACAGATGCTTGTGGGAGTGGAATTGGGGCTGTTTTGCCTCAAAAGGGTAGGCCAAAAGCCTACCTTAGTTAGGCTTTGAGTCCTAAACATCAAGCATTATCCACTTATGAGAAGGAATTTTTAGCAATCTGGCTTGCTGTGGATAGGTGGAGACATTACCTAGATGGACATCGAGTTAAGATCAACACTGATCACCAAAGTCTGAAGCACCTTCTTGAATAGAAAATTGTGACAAGGAATCAGAAGAAAGGGTTGATGAAATTTTTCAGGCTTGACTATGTCATTGAATACAAGAAGGGAAAAGAAAATGCAGCAGCTGATGCATTGTCACGCAGATTGGAAAATTGTGAGCAAGGCTCTTGTGGAGCAATATCTGTGATACTTCCAACTTGGATTGAAGAGGTGTATAGATCCTATGAAGATGATTCTTTTGCACAAGATTGCATTACAGCATTCAGTGTGAGCAGAACAAGCCAACCTGTTGCTGATGCATATATTTCTGTGGTGAAAGGTGTTATTCGACTGAAGGGCAAGTTATACACTAGCTCTTCTATGGATCTGAGGAAACATATCATTAGTGCCTCCCATACTTCAGCTTGGGGAGGTCATTTTGGAGTGGAAGGCACCTATCAAAGGCTTAAGGCCTACTTTATATGGATTGGAATGAAGAAGTCAGTGATTGAATTCGTTCAAGGTTGTGAAGTTTGTCAACTAACTAAGCTTGGTGATCACAGGTATGAAGGTCTCCTTCAACCTTTACCTGTTTCGGAGGGTGCTTAGCAAAATATAGGCATGGACTTTATTGAAGATTTGCCAAAGTTAGAAGGCAAGGAGGTAATTTGGGTTGTGGTTGATCGGTTCACCAAATTTAGTCAATTTGTTGGCTGGCCAGACCTATAACAGCTGCGAAGTTGGCAAGGAGTTTCTTGGATTACATTTACAAGCTTCATGGCTTGCCATAACCTATTGTATCAGATTGAGACAGGATCTTCACCAGTCATTTTTGGAAGGAGTTGCTCAATCTTATGGGAACAACATTGGCTCTTAGATCATCATATCATCCTCAAACCGATGGAAAAACAGAAAGAGTCAATCAGTGGATTGAGCAATACCTTAGGAGAGTGGTGTTCAGTCATCCGAAAGTATGGAGCAAGTGGTTATCCTTGGTGGAACATTGGTACAATACACATGCTCATGCTTCTATTGGAACTACTTCATTCAAAGCTTTATATGGTTATGATCCTCCAACACCAATGATGCAGCAAGGGATTGTGTCATCAATTCCTGAAGTCACTGACTTAGTGCTGCAAAGGAGGCAGCTGATGCAATTGTTGAAAGACAATCTTCACCAAGCACAAGCTAGGATGAAGTTATACTCAGATAGGAAGTGTGTGGATAGAAATTTTGAAGTTAGAGACATGGTTTATCTGAAATTATAACCTTACAGACAAGCAACCATGGCTATGAGGAAGAATGTGAAGTTGTGTACAAGGTTTTATAGGCCTTATAAGATCCTAGAGAAGATTGGCAAAGTAGCCACAAGCTTGAATTACCTCCTAACTCTTACATTCATCCTGCTTTTCATGTTTCCTTCCTTAAGAAACAGGTGAAAAAGGGGTGTGGAAGCTTACTTCATCCTCCGGATAGTGGCTCAAATGGAGCCTTACTTCTGCAACTTGTGACTATGCTTAATTTACGCGAAGTCAAGGTTGAGGACATAACATTTCAGGAAGTTTTGGTGCAATGGACTAATTTGGATGAGAAAGATCGAACTTGGGAAAAGATTCAATTCTTGAGGAGTCAATTTCCTTACATTAATTCTTGAGGACAAGAACATTTTCATAAGGAGAGGAATGTTGTGATCCGGAGAATTTGAAGGCAGGAGGCTGCTGCTATGTTGCTGTTTTCTATTCCTTTGAATTGCTGCAATAAGGCTTAGTCGAAGTGCTGCGCCTTGTCTTTTGAATTGTAATATCCTGCCTTGTTGTTGGCGCCCAGGGGCTTCAATTGGTAGTTAAGTCGGTTAATTGGTCAAGCCTTGGTCAATAGTGGCGGCTTGGGTCTAGTAAGTCGGTTAAGGCTTTATGCTTGTGCAATGTATCTTGAGCTAGTATAAGTAGATCAATCTCTTGTAATGTCATCATCAAAATGAAATACAAACATCTCTTTGAGATATTTTCTCTCTCTCATCTAATTCTCTCTCTAATTCTCATCTCCTCATTTCTTTCCTCATCTAAACTCTCTCTCTTTCACAAGGTTAAACTTTAAGTTCATCTAGAGGTTTAACACTATCTAAAGAGTTGAGGAGGACACTCATCCAATCTCTATTGGATCCCAATGATTATAAAAGTGAAGTTGATCAAGTTGAGGTGGACCACATGTCCGTGACAAATACATATGCCTTGCGTGTGACGTGTATTTCCATCCTAATTTTAACAGGGCCAGGACAATGCTGTTTTTGAGTAAAGTGCCAAGTGATTATCATGTTAGGTTCTCCTTGAGAGGAGTTAGACCTTTGGGTATTAAAGTAACGGTGTCTCGAGTTCAATTCCAAGAAAACATTATTGCCCTTGACAAGGGTATCGGCCACTCAAGGCTCGAGATGGCTGATGGGTGAAATAAGCTCGCGTTCGATGGTTGCCGGAAAACCTGCAAGAATGGAAGCTTACAAGCTCGAGGAAGTTACTTAGAGTGCAATTTCAGTTGCTTGGGCTTTAAGCTTAATTCCAGGGAACGTGGAGCTTTTAGAGGGAATTTCTACTAAAATTATGGACATGGGCATCAAGGATTTCCCTCCAAAACTCAAGACATGTCGGTGAAGAATAAGCACGCGAAGAAGAAGAGCTTAGTGGCTAGATGCTGGTGAGGTTGTCGTGAAAATAGGAGCATCAATTATTTTCTTTTTCTATAAATAAAAGACTCTAAGTCAGTCCGAAGTAGTACACATACACTCAAGACAAAACTTCTTCAAGTTTTTTACAGCATAATTGTGCTCTTTTATTAGGAGTAGTGTAACTTAGCTAGCCATAGCATAATGTAAATCCTTGCTATACTTGCCTCCATAACAATACAGTTCTCGGGCTTCAGGTATGACTTTCCAGCTTTAATATGTTCCCACGAATCGACAAGTTCAGATTTGAGACTTTAGATTAAGGCTTTGATGGCCAAGGCTTTGTCCCATGATTGCTTTGGTCTTAACACTAATGTCACTGCTTGATAAGTCAGGTGAACTTAGGCTCGCGCCATTAATTAGGGCTTTGATAGCAAAGGCTTGTCCCTTGATTGCATTGATTCTAATTCAGTGACCTGACTACGGTTTGCTCCTCCTTAATCTTGTCAAATCTAAACTCATTCGAGTTATTATAAGTCAAGTGTTCCAGGCTTGAAAACCTGATTAACTCAGGCTTGTAAGTGGACTGCTAAGCTCTTGGGTTTGTCTCCACCCCAGTTCCTGACTTCAAGTCTACGAGGAAAGGTATCTATGAGCCCTGCTCCGTCACTGTAACTGGCACTTGAGTTAGGTCCATATCCTTTGATTTTCTGTCATAAAAATGTGTAAAAATCCACAAAAATACTTAACGAAGTCCTCTTCATTGAAGCGTAAGCAGAACTCATGGTATAATCAAAGTTAGATACACCAACATACCACAACCTTTTCTCCGAAAACGGTGAGTGGTTGAGGTCGAAGACATGCGGTTCATAATTAGGCTCACTCCGTAGTCACGGTGAGTGCCTTTTGGCAAAACAGAGCAAGCATGCCTTTTGGAAACCACAGCGGGAGGCTTGAAACGAGTCTTCATTGTGGACTACCAAGACATAATTGCCGAACATTCATCGATGGTCAGAACCAGGAGGTCTAGTGCTCTCGAGCACAAGGAACTGGAAGGCTTAGCCCTTATTGGGTCCCCGCTTGAGAGTCCTCAAGAATAAAGTCCCATATCTCAAAGGGAAAAAATGAGTCATAGCCACAGCAGTGAAAGTGGCGGTGATGATGACATCCCAGAAGATGAATGTATTGGGCTCGATGGCCATTCTCACAAGCGTTTCTTGGCTATGCTTAAGCGTCGTTTAGAGATTGAGGACCAGTGATCTCGATAAACAATGAGAGAAGCCTTCAAGAGGCAACATGCAAAAATAGAGTGCAGTCTTGCGGCTCTGTGTGAAATCTCAGCTGCTATGAGAGCCGTGGTTAATGACGTTAGAACCTCCATGAATGAAAGACTATGCAAAGAGATTGATACAGTCTTGGAAGAAATGAAGTCGACCTTGTCCTCTACTACTAACCTTATTGCTAAGGACGTGGCTAAGCAAATGATGCTTGATGTGTTTGCTTAGCAAGTGCACTAAATCATATCAAGTAATGCAATGAGTAGAGTATCGTTCCACGAGAAATTTTTTTTAATGAGTACCGAAATAAGTAGTTTTATCACTATTTGAAAGACCGAAATTAAAAGTTTTTGATATGAAACAAAACGAAATGAAAAAGAACAATAATGTTTACTGATTTTTGATGGTTTTAATGTGTTAATATGATCCCAGGCATCAAATTTCCCGTAGTCGCATCAATACACCTTTCTATTCTCGATATTCAAGGTGTTATTATGTGTTGATGGTCGAAAACCCTAATTTACTAAATATTCTCTCTCCAGCAACATTTAGCATGCTCTTTTATATATTAACTCATCAATCTCTTGCATACATTTAAATAAGAAACGAGTTTTGAAGATCCATAGTTTTCACTTAAGACCACACAAATCGAGTTAATCAATCTCTAGCATTCACTCAATTTGTGTTGTTTATAACTTTAGCATTCATCATAAATCTCCTCTCAAACTCATTACAAATCATTATATTCTTTGAATGGTGATCAAGCATTTGAAACTCATGAAGAACAACGATAGACACTAAAACTGCGAAATAAATAAACTTTGAATAGGTTGAATTAGAAAAGAGCTGTATTACAGCCTAGGCACCATCACAGCTTTGGAAAGACAAAATTAGTTCATTGTCTGTATAATATGAAGAAAAAGTAAAACAAAATCCATTAACTTAAAGAAGAAAATAATAAAAAGAGCTTAAAAATGCAAAAATACAAACCAAACTTTCCTTCCTTCCTCCTTCTTTCCCCCATGGTTTTCTCTCCTTTTCTGTACGTTGTATTGTGCATTTTGCTGAATGAATTGATGATAAAACACTTCCCTAACATTCATATTTATAGTATTTGAGGTTAGAATTACATGAAACAAAAAATTACATAAGCTTCATTTTTATTTGTTCATCTAGCCACCCATTGTCGCCCATGTTCAGCTTTTGCATCAAGTTGCTATTTTTGCTCAGTTTTTTCTTCTTTCCACCACCTAAATTTTAGTATTCTCATCAATTTGTATGTCTTATGAAGCGTTTATGAAGTTCTTGAGCTTAATTTGCTACTTTTGCTGCCCAAAATTGCAAGTTGAAATGACTTGTACATGAACTTGGTGTTTTCTTGCTTAGCCGTGTGAAATTGATGTGTTTTACCCATCTTTTGCTTTTGTTTGATATATCTTGCATTCACTTGTCAATGTTGAAGATAAAACATGGCAAGGTTTAGCATAAAATGAGTGTTTTTGCAAAGAAATAGCAATATGAGTGAAAAAGAGCAAAAGCGATTAAAAGCGATAAAAATTTGATATACAATGGTTACAAAATGAACCTAAATAATATGAATAATTATATACTTCATTTGATGTACACTTGTAACTTCGTTGCTCCTTTTTGTAAATTCACATCACTTTGTTTGATGTTAGCATTTTGCCTCACCGATAATGCCGCTACAAACTTCGAATTCAGTTCAAGAATTTGTATTTGCTTCATTTCATCCAGCTCAAGTTTAAATTTTGCATAATTAGCCTATTTTGTTGATGCAAATTCCTTATTCAAATTGACTCCATCACCACCAGATACATTCTACTCTATAGCTTGCTAAATTATCCGCTGTGAGTGATGATCAAATTCCAATGTAACACTAAGCTCTTCTTTCCCTAGACTAGGAAGCCTTAATTCCCCTTGATGCACATTACCCTCTACCAAATCCAAAGGCTCATTTGGAGAAGGATTTTCTTTTGTTTCTCCAATTTCCTTACAAGGATTGAAAAATTGAATATCTAACAGACAACAATTGTCATAGATATTTCTTCGATGAAGTTGAATAAATGTTGATGCAGCTTGTGTTTTCAGAGAAAAGGTCACATGTGCTTCAACCTCTAGAGTTGATATTGAATTGACTTCAATTCTTTCAATATAACCATAGGGATAAAAAACTTAGTAGAGGATATCTTCGATGATAGGATAAAGGACATTCAAAATGTTTACCAAAAGTGCAGTATCGATGGAGACTTTGCTATAGATGAAGCCGACCTTGTTTATATCTTTAATCTCCTCAATCGATTCAGCAAAAGTTTTAACATCCATATCTATCTTGATTTGAACTAACAATCAGCAGAACTGATGATAATTTGCAACCAAGAACAATTGAAGCTTGATTTATGTAATTTCAGCAAGATCACCAAAAGTATATGCAGCTACAGCCAATAGGCTAAACAGTTCAGCACGATCTGATGCAAGGAGCACATAACCGAAGATGAATCAAGTTTACTTGATCAATTGTAAATTCAACAAGTTTCAACACCTTCAGCTAACTAAACCTCTAGATCAGTGTATTTAGATACAATTTCCAGTTAATGATCGCAATGGCAGCAACTTGAACAAGAATTTCCTAATCAAATTTAATCCAATCAATAGAACTTAATCTTGTTCTAGCAAGATCAAGTGTAAAGAATCGCAGCAGAGGAACAAATGCAATGATATTGCAACTAAATCGATCAAATCAAAACACTTAAGCACAATATCTTGATCAAATACAATTTGATCAAGAGTTAGATATCAAACAACTTGATCCAAAGCTTATGCAATCAAATTGAACTAAATCAACTTAATTGGAAGCAAATTCACAAGCTCCGATACCAATTGTTATGCTACTAGATCTATTGATATTATCTAAGTACATTGTATCCAGACATTTTGATATTATCTAAGTACATTATATCTAGACATTTTGTATCTAGACATCAATTAATGTTGCTTGTTAGTTCCTAGGCGTCTCTTGGGAGAACCCGCATGGAGGAGCCAGTTTGTGGCTTTCCTTAGCTATATATAGATGACTTGTTATCAATTGTAATCATCCAACAAAAAAATCTTAAGAATGAAATATTCTCTTACTTTCCCTTCTTAATTTCTCTAACTTTTTCATCCCAATTTTCTACTTTTTCTCTCTTATCTCCAATCTAAATTCTAAACTCTCTCATTCTCGTCTATTTCTTAAAATTTCTATAATCCTTCCTTGGAAGATCAAGTCACAACGCTCGGGTTTATGAAAAAGTGGTATAAGAGCAATCTTGTGATCAAGAGGCTCATTCTTTCAAAAAAATAAAAAAAAATTTCCACTGTAACTTGAGCTAGCTTTCGTTCACAAGGCTAGTACATAAAAAACAAAAAAAAAATCCATTTGAGTTTGCAACCTCCTTGAGACAGAAGGATCTCAAAACTGAATCAAAAAAAAAAAAAAAAAGTATGCTCAATCTCTCGAAGCTTCCAACAAGGCTACACTCTTGGTTAAGGTTACGAATCTTCTCTATTCCATCACCAAGGATGTCCTCAACCAAGTCTTCTCTCCTTATGGTGTCATTGAGGAAATTGTAATCAACTCAACATCTTTCTTAGAGGTTGAAGCACAAGTAACATACACTTCAAGGGAGGATGCGGAAGGTGCAGGCGAAGGGCTACATGGAAGAAATGTCTATGACTATTGTTGTACATTAGAAATTAAAATTTTCATGCCTCTTGAAGAAATTAGAACCGAGGGGATCCACAAAGAGATGAGGCCTTTGGCAAAAAATAGAGTGAAGTTGGCCCTTGAGTCTCTAACCGAGACCCTAAGTAGGTATTTTGAAAGTATGGATTGCGGTTTGAGCCACCACCACCTTTTCGAGGTTGGCACTACAATGTTGAATTGGTGGGGACCCCAAATTTTGAGGAACCACAAGAATCAAGGGAAAGGTGATGTCCTTACAATACCGGACCAACCACCTATTGAGGATTCGCAGTGTGATGAGGTGGCACCACCGGTTGAGCCCATCTTTGAAGAACCCGAACTAGTTAGAGCCGAAGGAAGTAGGGCAAACAATGGAACTTCAAGAACCCCATAGCACTACCATGACTTGTGAACCAAAGCAACCAGGTAATAGTGAGCAAGGTTCATGGGAGGAGGTTATGCAACACAAGCTGAAGGACCCTTGCAATGAGTTGGGTGCTCAGGCTAAGAAGAAGAATCAGTCAGTGCAGCAGCAACGTGGTGAGCTGCAAGGCAACAAGGTCCATAGGGAAGAACCAGCACCACGGCATTGTAGTGGCCCACAAAGAAGAATAACGATCCTTGGCAAGACTCCTCCAACCACCAGCCATACAAGGATGGGACGAAAATGGTGTCACAAGAAGAAAACCGGGCTGAATGGTAAGAAGAGGAGAAAGGCCCGGGCATGGGAACACTTTCCTAGAATGGGTATTGGACATGAAACTCCCAAGGGCCACGGCACCTATCTTGGCAGTTAATCCTTGAGGACAAGGATTATCTCTTCGGCCCCTGAATAAGGGACAAAGGTATTAAAAGGGTAGGTAACGGATGGGAACCGAAGGTTGGAGGTTGTAGCAATATTCCATCCTTGAGGACAAGGATGATTTCAAGGGGAAGGGAATGTCATGACCCTAGTCCTGACATGTGTCATGACCCTATCCCTGACGTTGTCCTTGTCATGGTCCTTGCTACAGCCCAGGTCACGTGCATGACATAGACTAGGTGTCACGGTCCGAGGAACTAGGAGTTGTGCAGCACACATTGCTCACTAAGGACAATGCGCAAGCCCGAGCTATAGATCACTTTGAGCGCACAACGGTCTAAGAAGTTCGAACCTTCTAGGTCCTGGGACGTCGTGTTTGCAAATGTGGCGCTGCAACTCCCACTTAAGTGCACGACAAACTATCACACATGAACACAAAGCTTGAAAAGAAGGCAAGTAGAATTCATTAACAAAGCATACAACGGATATGCGGTTTACAAGTTGAGTGGACTCTCCCACATATATATACAAAACACAACTCTATAACCCTGACAGGAGGAAACATCAAGGGGGTCTCTGCAATCATACACCCCTATTTTTGAGGAGGAAAAAAAATAAAAGGAAACTAAAATTTCCTAAGCTACTATATATATAAGGCTACCCTAGGACCCACGGGGACAACGTGCAAGATGCCCCATCGGGTCAAACAAAAATAAGAAAACCTGGTAGTGTCACGGACCCTGTGGCAGGCCCTAGGCCCACACTAGGACTCACGCACTGGCGCTGGGACGCGCGTAGGGGCGCGCGCACAGACCAAGGGATGCACACTGGGGGTCAACCTGGGGCACGACCCGGGACCCGCACATTGGCCCGAGGCGGTGCGCAGCGGCCTCAGCGCACCTTGCGGACACCGGGCAAGCCTAGGACCGTGACATCCTCCCCCACTTGAGTTGTCAATGCCCTCGTTGACTTCTTCTTTTTCTTCATCTTGGTCTTCACCCTATCCCTGTCAGGGAGGTCTTCTTCATCAATCCAGCTTGTTTCTTCAACAGGTCTTCCCTTCCACGGTATCAGGTACTCAGTCTTCTTGTCTCTCTTGTGGTCTTCAATTTGTCGATCAGCAATCACTTCTTCTACTTCGGGTGTAGGAGTTAGGCGCATGCGGATGTCATTCCTCGTGGACACATTACGTGTGGGATCTTCTTCGACTGCATGGAAGGGCTTTAGGAGACTCACATGAAACACCGGATGGACTTTCACCCAGTTCAGGGGTTAGACCCGGTAGGAGGCTCGTCCCACGCGGGCAACCACATGAACTGGGCCTTAGTATTTTCTCACTAGCCGCTTGTCCCTTTTCCTGGGAAATCTTTGCTGATCATAGTTGATCTTGACTAGCACCAAGTCCCCTGGTTGGAACTCCATCGATCGTCTTCCCTGATCTGCCCACTTCTTCATTCTTTTAAAGGCCTTCTCTAATAGGCCTTTGCAACTTCATTGTTGTCCCTCCATTCCCTTGTGTAGTTGTAGGCTCTTAGATTTTCACCTCTGCACGGCTCTGCAACGGTGTGAGGTAAAAGAGGTTGTCGGCCAATGACAATTTCAAAGGGGCTCTTGTTGGAGGATGAGCTCTTCTGGTAATTGAAAAAGAATTGAGCGACATGGAGGAGCTCAACCCGGTTGGACTGATTGGCACTCACAAAATGTCATAGATATTCCTCCAACAACCCATTGATTCTCTCAGTCTAACCATCGGTCTTGGGGTGGTAGCTCGAGGAGATGTTTAGCTCAGACCCCAGCAGCTTGAAGAGTTCTAACCAAAATGTGTCAGTGAACCGAGGATCCTCGTAGCTCATGATACTGCATGGTACTCCCCAGTACTTTATAATGTGCTGAAAGAACAAGGACGCCATCTCCTCAGCAGGACCGGAACTCGAGGTAGGGATGAATGTAGCATATTTGGAGAAACGGTCAACGACCACCAATATCGCAGAGAACTCTCCCACTTTTGGCAGGCTGGTGATGAAGTTCAAAGAGACGCTCTCCCAAGGCCGTGACGTAACAGGAGGGACTCTAATAGCCCCGCCTTCTTCTGTCTGTCGATCTTATCTCGCTCACAGATAAGGCAGGTCTTTGTGTAGCTCATCACATCTTCCTTCATTCTGGGCCAGAAGTAACCCCGCATTAGCAAACTCAGAGTTCGTTGCCAACCGGGGTATCCTGCCCAAAGGGTGTCATGGCATTCCTTCATCAAGGACCTTCTGAGTTCCCCTGTTGCCGGAATAAACAACCTTCTCCCCTTTGTCAACAGGAGTCCCTCCTCCTCCCAGAACTGCTGGGTTTTTCCTTCTTGGATCAGCCCACGGAGGACTCTGGCGGACGGATCATCATTCAGATGTTGCTTGATTTTCTCTTGAAGTAAGGTTGTCACACCGCTATAGGAAAAGGAAGCACACATGCTCAGAGTTGCTAAGTCGGATCGACGGCTTAAAGCATCGGCCACTTGGTTGCTTTTTCCTGTTTGATATTATAGCTCCATGTCAAATTTGGTAAGAAATTCCTGCCATCTGGCTTGTCTAGAGGATAGCTTTGGCTGGGTCAGGATGTGGCTAGTAGTTGAATTGTCCATTTTCACCACGAACCTTGACCCCAAAAGGAAGTGTCTCCATACCCGCAAGCAGTGAACCACGACCCGAAGCTCCTTTTCCTGTGCAGCATTGTAGCATTCAGCATCCTTGAGTTTTTGGCTTTCGTAAGCTATAGGATGCTTTTCTTGCAATAAGACTCCTCCGAGGGAAAAGTCGGAGGCATCCGTTTGGACTTCAAAGGGCTTCGTAATGTCGGGAGGGGCCAAGATAGGCTCTCTCATGACTTCTGTCTTTAGATCGACAAAAGCTTGTTGGCATGAGTTCGACCAATCCCATTTGTGATCCTTCTTCAACAAATCAGTCAGTGGGGTTGTCTTCTTTGAATAACCCTCGATAAATCATCTATAGTAGTTGGCAAGGCCGAGGAAGGAGCGAAGCTTGCTGACATTCCTTGGCACCGAACAATCTTCAATAGCCTGTATCTTCTTCGGATCCATCTTGATCTGCTCTTGTCCAATAATTTAACCTAAGAAGCTGACTTCTTCCTGGGTAAAAGAACACTTCTCTTGCTTCACAAATAGATGATGTTCTCTCAGCTTCTCGAAGACCAGCTTCAAATGCCAAAGGTGTTTCTCCATGGTGGTGCTATAGATCTTAATGTCGTCCAAGTATACCACGACAAATTTGTCAAGGTACTCATGAAAGACACGATTCATCAAGGTGCAGAAGGTGGCTAGAGCGTTCGTGAGCCCGAAAGGCATAACGAGCCAATCAAACTCCCCATACCTGGTCACACGTCATCTTAGGCTCATCTCCTTCAGCAATGCGGGCCTGATGATAACTTAAGCGGAGGTCGAGCTTAGTGAAGAATTTGGCTCCCCCAAGTTGGTCAAACAGATCAGCCACCAACGGGATGGGGTAGTGGTTCCGCACGGTCACCTAGTTGAGAGCTCGGTAGTCCATAAACAATCTCGAGCTGCCATCCTGTTTCTTTTAGAATAGGACTGGGGCTCCATAGGGAGCCTCAGAAGGGTGGATGAAGCTTGATTCGATCAACTCCCTAAGTTGTTTCCTAAGCTCAGCCAACTCCGGGGGCGCCATGTGGTAAGGTGCTTTGGCGGGGGCCCTAGCTCTGGGCAACAACTCAATTTGGTGATCCACAGTACGACGAGGAGGGAGAACTTTTGGTAATTTCGCTGGCATGACATCTCCATACTCCTCTAGCAACCCCTAAATTCGGGGGTGCACAGCCGAGGTTCTTCGTCTTCTTTTGCAGACAACGCTACAAGGAAGGTAGGTTCATGTTTCTTTAACCCTTTCTCCAACTACATAGCCGACAACTGAGGACCCTTGCCCCCTTTGACGCCTGCCCTTGTAATTGAGGAGGCCTTTACCAGACACGGATTCTTACCCATTAGGAGGAGTGAGTTAATGTGCATCATTAGGATTCCCTTGGCCCGTTGGAGAAACTTCATACCAAGAACAAGGTTGAAGTCGTCCGTTGGGGCAGCGATGAGGTCCACCCGACCTTCCCATTCTCCAAGCTTCATGGTCACCTCTCTTGCTAGCCCAAGAATCGGCTTAGCACTCGAGTTAACTGCCTTGAAGCTTCCACCCTCCCGGCTAAGCTTTAACCCCAGTCTTTTCGCCTCTTGTCCCAAGACAAATTTGTGCACGGCACCAGTGTCAATCATGGCTCTAGTCCTTTGACCCTTCACGACCAGCTCCACATGCATCAGGTCATTGGATCGAGGGGGTGTTGGGCAATCTTCTCCATGGCATACATTAAGTGAATGGCCCCAATCTGAGGCTGCTCCGCAGGTTGCTCCACGGAGGGTTCTTCTGAATCTGAATCCAAGGTGGTCTTGGCCATCTTCTGTTCTATTTTATGTTGAAGGGCACTAAGGGTGCCCTTGTGTGGGCACTCGTGTACCCGATGAGGCCCCTTGCACAGAAAAAACCGTAGAGGGCGATTGTTCATAAACCCTTCATTGTTCCTTTGGAATTAAGAGCTTTATTGTCCCGATCCTCTACCCCATGGCCTTGGTCGATTGTTGTTGCTGCTATTAGAGGCGGCAGACTTACTCCCCATAGAGGTATTACTGGTGTTTCCCCTCTTTTGTGAGGGTGCTCCATCCGAATGGAAGTCCACTAATTTTTCAGCGGCTGCTTGAGCAGCTGCAAGGTTCTGAGGATTCTGACTGTATAACTCCTTCTTAGCCCAATCTTTCAAGCCTTCAATGAAGTGAAACAAACTATTCTTGTTAGACATGTCCTTGATGTATAACATACAAGCTGAGAAGTCTTTCACATAATCTCGGATGGAACCGGTTTGTTGGATGCTCCTCAGCCGGCGGCGAGCAATGAAGTCAGTGTTCTCGGGATAAAACTGATTATTCAGTTCGGCTTTCAGGTCGTCCCAAGTATCTATTCGAAGTCGGTTCTGAAGGATGTCCTCATGCTTGGTACGCCACTACAGTTTGGCGTCACCACTTAAGTGCATGGTAGCGAGGTCAAATTTGCACGTCTTATCCTCTACATGGCATATTTTGAAGTATTGATCCATGTCGAAGAAGAAGTTGTCAAGCTCTTTTGAATCTCGCACTCGACTGAAAGGTTTTGGTTTTGGGGGCTTCACTTTGCCAAACCCAAAACTAGAATTCTCAGGGCCCATGGCACGAACGAGCAAGCTGACCTTAGCAGAAAGCTCGGACAACTCCCCGCGCACCACCTCGATGGAATCATACATCTCCCCACTAAGTTCCTTGAATTTTTCCTTTACCTTCGTCACGGAGGTCTCAAGGGACTCCATTCGACCTCGAATTTCCTCAAGAACTTCAGCTCGGGGCTTAAACTAGCCTAGCGATTAGAGACGCTCCTCAAGTCGTCCTACTTGTTCGACCAAAGTTTCATGGCCTTCAACTCGGTCCTCCAACTGCTCTACTCTCTCCCTCATCGGCAGGTTAGCCATAACAAGGCTAGTAGAAATCACTCAAGCAACGGGTCAATGAAACCTGGCTCTGATACCAACTGTCGCGGTCCTAGGAACTAGGAGCCGTGCGGCGCGCATTATTCACTAGGGACAATGCGCAAGCCCGCATTATAGATCACTTTGAGCGCATAGAGTCTAAGAAGTTCGGACCTTCCGGGTCCCGGGATGTCAGGTGTGCGAATGTGGCACTGCAACTCCCACTCAAGTGCACGACAAACAATCACACATGAACACAAAGCTTGAAAAGTAGGCAATTTGTATTCATTAACAAAGCATACAATGGATATGAGGTTTTCAAGTTGAGTAGACTCTCCCCTATATATATACAAAACAAGACTTCATACCCCTGACAGGAGGAAACATCAAGGGGGTCTCTGCAATCATGCAACCCTATTTTTGAGGGGGACAAAAGATAAAAGGAAACTAAAAATTTGCTAAGCTACTATATACATAAGGCTATACTAGGACCCATGGGGATGATGTGCAAGACGCCTCAGCGAGTCAAACAAAAATAAGAAAAACCGGCAGTGTCACAGACCCTGCGGCAGGCCTTGGGCTAGCACTGAGACGTGCGCGCGGGTGCTGGGACGCTCGCGCTGGTGCAGGGACCCACACTGGGGCGCGACCTGGGGTGCGACCCGGGATGCACATAGGGGCCTCAGAGCTGGCCTGGGGCCGCACACCTAGACTAGCGCGCTATCCCAAGGCCGCGCGTAGGGGCGTCAGCGCACCTTGCGACTTGTCAAGGGGTCACGGACACTGGGCAAGCCTCGGACCATGACACTAGGCCCATGACATTGTCAAAGGCGTCTAGGCACCCACAAGGATTATTCTCGTTTGATATTATCTAAGTACATTGTATTTAGACTTTTTGATCTTATTCAAGTACATTGTATCTAGACATCAATTAATGTTGCTTGCTAGTTCCTAGGTGTCTCTTGGGAGAACCCGCATGGAGGAGCCGGTTTGTGGCTTTCCTTGGCTATAAATAGGTGACTTGTTATCAATTGTAATCATCCAACAAAAAAAATCTTAAGAATGAAATATTCTCTTACTTTCCCTTCTCAAGTTCTCTAAGTTTGTCATCCCAGTTATCTACTTCTTCTCTCTTATCTCCAATCTAAATTCCAAACTCTCGCATTCTCGTCAATTTCTTAAAATTTCGATCATCCTTGCTTCGAAGATCAAGTCACAACTCTCAGGTTTGTGACAAATTAGAATAGAGATGTGAAGAGAACTAGAGATTCAAGAATATAATTAGAGAATAGAGAAGAGAAATAGAGAAAATTAGGGTTGAGAGAAAGAAATAGAATCAATTATCATTCATCATTGCCAGAAATACATGAGAAGCTAACTACTTATACTAGCATAAGACTAAGTCGGCTAATACCAATACAATGTACCAAGACTAACTTCCTAACCAACTTAACTAACCGTCTAAGCCTCCATTCTTGACATTTTGGTAACTAACATCAATTTACTTAACTAGCCAAACCAACTACCTCAACTACCTTCCTTAAATACATGAGTGAATCACGGCTAATCTAATAAAAGAAGTACTAAATAGCCTTATCCTAATGACTTAACTACTTTATTGCAACCAAAGGACTATCATTACTTAATTCCATATATCCCATTTTCTAGAGTCTTGACACAATGTCAGCGTACCATGGATAATTTGGATTTTCACCTACCATCATAAGACTTTTATCCGGGAATTTTTCATTGATAGAGGGACTTTCATCCTCTCATTTGATGCGTGATAAATGATCCGCCACAACATTCTCTATTCCCTTTTGGTATCAGATTTCTGAATCGAATTCATGAAGCAACAAGATCCATCTTATCAGTCTCGGTTTGCGTCATGTATTGTTGAGAGGCATTTAAGAGCAGAATGATTAGTGTAAACAATTACCTTAGAATTTAGCAAGTAAGAACGAAATTTGGCAAATGCAAAAACAACAGCTAGCAATTCCTTCTCGATGGTAGCATAGCTAACCTATGCGTGCATTAAACTCTTACCAGCATAGTAAATTACATGAAAATTTTTGTTCCTTCCTTGCCCAAGAACGTCACCTATTGCATAGTCACTAGCATCGTGTTAAAATCAAGATATGAATCTCAATTCCTAACCTAGGGACAGAGTAGGATAATAGAGTATGAGATGAGGAAGAAATGAAATTGGATGACAAATAGAGAAAAAGATAGATGAGAGAGAGAATTGATCTCAAATGAGATGTTTGATTATTGTTGGCTCTAAAGCCAATATCATTGTAATTTTGATGATAACAAGCATTTAGTGAGTCATGTGATTTAAATTTTTCTAATCTTATTTTTAAGTGACTTATAAGAAAGCTAGGCACATAAAAGATTAATCATGGATACGAAGCTTGCCAAAAGATGATAAATCAAGAGGAAAAGAGATAAAAGCTGAAGAAAAGATTTATCCAGATTGAAGAGAACATGATCCGAGTCCGAGAAACTTAAAGTCATTTATTTTTATTGTCTAGGACTTAGGATCGGGATATATCAATTGAGTCCAAGTCTCAATATTGATATGTGATGCTCTTACAAAAATGTTTTTGGAAAATATTTTTAAAAGTTGATTTATCAAATTTTATTTGAAAAATATTCAAGTCAAAATTAAACCAATCTAATTTATCATTTAAAATATTTTTTTTTTAAGATTGGTCCTTTGAAAAGTATGATCAAATCAAATAAAGATAAAATTTTAATGGGTGTTGATTTACCTTGATTTATGGAACTAATTATTTTTATAATCAAGTAAAGTGGGAAATAAATTCAAAAATTTGAACGAATATAGTAATCATTGAATCAATTTTTAACTTAGGAAATGCAATAAAATTATCCCACCAATCAAGCAAATTGATCAAAACGTGTAAATGCACCCGGGTAGGCTGAGTGTCGACACACAGGCGGTATGTTTCGACACACAGACTTACAGTAGCCACAAAGAGCTGATGTGTGTCGACACACAGACTGAAAAAGCTCAAAACGGCTACTTTTGACTTGATTTCTTTCCAAAACATTTTTCTAATTTTTTGAACGTCTTAATGGCCCTCATTTGCCTATAAATAGGGCTTGAATGCTTTGGTTAAAATCATCCAATACTCTCTAGCATTCTTTGATAAAAAGTTCTCTTATATACTTGCGCTTTAAAGGTTTGTTTTTTAAGCTTTGCTTAAAACTTTTATTAGAGCATCACTTGTTCTCTTATTGTTGATCTTTGAGCTTTATTGGCATATCCTTAGCTTTGGCTAAGCTTGATCAAGTGTCAATTCACTCTTGAAAGACTGAAGAATTTGAGTGCTTTAATTCATTCATTACTTTATTCAAATTTATTTCATTGTAAAGGCTGGATCCTGAACCTACTGTTCATAAAAAGATCAGTTGTAAAAGGTTGGTCTTGAGCCTACGTACAAAAAGATCGGTTGTAAAGGTTGGATCCTGAGCCTGTTCTTAAAAGGGATCATCGAGCTTAGTTAAAGGCTCAAGTGACTAAAAGTAGTAACTTGAGAAGTGGACTAGCTTCAGGTTTGGAAGTGAACCACTATAAAAATCATTGTGCATCTCGTTTATTTTTGTCTTTGTCTGTTTCATTTAAGATTTATTGTTTTATTTTTAATTGAATTTTTTGGTTCATATCTTTAATTTTTTATTTATCACTAAAGAACCTAATTCACCCCCCCCCCCCCTCTTAGGTTGCCATTTGGACCTTCAATTGGTATCAGAGCCAGTGCTCTATTCTTATTGGGTCTAACAACCTTAGAGTGATCCTATGGCAACCTTCACTCCAATCTTAGCTGAGGGTCAATCGATCAACAAGCCTCCTCTTTTTGACGGGGAAAATTTCCCCTATTGGAAGCTAAGAATGAGACTTTATATTACATCTATTGATTTCGACTTATGTGGCTTATTACAAAAAAGGGTGATTACGTTCCCTCAAAGAAACAAGGTGAGAAAACCATTAAAAAAGAAGAAAATGAGCTTATGCAAGATGACAAAGAAAAACTTCCAAAAAATGCAAAAGCTCGTTATCAACTCTTATGTGCTATTGCCCCAAATATCTTTAACCATGTGTCCGGTTGTCAATCGGCAAAAGAAATTTGGGATAAGCTAGAGGTCACCTATGAAGGTACGGATCAAGTTAAATCCTCTAAAATCAATATGTTGGTAAGAGCTTATGAACTTTTCAAAATGAAACCGGAGGAATCAATAAAAGAGATGTACACCAGATTTTCAGATATTACTAACAAACTCTAAGCTCTTGGAAAAATGTATTCAAATGAGGAGCAAGTTAGTAAAATTCTTCAATGTCTCCCTATTTCATGGCAAGGAAAGGTTACTGCTATTCGGGAAGCTCATAACCTCTTTACTTATAAACTTGATCAATTAATTGGAAATCTCATGACCCATGAGATTGACATGGAAGAGTTTAAAGAAGAGGAAAAACAAAAGAAAAATAAAGACATAGCATTTAAATCATCTCTAAGCGACGAAAGTGACGAAAGTGATGATGAAATTGTTATGTTAGCAAAAACATTTTACAAACGTCTTGAAAAGAAAAGATTTAAGAAAAACTTCAAAAATGGTTTGTCTTCCTCCAAAGATGAACCAAGTTGCTATGAGTGTGGAGAAGTCGAACATCTTAAAAGAGATTGTCCCAAGCCAAAAAATAAGAAGTTCTTCAACAAACTCAAAAAGAAAGACAAAAAGGAAGAACAAAGGAAAGCTTTTGCGGCTTGGGGAAATAGCAACGATGACTCCAGCGAAGAAAGTGAAGAGGAAATAGCTAACTTTTGTCTCATGGCTTTTGACGACGATAGCGTTGAAGAGGATGAGGTAAACAATCTGTCTTATGATGAACTTGTGGTTGGTTTTCAAGAGTTACATGAGAAATATAAAAAATTAAAAAAACAACACAATTCTTTTGTAAGAGGTCTTGAAAAGACGGGATTAGAAAAGGATTCAAAACGGCGTTTAGTGCTTGAACTTGAAAATGAATCCCTAAAGAAAAAGAACGAGTTTTTGAATAATGAGATTATTCAATTAACAAATGAAAAGAAATCCTTGGAAGAAACACTTTATTCTTTAAAGGAAAATAAGAAAGGAAAATCCAAGGAAGATGAATCACATTTTAAAAGAAAATGAGTCTTGGAAAGAGAAAATGGAAGAACTTTCAAAAATGTCAAGCAAATTTTTTAAAGGTCAAGAAACACTTGACAAAAATGTTACGTCTCAAAGGCCAATTTATAACAAAGAAGGCATAGGTCATAATGGAAATGTCCAAAAGAAAAATTTGAATGTTCTTTTTGTTAAAGCCTCGTCACCTTCAACAAACTCTATAAGGTGCAACTATTGTGGTGACCATGGGCATATCATTTACCAATGTTCTTTCAAAAGAAACTTGAAAAAGACAAAGATGGTTTGGGTCCCAAAAGGATCTCAACCACCAAATGCAAAGGCTAACAACAAAGGACCCATGAAAATTTGGATACCTAAAAGTGTTTGAATTGTGATAGGTGTGTATGAAAATCCAAAAAAAAAAAAAAAGAAACAAAAGTGGTACTTGGATAGTTGTTGCTCAAGACATATGACCGGAGATAAATTCAAGTTCACTTCACTAATGCTAAGAAAAGGAAATGTCACCTTTGGTGACAATAAGAAAGGAAAAATAATCGGTATCAGTAATGTTGCTTCTAACTCTTCGCCTTGCATTGAAGATGTCTTACTTGTGAAAGGTCTTAAGCACAACTTGCTAAGCATTAGTCAATTATGTGATAAAGGCTATTGTGTGAATTTTGAATCATCTAGATGCATAGTTAAACATGCTAAAACATATGAAATTTTGCTTGTTGGTCTACGATGTGAGAATGTCTATATGATTGATCTTGATTGTGTTGACTCATTAAAATGTTTTAGTGTCATGGATGAAAATGATCCTTGGATTTGGCATAGAAGATTTGGACATGCTAGTATGGATTTAATTTCAAAACTTTCAAAAAATGATCTTGTTAGAGGTTTACTAAAGTTAAAATTTGAAAACGATCATATTTGTGATGCATGTCAATATGGCAAACAAACTAGATCGTCATTCAAACCTAAGAACGTAGTTTTAAAATCAAGGCATCTTGAACTCTTACATATAGACTTATTTGGTCCTACTCGTCATTTGAGCCTTGGTGGAAAGCGATATGGACTTGTAATTGTTGATGATTACTCACGCTTTACTTAGGTCCTATTCCATTCTCATAAGAGTGAAGCATTTGATAAATTTGAAAAATTTTGTAAAAAGGTGCAAAATGAAAACGATTTGAAAATTGTTTCGGTTAGAAGCGATCATGGAAGGGAATTCGAAAATGATGATTTTGAAATTTATTGTGATTACTTTGGAATTGATCACAATTTTTCGGCACCTCGAACACCTCAACAAAATGGAGTGGTTGAAAGAAAAAATAGAACTCTTGAAGAAATGGCAAGAACAATGATTTGTGAAAATAACTTGCCTAAATCTTTTTGGGCCCAAGCCGTCAACACCGCTTGCTATATTTTAAATCGAGCTTTAATAAGACCAATTTTAAAGAAAACACCATATGAACTTTATAACGGCAGAAAGCCAAACATTGCATATTTTAAACCTTTTGGGTGCAAATGCTTCATTCACAACAATGGCAAAACAAATCTTGGAAAATTTGGCTCACGAGTTGATGAAGGTATTTTCATTGGTTACTCTTTAACAAGCAAAGCATATAGGGTCTCTAATAAAAAGACAAAGGTTGTAGAAGAGTCTATACATGTAGTTTTTGATGAAATTAATGTCTTGTCCTCTAGAACTCCTTGTGATGGCGATGACATAGTAATCAAACTAATAAACATCACACACTCATCCAATGAGCAAGAAAATGTTATATCCAATGCTCAAATGAATGAATCAAAAGGAGATAACCAAAATGTAGAATCCAAAGAGGAAAACTTACCATGAGATTGGAAATACTTGAAGGATCACCCAACAAGTCAAATCATTGGTGATCCCTCACAAGGTGTAAAAACTAGGCATGCATTAACAGAATATTGTCATTTAGCTGCATTCATCTCTCTTGAAGAACCCAAGAACATAAAAGAAGCTCTTAATGACACAAATTGGATAATGGAAAGGGAGGAAGAGCTCAACCAATTCAAGAGAAGTGATGTATGGGAACTTGTAGATAGACCCCAAGATCATCAAATCATAGGTACCAAATGGGTCTACCGCAACAAGAAGGATGAGGAAGGTAACGTGGTAAGAAATAAGGCAAGGTTGGTACCTAAAGGCTATAACCAAGAAGAAGGTATAGGCTATGAGGAAACCTTTGCTCCTGTTGCTAGGCTAGAAGCTATTAGTCTCTTATGTACATTTGCTTCATTTAACGATTTCAAACTTTTTCAAATAGATGTTAAAAGTGCATTTTTAAATGGTCTTATTGAAGAAGAGGTTTATGTTGAACAACCACCCGGATTTGAGGATGACAAATTTTCCAATCATGTTTTCAAACTCAAAAAGGCACTCTATGGATTGAAACAAGCTCGCAGAGCTTGGTACAAGAGATTGAGTTCCTTTTTAATGCAAAATGGATTTTCAAGAGGAAAAGTTGACACCACACTCTTTATCAAACACTCTAAACATGAAATTCTTATCGTACAAATTTATGTTGATGATATAGTGTTTGGTGCTACTAATCCATCTCTTTGTGAAGAATTTGCAAATTTTATGAGTAGGGAATTCGAAATGAGTATGATGGGAGAACTTAACTACTTTCTTAGATTACAAATCAAGCAAGGCAAGGAAGGAATATTCATCAACCAAGCCAAGTGCATAAAGGAAATGCTCAAGAAATTTGGCATGGAAAATTCCAAGGCAATAGCAACACCAATGAGCTCAACTCTTAAGTTAGATATGGATGAAAGAGGTATAAAGGTGGACCAAAAGCTATATCGAGGTATGATCGGATCTCTTCTTTGCCTTACCGCGAGTAGACCTGACATATTGTTCAGTGTATGTTTATGTGCTAGATTTCAAGCATGTCCCAAGGAATCTCATCTATGTACCGTGAAAAGAATA
This sequence comes from Simmondsia chinensis, assembly GCA_018398585.1. NCBI lineage: Eukaryota > Viridiplantae > Streptophyta > Magnoliopsida > Caryophyllales > Simmondsiaceae > Simmondsia > Simmondsia chinensis. Next base: position 22,333,178 of record JAGTTD010000009.1, on the reverse strand, counting down.
TTTCGATACCTAGTTGGAACCCCTACTTTAGGCATATATTTACCTTAAATGTGATTTCTTTGATTTAGTTGGATATAGTGATGCGGATTTTGCAGGATACAAAGTGGACCGAAAATCGAATAGTGGTACTTGTCAATTTCTTGGTCACGCTTTGGTGTCATGATTTAGCAAAAAGCAAAATTCCGTTGCTTTATCCACTGTTGAGGCCGAATATGTTGCATGTGGTAGTTGCTGTGCTCAAATGTTATTGTTAATGCACCAATTAAATGACTATGGTATTAATATTAACCATGTTCCTATAATATGCGATAATATTAGTGCTATTTGTTTAACTAAAAATCCGGCTCAACACTCTAGAACAAAGCATATTGAGGTTAGACATCATTTAATTCGTGATCATGTGCTTAAGGGAGATGTCATTGTGAAATTTGTTCCCACCAACAACCAATTAGCGGACATTTTCACTAAACCTCTAAGTGAAGAAATCTTTTGTTTTTCCCTATTTTCACAAACTTGGAGCCACATTTTTCCATACTGTGCAATCATATTTAATCTTATACACTTTATGGATGTTCTTCTTTATTCTTCTTGTGTGCATTAATGTTCTAATTGTCATATTCTCTCTCTCCCCTTGTGCTTTTTGTTGATGACATAGGGGGAGAAAAATTGGTGTACTAATATATAGTATTCATGCTACTTATGTATGTGTTTGATTGATTGAGAAATGTCGAAAGTAATGATGATGTTAAAATATCGAATGTATGATTCCTAAAATGCATCAACTTAGGGGGAGCAATTGCGTTTGAATATTAATCATGATATACGTTGCTCCATGAGTTTATAGTCATCTGTATGCTTCAATGTGTGATGTTTTTATGGTGATATCTATGCCTTAACTGTCACATTTCCAAGAGAAAACACCAAATGTTTGCCACCCTCACAAAGGGGGAGATTGTTGGCTCTAAAGCCAATATCATTATAATTTTGATGATAACAAGCATTTAGTGAGTTATGTGATTTAAATTGTTCTAATCTTATTTTTAAGCGACTTATAAGAAAGCTAGGCACATCAAAGATTAATCATGGATACGAAGCTTTCCAAAAGATGAAAAATCAAAAGGAAAAGAGATAAAAGCTGAAGAGAAGATTTATCCAGATTGAAGAGAACGTGATCCGAGTCCGAGCATCTTAAAGTCATTTATTTTTATTGCCTAGGACTTAGGATCGGGATATATCAATTGAGTCCAAGTCTCAATATTGATATGTGATGCTCTTATAAAAATGTTTTTGGAAAATATTTTTGAAAGTTGATTTATCAAATTTTATTTGAAAAATATTCAAGTCAAAATTAAACCAATCTAATTTATCATTTAAAATATTTTTTTTTAGATTGGTACTTTAAAAAGTATGATCAAATCAAATAAAGATAAAATTTTAATGGGTGTTGATTTACCTTGATTTATGGAACTAATTATTTTTATAATCAAGTAAAGTGGGAAATAAATTCAAAAATTTGAACATATATAGTAATCATTCAATCAATTTTTAACTTAGGAAATGCAATAAAATTATCCCACCAATCAAGCAAATTGATCAAAACGTGTAAATGCACCCGGGTAGGCTGAGTGTCAACACACAGGCAGTATGTGTCGACACACAGACTTACAGTAGCCACAAAGAGCTGCTGTGTGTCGACACACAAAGGGTGTGTGCCAACACACAGACTGAAAAAGCTCAAAACCGCTACTTTTGACTTGATTTCTTTCCAAAACCTTTTTCTAATTTTTTGAACGTCTTAATGGCCCTCATTTGCCTTAAATAGGGCTCGAACGCTTTGGTTAAAATCATCCAATACTCTCTAGCATTCTTTGATAAAAAGTTCTCTCATATACTTGCACTTTAAAGGTTTGTTTTTTAAGCTTTGTTTAAAACTTTTATTAGAGCATCACTTGTTCTCTTATTGTTGATCTTTGAGCTTTATTGGCATATCCTTAGCTTTGGCTAAGCTTGATCAAGTGTCAATTCACTCTTGAAAGAGTGAAGAATTTGAGTGCTTTAATTCTTTCATTACTTTATTCAAATTTATTTCATTGTAAAGGTTGGATCCTAAACCTACTATTTATAAAAGGATCAGTTGTAAAAGTTTGGTCTTGAGCCCACGTACAAAAAGACCAGTTATAAAGGTTGGATCCTGAGCCTGTTCTTAAAAAGTTCTGAGATTACAAGCTAGAGCCTTACTATTTGTACTACTTACATGACATGATCTATTACACTGAATCTAACCCATGCCAAAACCGCCATTCACCTACTTAGCCGCCATACTTAACTAAGACCAAGACATAACCGACCTTAACAAACTATACTAACATGACATCCTTAGGCTAACTTACATCACTTAATACATGACTTATCCAAGGCTCACGCTACTTATTACATTTACATTCTATTTCATATGCCCCCTATTATGAGAATCACAACATTACTCCCTCCTTTAAAAGATTCTTGTCCCCAAGAATTTAAAGGAAGAAGATTGAAACTTGAAGATCAATATTGATGTAGGAGGAATGAATGAGCTTCTTATGTGAAGTGTTGGCTAACTTGCTGCTGCAGGGGACCAAAAAAAAATAAAATGCATCAACACATCTGAAATTCTGCTTGTGGTATGCTGCACAACAGAATTTGAATGTAGTTAAACCCATAAGACTGCATATGAAGTCCTTGAACACCTTGGGAGGCCTTCCAATCTCAAACCAATCGAACCAAGTATCAAAATCCGCTTGAAGGAATCCCCAATTGCAGCTGAAGCAGCCCCATATCCTGATCTTGGTAACATAACACATTGAGACCCCATAAGATTGCAGCTGCCACAATTTCATCTTGGATCTTATCCAAAATTGGTAGTGCTTAAACATCCACTTATTAAACCATATCAGACCAAGCTCAAAATACTCTTGATTGCTTTCCAATTCCACATGTTGTGCTTCAAACCTCAAGAATTCAGCAGTGTAAAACTGAGACACAACACAGCTGCAGATACTACAGATTTCAGCTCAATTCTTGTCCATATGGAAGCTTCTTGATGCGAACAAGTTAATACATCTTACCAAAATCATAATAGCACTAATCACACTCCATTTAAGCAACTCATTTATTGCTGACAGTGAAGGAAGTGTAATTTTCCAAGCATTTTCGGCAGCCGCTTTGAAGACTGTTGTAAGCATCTAGAATTGGAACTTAAGTGATCTGGAAATTTCAGCTTCTTCTTTAAAAATTCTTGCATAGATCACAACATAAGCTCCCATTCTTTGATCTTGACAAAACTTAGAGAGGATGCAACAAAAATTTCGAGTACATTGCTGTCCAATCTTGATCACTTGAGCACTTGTGACTTGGGCCTGAAAATCTGGACCTTTACTCCACCAAGTTAAGTACTCATGAGTCACAATTGAATTCCAAGGACATAAAGTCTTCACTTGAATTCTCAAAGCAACCCAATTGACAGATTTCATTCTGTAGCTTCCACTTTTCAGATGGTTCACAAATCTTTCAGCTTTTGTTTTGACCATCTTGAACTTTCTGCATTCAAACAAGTTGCTGCAGCTATCTCCTTTCAAAAAGCCTTAAATTCTCAGCTTTTCCCACCACCAATCTTCCTCTAAGTGAGCTGGCATTGAGTTTCTGTAAACAAACTTAAGGAAGGACCCCAAATCAGGACACAATTGGCACTTTAAAATCACTGAGATTAATTTTAGAACAAGAGAAGATCTATCCTGATCTTTAATGCTGAAATGTAGAATATTTCCAGCTAGAATTGATCTTGATTTTTTGTTGGACTCCTTCATCCAAACATTCAGAAGATACGGAAGCTTGTGCATTTGATTCTTCCATTTAGAACCCGCACAACAGATCACAAAAGAACCATAAGCCTGCAATTGGATCAAATACTGCAGCAGCTTTGAATTTTTAACCAAGAGCTTTCGTATTCCAAGATCAAACCAACCACCAAGCCACATAACTTTAGGAGGACGCACATTAGGATGTATCATAGCCATATACTTGTTCTTGGCTTGAATAATACAATCTCTTAGCTGAGAACACCAGTTGCTGGCCACTTCTTCCCTAAATACACTTGCCAATCCCTTGTCCTGCATTGTCATTCACGACCCGAAATAGAATCCATACTCCACCAAAGCCTCAAGGGATCTTCCGACTTCAAACACATCAATATGAGCACCCACTGTACTGAATTTGGTCTGAACAGAAATCTGTTCCAGCACATTACTGAATTTTTACACCTCCCACAACTCAATAGCTTGTACAGAAATAATGCTTCGCCTTTGTTGAACCTTGAAACATACTTTGGCATCTTGATTACTTCATTTCAACAAAGAATCGACTCTTTCCAGCTTCACAAAGCCTTGAGTATCTTCTCTCAGATTAGGAGGTAAATTTTCATAAGAGTGTGTATTTTAATACACCATTTCTCCACTCCAAGAACCTGGCAAATGTATCAAGTACATTACTGTAAGCACAAATCAGATGTTGGTTTCGAGTAACAAGATGCCTCGGAGAAGTACTTAACACATTTTGTGGTGCTATCATTTCAACTTTCCCAGTTGAAATAAAAGGTTTTGTTGTATCTGATCCTTGTATACTAGCATATACATCTGTAAAATCAAGAGCTTGAGTAAGTTCTTGTTGCCTAACTTCTTCCAGTGGACCATCCCGATGTCCCATAATTGAATTGGACTCAATTACAGCAAATACAGGTTGTCTATGGCTCTGTTCTTGCAAACTCCCACGTATCGTAGGCTGTAACATAAACTCATGCTTCAATTTCTGCATTGCAAACTTCTCTTTGCCCCAAAAATCTTTCAATGCTTCGTTTAGATGGCTTCTCTTCGCTTTACTCTTTGCTTTCTTTATCATTCCCTTGACATGTGAATCGTATTCCCATTCCGGAAGCATGTCTTGATGTGGCTTAACATCCTCATGATACTCTAACTCTCGCAAAGAGTCTTCATAATGATCTACTTGTTCAACCTCAGAGTCCTCTAACTTGTGTTCATCAATTTCGGCATTAACGTGGTCTAATTCATCTTCAATGGCAACAGATTCCACTCCAACCTTTTCTTTCTGCTCAACATTGAGCTCTTGTTGTATAACTCTATCCATTAGCTCTGAGGGCTCATTTGCATCAAGAACAGAAGTACAATCTCGATTGATGTTTGCAAACTAATGAGCTGAATCTTGCTGATCCACAATTCGTTGCAGCACTTGGTCCATTGCCTATTTCACTTCCTACAAAAACTCCTCGTGTTCTTGTCTAAATATTTGCTTCAATTTCTCCCAAGAATCACTCATCATAGATTGACAAGAGCTATCATTAACTATACCAGCCATATTTGCAATGTTAAGCAGCATTTTGATATGAACCAACTCAGTTCACAGAAATTTGAGTTCGGGGAACAAATTTCGATTCGAATCACTTCAACATATGATTGCTTAAAGAAATTATACTCCTTCACTTGCACAAACAATGACTTACTAACAGCTCTTCAATCGTCACTGAATACGAACCCTAATCTACATAATTTCACCGCACAGAGAACTCGAACCAAACCCTAACTGCGATGCTTCTTGAGTAACCAGACTTAAAATTCTGAATTAGGCTCGACTCAAGATTGCAATCAAGTCCTCAGCACAATACTCATGGAAATCTTCAAGAACGAAATCCGATTTCAAGAATTTCGGTTCTCTGTTCAATGTCCGATCCCTTTTTGAGCAAATCTCAATTCAATATCATATAATTCTTAAGAATCAACTGAATTCTTACCACTTCTATGCTTATTAACATGAATTTCATCACAATTCAGCAACAAAAGCAGATTCTGATTGAATATGTAACTTGAAGTTCAGAAAACAGTTACCTTCACTTCTCAATTGAATGCCAGAATCAGAAACTACCTCAAATCACCTTGTTTTTCTAATCTTTTGATTATGATCAAGTGTAATGTTAATCAATAGCTCACTTTAGCTTCTTCTCCAACTGATCAGATGAATATTTGATCATGTTCCATTATGCTTCAGCACTCAACTTCAAAAGCTATTGCTTTATCAACTCTACTGAATTCAATCTGATAGTGCAGAAATGGTGATTGAAATCCATAGATAATCGATCAACCAAGCTTATATCAATGATACTCAATCAATTAATCTCAATCGAAACACATTCCCTGACAATGCGCAGGATGTGAAGCAATTAACATTGCACACAAGCTCTTCAAGCTAGAATTTAGATTTGAATTCTTGATCAGACAAAGCTGAACCAAATCAGCACGAAAAATTGTTTTGTTAATGATTGATCACAACAATGACCAAAGCTTGACACAAACAACTCAATTTAGTTGAAATTGATTCATCTAAATCAATTGCAAGCATCTCAGCCTTTGCAACTCAATCAACCAGATTTTTTTTTTTTTTTTAATCCTAATTTAGAGCTTGATTCAGAAACCAAACTTGGCTCTGATACCAATTGTTAAGATCGAGATATGAATCTCAATTCCTAACCTAGGGATAGAGTAGGATAATAGAGTACGAGATGAGGAAGAAATGAAATTAGATGAGAAATAGAGAAAGAGTTAGATGAGAGAGAGAATTGATCTCAAATGAGACGTTTGATTGTCAAAGTTCTAAGATTACAAGCTAGAGCCTTACTATTATTCACCTACTTAGCCGCCATACTTGACAAACTAAGACCAAGACATAACCGACCTTAACTAACTATACTAACATGACATCCTTAGGCTAACATACATCACTCATTACATGACTTATCCAAGGCTCACGCTACTTATTACATTTACATTCCATCATGAGCTCATTATTCTCATTTTCTACTATGGTTGTCCCCCTTTTCTTTTGAACTACTTGCACTGGACATACCCATGGACTTTCAAATGTGAGATAAATGATCTTGACATTTAATAACTTGACAAATTCTTTCTTTACCACCTCCTTCATAGCAAGGTTTAATTGACGTTGTGACTGCACGGTAGGCTTGAAGCTATATTCCAAGAGAATCTTATATGTGCATAAGGAATGGCTGATTCCCTTGATGTCTAAAAGGGTCCATCATATGGCTGATTTATGCTCCCTTAGAACTCGAAGCAACCTTTCATATTCGATATTACTTAAAGAAGCATTGATAATAACAGGATAAGTGTTAGAATTACCAACATAAGCATACTTGATATGAGATGGCAGTGGCTTGAGCTCCAGATTTGGAGGCTCATCTTCTCTTATTCTCTGCTGAGTTTCAATCGCTTGTATGCCCTCCATTATTACTTCAAAAGTTTCGCAATCATGATGCGAATCCAAAGGGTCGCAATCCTCCAGGTATTGGGCGCTTTCCCTTATCAATTCATTCTTAGTGTCTAAGGTCGCTGACTTTGTTAAACATGATTCAAGTGGTAGCTTAGGGAATGTGTCCCTGAACTTCTCGGCTACCAAACTGTATATAATATCAACCATAAAACAAGAATCCATGTTAGTAGGAAATTTTGTAGCATTAAAAATGTTGAAGGTTACCTATCATCTTGCACTCTTAAAATGATTTTCCCTTCTTGTACATCTATCAAGGTCCTTCCTATTGCAAGGAAGGGTTGTCCATGAATAATAGGTATCTCTCGATCTTCTTCCATGTTAAATACTAAGAAATTGGTCGGGAAGTAAATTTTTCAACCTTCACTAAGACGTCTTCACCCACAGCTCTTGGATACGTAATGGATATGTCTGCTAGTTGGGGAGATACTATAGTGGGCTTCACTTCTCCTAAGCCAAGTTTCCTGAACAAAGAGAGATGCATTAAATTAATGCTTGCACCGAAATCAAATAAAACTTTATCAAAGCTAATGATGCCAATGGTGCAATGTATAGTGAAACTCCCTGGATCTTTTAGTTTAGGAGGTAACTTCTTTTAGAGGATGGCACTGCATTCTTCAGTTAGTGCCATTGTTTGGAATTCTCCCAACTTCATTTGTTAGATAAGATTTTCTTCATAAATTTTGTATATTTGGGCATCTGGTCTAACATATCAGTAAAAGAGATATTAATATGTAATTTTTTGAAAACTTCTAAAAATTTAGCAAATTGTTCTTCCGCTTTTGTCTTTTTTAAATAGTGAGGGAATGGGACTTTCGGTTTGTAGGGTTGAGGTTCAGCTCTTTTTGGCTCATCTTCATTTTGGATTTTTGTCCCTTCCCCATTTTCAATTTCTTGGTTCGTGTCTATGGACAGGTCGATTAGGGGTTGTTAGTTTTGTGTGGTCTTGGTTACCTGAGTTGGTTCATTTAGAGTTTTCCCACTTCTTAATTTAATTGCTTGGATGTGCTCTCATGGGTTAGCAATTGTGTTACTAGATAAGGAACCTTGAGACCTTTTAGAGAGTTGGTTTGAAATTTTTCCAATTTGGGTCTCGAGGTTTCTAATAGCAGCTTCTTGATTTCGAAAATTTGTTTGTGCTTGTTGCATGAAATTTCTAGTTTCTTGCACAAACTTACTAAACATATCTTCAAGATTAATTTTCTTTTCTTTTTGTGGGTGAATGGGTTGTTTTTGAATCCCTTGCTTATTCCACGAAAAATTTGTGCGATTTCTCCACCCGGGATTATAAGTGTTGAAATAGGGATTATGTTATGATTTTTGAAAATTTGAAACAAAATTGGCTTGCTCATGATTTGAAGACGCTATAGTAAAGGGGTTCCCTATCTGATATTCTATGTTCACATGATTTCCTGCACAAAACTTCCATGTTAGCATAGGAGATTGTATGGCATTAACACCTATGTTACCCAATTGTTTCTGAATCATCGAAATTTGAGCGGATAATGTGGTTAATGCATCTACTTTGTGAATGTCTACAGGTTTCCTTTGTATTGTTTGATCAGCTATTCTCACATAGTTATTGCCAGCCATTACCTCTAGGAACTTGTATGCTTCGTCTGGTGTTTTGTTGTTTAGGGCTCCTCTAGTAGTTGTGTCCACCATTGTTTAGGTATTAGGTGTCAAACCATTGTAAAACGTTTGGACTTGCATCCAAACAAGTAAACCATGGTGTGGGCACCTTCTAAAAAGTTCTTTGTATCATTCTCATGCGTCATACAATGATTCCTTATCGTATTGCGTAAAAGAGGTAAGGTCATTCCTCATTTTGGCTGATTTGACTGGTGAAAAATATTAGCAAGAAATTTTTGTGTCAAATCATCCCATGTGGTGATGGTACCTGATGGCAATGAAATTAACCATGCCTTGGCCTTGTCTCTTAGTGAGAAAGGGAATAGTCTTAAGTGAATGGCATCATCAGTAATGCTATTGTGCTTAAATGTATCACATATCTCAAGAAAGTTAGTGATATGTAGATTCGGGTCCTCACTAGGTTGATCGCCAAACTGAATCATCTGTTGAATCATTTTTATTATTGTGAGTTTTATTTCAAAATTGTTTGCTTGTACGGGTGGACATAGGATGCTGGAAGTGCATCTACCAACAATTGGGATAGCGCAATCTTTTAAAGCTCTTTCGTTGTCATTATTTTCAATAGCCATTGTTTCAATTTGTTTGGTTTTCCTAATTTGTCGAAGTATTCTTTCAATTTTAGGGTCCAAAGGGATTATTTCATTTTCGTTTTGATTTTGCATACAAAGTATGAAACAAGTATGAAACAAAATTTTACAAGTCAAAATAAATATAGCAGTAATGAAAAAGAAACAAAATACTACAATATAATAAAAAGCTTAACTAGACCAAATTTTAAAGGTATTAAAAATTTAAAAGAAAGAAAAAAACAAAAACTTATAAGAAAACTTAAAATACAATAATCTAATACAAAACCTAATAGAAACCCAAGAAAGATAACACTAATATTTAGAAAAACTTAAAAACAACAATTTTTACTTTTAGAATTTTATCAAAGTGAACTATAAGTAAAAGAAAGATGAAAATAAGGATAGAACACAAGAAAAACAACAAAATAAAACAAACTTAACAAAACAACAACACAATTTTAGGGATGGGCTGCTATACGAAAATAAAATTAACTTTGCAAATAAAATCAAGTGGATGAAATAAATGAAAGAAAAGAAACATATTTTTCAAACTTGAGCTGACTTTGACCTTGCGAGCACCCACTCAAAATAGGGAGGGCGAACTCTTATCTTCCTCAACTAACATTAGCATATGTGATCACAAAATTTACAAGTTTTAACAAAACAACTTCAAATTAGTACAAAAACTAGTTAGTATCCATATCACTCAAATAAGAACAATCCTTGGCAACGGCGCCAAAAGCTTTATGCTTGATGTGTTTGCTTAGCAAGTGTACTAAGTCATATCAAATAATATATAAATGAGTAGAGTGTCATCCCGCAACGATTTTTATTGAATGAATACTAAAATTAGTAGTTTCGACGCTATTTGGAAGACTGAAATTTGAAATTTTTGATATGAAACAAAATAAAATGAAAAAGAACATAAATGGTTACTGATTTTTATGTAAGTTTTACTGATTTTTGAAGGTTTTAATGACTTAATAAGATCTCGGGCATCTGATTTCACCTAGTTGCATCAATATGCCTTTCTGTTCTTGATATTCAAGTTGTTATTACGTGTTGACTGTCGAAAACCCTAATTTACTAAAGATTCTCTCTCGAGCAACATTCAGCATGCTCTTTTACATATTATCTTATCAATCTCTTGCACAAATTTAATTACGAAAAGAGTTTTAAAGATCCATGATTTTTACTTAAGACCACACAAATCGCGTTAATCTATCTCTAGCATTCGCTCAATTTGTGTTGTTTATAAATTCAGCATTCATCATAAATCTCCTCTTGGACTCATTATGAATCATTATAGGCTTTGAATGGTGATTAATATTCACAACTCATAAAAAACAATGATAGACACTCAAACCGCGCAATAAACAAACTTTGAATACGTTGAATTAGAAAAGAGCGTATATTACTACTTAGGCTACATCGCAGCCTTTAAAAGAAAAAATTAGTTCATGGTATATGTAATATAAATAAAAAATAAAACAAAATCCATGAACTTAAAGAAGAAAACAATAAAAAGAGCTTTAAAATGCAAAATAACAAACCAAACTTTCCTTCCTTCCTCCTCCTTCTTTCCCTCATGGTTTTCTCTCCTTTTCTCCACTTTGTATTGTGTTTTTGCTCAATGAATTGATGATAAAACACTTCCCTAACATGCCTATTTATAGTATTTGAGGTTGGACTTACATGACATAAAGAATTACATAAGCTTCATTCTTATTTTTTCATCTTGCCACCCATTGCCGCCCATGTTCAGCTTTTGCATCACGTTGTTGTTTTTGCTTAGTTTTTTCTTCTTTCCACCACCCAAATTTCAATATCTACATCAATGTGTATGTGTTATGAAGTGTTTATGAATTTCTTGAACTTGATTTGCTACTTTTGCCATCCAAAATTTAAAGTTGAAATGAATTGTACAAGAACTTGGTGTTTCCTTGCCAAGCCGTGTGAAATTCATGTGTTTTGCCCATTGTTTACTTTTTTGATGTATCTTGCATTCACTTGTTGATATTGAAGATAAAACCTGGAAAGATTTAGCATAAAATGAGTGTTTTTGAGGAGAAATAGCAATAGAAGCGAAAAAGAGCAAAAGCAATTAAAAGTAATAAAAATTTGATGTACAATGCTTAGAAAATAAATCTAAATAATAAGAATAATCATATATTAAATTTGAATTATCAGCAAACCAGTGGTTGAAGTCGAGCCTTCTTGGGTTGGACAAGTTGAGACTCACAATGACTTGGTCCAAGCATTTAGGGAGAATATGTGGCAACAAGGGCCTACACCCCCTCCATCATTTCTAGCTGGTTATCCCCATGAGATCCCTTCGAGTTCACGGTTACCAGTCTCTCAGGTAAACTATATGCCCCCTGTGGGAATGAAAAACCTGTTTATGGCTAATCCAGGTGTCATACACTTGGAATCAAGCCATAGAAACAAAAGTGTGCCTTATGGAGTTGTAGGCCATTCCAATCAGAGTTTTTCTCTGACCACGAGAGATGTCTATTCTACTGCGCCGTTGATACCTTTCCCTGAGGCATGGAGGTACAACTGCTCTCACCCTCCTCAAGCAGCGGAGGATACCTTGAGGCCCACTCAAGGCCTTGAGATAAGAGTGCAAGATCAGAACTTGACTTCTCATTCTAGATCTCTTCATGCTTTCCATATTGGGGGGCAAATTAATAACCCATGTCCTCAAGATCATGACTTAAGGGTTGATCAAACTAAGATGAACCAACAACATGTTGGTACCGGTGGGCCTCCAGACCATGTAACCCAGGTTCTGCTGGAACATACTTCATGGCCAACCAAGCGCGTGACCATTATGATTAAGGGGTTTAGCGAAGGATTGGGGGGCAACAACCATTCCCACACCCAATTGTGATGGATGCTCAGGGGTATCCCGCAAATCCTCCTTGAGATCTCTACCCACTTGGGGGGCAGTGGAAGGTGCATAATCATGTGCCTAACCTTCCCCTCCAGGATCAATTGGCCACCCTCGTTTCGCAAATGTATAGGTTGGGTCTTGCAAAGGTCAATAGGCCCTTGTATAGTAAACCTTACTGATGCATCCCATATTTACGCAACTTTTAATTACCATTTTAATTATTTTGTTCCTAATTAATTATAGTTTTGTACTCACTTTGGCAATTTTTATGTTTTATAGGTTCAAAATCAAAGTTTCAGAAATTGTCAAATTTTGGTGCAAACCGGACGAAATTCAATGCGTAAAAATGAAGTCAATCGAGATTTAGGACAAGAACATATAAGCTTGACCCGTAGTTGCTAAGCCCGACCTGTCGTCACCAACCTCAGGCCTATCACCATCAGTATCAGCCCATCACCATCATCTTCCAGTGTAGTCCGAGCCCAGCTCATAGTCATCTCTCGACACCTCAGACCCACCATCAACACCTCTACAGTAGGGCCATTTTCTTCACTGTCACTACTAGACCGAGACCAATAGCCCACCACCAGGCCCAGATTTGTCTAGTCCGATGCACGCAGCAGCTAATCGAGCCCAATACCCAAGCAGCCCATCGTCACCGATAGGCTCATCTTGGCCCAGCTTCGTCCTCTGCCTATTATCAGTAGCCCAGCTTAGTTCATCCCCTATTTTGACATAAAATCACCGCTAAGGCTTTGTTTTGGTGGTGATACTCTATTTTTTGGTTTTGCTGCCCCTGTTTTCTCTCTCTTAACTTTCCTCCCTCATTTGTATTTTTCTTTTTGTTTATTTGGAATGTGAATGAAATTAGCATGAAGACTGACATGAGTGCATTCATCTCCTCCTTCACTGGTTCATCCTTGATGGAGAGCCAACTTTCTCTCTGGGGTTAGATGAGTCTTAACGTTCTTACTTTTGTCTTACTTTTAATTTCGAGATAATTTGTTTGTTACATAAATTGCTTAATTGTGCGAAATACTTTGAAGTATTGTGCTTTAATTTTTTATTCAATTGATATGGTTTTGAGTTTGCAACCTTTATTCATTCATGTTGATATTTATAAATTAATTATTTGTGCTTGTAGCCTTAGGATTAATTAATCAAACAATAGTATTCACCGAATTGTTAATTTAAGCCTATCTTCCCTTTGCTTTAGTTAGATGGGGTCAATACATGATAATTAACAATACATTAGGTTGAGCCCATTTTCCTTATGCTTTAGTTAGATAGGGTCAATACGCGATACTAACAATATCACCTTAGTACGTTGAAGCTTGTAGCCTAAACCACTATCTTTGTGACAATCAATAATACCAATTTAAGAAAGAACACACAAATAATTGGCTAATGATGGATTCAAAACTCTAAGTTCCAATTTAATACACTTTTCCACTTAGAACTAGAATACCTTAGTTTAATTTTCATTTCTTTAGATTAATTGGCGCAAAATTTCATACTTTCCTCAAATCAATTTAGGTCATAGAATAAATTCACGCACTCTTAGTCCCTGTTGTTCAGCTCCCTCTCACCCTCCATTTCAATTTAGATGTGTTTAGTGAATAGGGTTTAATATTAAATTTTGTTAAATGTAGAAAAACACATCACTTACCCTGACTACATTGATAGGGATAACCTTTTTCCTCAAGGATATAAAATCCTCAAGTTTACCCTCTTCTCAAGGGAAGGGTTTGTTTATGCTCTCAAGCACCTGGCGAGATTCAGTGTAGGGAAGCAGCAGATAATGAATATCTTAAATTATGCTTATTCCCTAGTTTGTTGACTCGGACCGCTCTCTAGTGGTATATTAGCCTCCCCAGAATGGAGTTAGGAACTTCCATGTTAGACTTGGCTTGAATGAGGCAAAATTTAGGTGAATCAGTGGAAGAATATATTAATGTATTCAAGGGAGCTCAGTTAAAATGCACTGTAGCCCATCCTGAGCTCGAACACACCAAGCTGGCTCTAAACGGCTTGGACATTGAATTCGGGAAGAAATTCAAAACCATACGATGCTTCTTCAATTGGCAGAATGTACTGCTAGATATGAGGCAGTCTTAAAAGAAGAAGGCCTTAAGAAAAACAGCGTGTACGGGACTTATGTGCACGACTTGATTGAGGAGGAAGAGGATCCCCCATACGAAATCAACGTAGCTAAGCACGTTAAGAGGCCTCCCATGGTTTGTAATTCTTTGATCAAGCAGGCTATTAAAGCTAGGAAGTCTTACCAGTCCCAAGACTTGAGAAAATATTCATTTGACCTCTCTAAGGCCAATGTAATATTCAATTGGCTTGAGGGAAACAATAAACTAAAGATCAGGGGTAAACACAGAAAATCGGATCCTAACTTGAATAAGGGAAGGATATACTATAAGTGACATGATTCATTAACACATTCAACAAAGAACTGCGTGATCTTTAGAAACGTAGTTCAAGATGCAAGTGATGCCAGAGAATTGATCTTCTTGGGAGAAGGACATATGCGTATCGATAAAGACCCTTTTCCTAGTCTATGTAGATGATATCTTGGTCAAATTGAAATCCCAAGTTAAACGCTTGGAAGACTTGAGGAGTGCGTTCCTTAGAATGAGGGCACACAACCTTAAGATGAATCCATTCAAATGCGATTTTGGCATGCGAGGTGGAAATGTTCGGGGTTTTCCGCTACACTAGAGGGGAATCAAGGTGGATATTAATAGGACTAAGGCTATCCAAATGACCAAGCTGCTTTCAAGAGAGAAGGAGCTTCAACGCTTCTGAGGGCAGGTTAACTTCCTAAGATTTTTGTATCTTGAATGTCGCAGATCAAGGTCTTCTCTCTGCTATTGAAGCTCAAGTCTGAGAAGGACTTCAAGTGGGAGGATTCACATCAAAAAACATTCAAGGCCATCAAGAAGTACTTGATTAGGACTCCAGTACTAATTCCACCAAAGCAAGGCAAGCCTTTGAAGATCTATGTCTGTGCTTCAAAGGAATCTATTAGTTGTTTGCTTGTACGAGACAATGAGCAAGGTTTTAAGTAGGCTGCGTTCTACCTTAGCCTTTGCCTAAATGATTGTGAAATAAAGTATTTCTCAATTGAAAAACTATGTCTATCTTTTGTTCTACCCATCAATAGAACTAAGCCATTATCTCTTGGCATTTATGAGGCACTGTGAGCTATGGGGTTAACACTAAATCAATTGTCCCCTAGTTTGCTCATGATTCATGGATTCAACCAAGCGGGGCAAAAAGCTCCAGGAACCATTGCACTAAATGAAGAATTTTGCGACCTTTACAATGATACACTCTTCCATCTTATAGAAGTTGATACATTCTACAACGCCTTACTGGGACAATCGTGGCTCCACAGCAGCAAATCTATAGACTCTAAGCTTCATTGGTGCCTTTGATATACGGATGAAAATGGGGTTGAGAGAATGATTCGTGGAGACCCTAATTCGTTTCACGGAAAGGATGTCTATTTTGCTGATGCTAAGTTTTATCGAACAGCCAATGTTGCACTTGTTAGGAATGGCGTCCCAAAATTCTGAATTTGTTCTGCAAATATTATTTTATTAATGAAAAAAATTGAAGTTTTAGTGATTTTCTTTTCAAATTTGTGTAAGCGAGCATTTATATTTCTTGTGATTTTCTTTTTACTAACATCCATGAGATGGGTGTAGTCCTCAGACTACAATTTGCATGTTTGTTCTAAGTGATTTATGAGATTAAACCACATATAGACTTGGAACAAATTGCGTGGATTGCTCTTTGAAAAAGTCGTAGTCAAAGACAAGTTTGGACCACTTGTATGCCAAGACAATAACGTGACACTTTAGATGACTTGTCTTAATCATGTGGACGGTGATCCAAAAGTATGGCGTTGGTGTGTTTAAAAAGATTGATGCACTGAGTTGGACCATGTGAGTTGGGTGTTTCTATACTACTATCGGAGATGAGTGATTCATGTTGCATTGTTTGAACAATGACTGTAAATCCTAAGAGTATTCTGGACTTGTGCATGGAACATTAGTTACTTTGTTGTACTATAAGTAAGATCTAAATGAATGACTGAATTCCCAAGTATATTGGGTAGCGGCGATGAAGTGTGACAAGGATCAGGTATTCAATATGGAATCTACAATATCTTATGAGGTATGGATGTCTCCTTAGTTGATTCGCAAGTATTTGAATAGTTCGAAATCTTTGGCAAAAGTATTCCAAGCGTTTGACATTTGGAATTTATACTATGAACATGTGGGAAACAAAGCAAAAAAAATTAAAAATTAAAAATTAAAAATCGTAAAAAATGCACCGGTCTGGTGATCCATGGCATTGATCGCTCACTAGACATCGCACACTAGCTATCCATGCCTACCTGCATGGGCCAATCAAACCTCGATGCATTTTAAAAGGAATGGGCAGGCGGTTTGACCTGTTGATGAAACGCGCCGTTTTATTTGTTTTGTTTTACGAAATGTTGCATTGCGTTGTCTTGTCTGCAAATCCCACATCAATTTTTGTTTATTTTTCGCTTTGGTAACCTACTATCAATATAAGTATCTATTCCAAAGGTTTGGAAATTAATTGAAAAAATAAAAATCAAGGGTCTTTGAAAGTTTTGACTTTCGGAGACTTAGTTGGACAGAAAATTTTCTTTTGAAATTTTTCTTTCCTCAAGTTCAATATTTTTCGAAGCCTACTCTTCGGCTGATTTGAGGACATTGCTTATATGGCCGCCGGGTCTCATTTTTCTCATTTTTCTTGAAGTTTATCTTTCTGGTATTCTTTATTTTTTTGAGCAACTCCAGTTATATTCGTTCCCGCTCTTTTAAATTTTTGCTTTTCTATTTATTTATAGTTTTTCTTATTATGCTTGTTTTAAGTTCATGCTATTACCAAAAATGTATTAGAGTAGAGCTCTGTGGATTTAAATTAAGAATTTAAATCTAGATATTTAAAATTAAGAATTTTAAATTAACCTTAGGTTTAAAATTAAGAATTTTAAACCATTCCACTGCTTTAATTTAATTAAATTAGGGAAAAACTTTGAAATCCATACCAATCAGCGGTATCAGAGCCAGCCTCTGATTATAGTCATAATATATATGAATAGATATAATAAGACTGAAATAAATAGGCTTCCGGTTTAATGAAATAGAGATGTTATTAAGAAGAAAAGATTGTTCAACATAACTATTTGAATTGTTTAAATCGTGAATTAATTAATAGTTCATTAGATTGTTTAACACAATTATTTAAATTGTTTAAATCATTAATAAATTAATAGTTAATTTAGATTAGTCAAATTAAAATTTTACACTTATGTTTTTCATATAATGAGATTGTGCGCTCTTAATCATGATTTACGAAGTTGGATAAAATTGATATAATAAGATTAGATTGAATTACATTTTACGGAGTTGGATAAAATTGATCATACGAGATTAGATTCAATTATTGTTTGTAAAATCAGATAAAATTGATCTAACGAAATTATATTTAATTAATTTTACAAAATTGGGTAAAATTTATCATGTGAGATTAGATTCAATTATTTTCTAAATGAAATATTTTAATTTAGAAAAAAATTTGGGACATGTAGACACCAGTACGAGTTTACATAATATTAAAAATTAATTTTTATTAATTAAGTTAATTTTTCATAGAATTAGAATCTAAAATAGATTATGAGACAATCTAAGTTACAAATTTATATTTTTTAAATAAATATTAATTTCTATTAATTAATTTTAGAATGAGATAATCTAAATTGTAAGTTCTTACTATTTTAAATAACAATAAAAAAACTAATTTTTATTAATTATTTTGAATTGAGAATTATATTTCAAAATTGATTATGGGATAATCCAAGATGTAACTCGGCATTATTTTGAATAAAAACTAATTTATATTAATTAATTTGATTTTAGAATGGGATTCTAAAGTAGATTATGAGATAATCTAAATTATAAAGTTGGTACTGCTTCAAATAAAAATTAACTAATTAATTTTATTGGTTAATTATTAAAATGAGATAAGGTGGATTATGAGATAATTTATGTTGTAAGATGGTAGTGTTTTATATTTCAAAAAAAATTAACTAATTAATTAATTTTGTTAGTTAATTTAATTTTGGAATGAGATTCTAAAAGAGATTATGAGATAATCTAAGTTGTAAATGCAAGTTAATAAAAAATAACTAGTTTATAAAAATTAAGTGGGAGTGAGTTTCAATTGTTGTAGCCTCACGGTCTCCATTACCGGTCTAGCTGTATAGTAGATCGGCAGACCTCCCTGTTGAGGATTTTGGTTTGCAGGTTATAGGGTTGGACTTCTATTAGGATAAACCAAAGTGCAAAGTAGCGATGCAACCACGCTGCCGTGGAGTATTACATGTATTTTCATGGAGGTTTAGGTAATGGTTTATACTTGACTAGTGTGATGCATTAGCCTCCCCAAGGAGCTATGTTATGTT
The DNA here is from genome assembly GCA_018398585.1 of Simmondsia chinensis. Lineage (NCBI taxonomy): Eukaryota > Viridiplantae > Streptophyta > Magnoliopsida > Caryophyllales > Simmondsiaceae > Simmondsia > Simmondsia chinensis. Next base: position 22,314,160 of record JAGTTD010000009.1, on the reverse strand, counting down.
ATGTTAGAGACTAAGGTAAATTGGTGAGTTAATCATGTTAAATAAGAGTTACAAGAAAATATATTAATTGAGAATAGTTTTCATGCAAGCGAATTTCGTACGACCCCATTGCCAGGGAGTAAGAAGTGGTGTGTTTAAGTCATCATTGCATGCATGATAGTACAGTTTGCTGGATACCTTACTTTTTGTGTATGCTAAAATAAAAAAAAATAGAGATCACTACATATACATGACATGTGTTAGACAGCTACACAAATGCTTGCATTTACAGTATTTTAAAATGTATACGGCTTGTGAACTTCACTCGATTCTAATGTATAATGTACTCGTAGGACCAAATTACTTAGCAAGGAAAACTAAGTTGGACTTAGTTATTACTAACAAGGGACCTACTAGAAAGAAAGGAAAAGGCAAGGTTGCTAGTGTAGTAACAAAGTTCATAACGAAGTTAGCAAAAGGAAAGTGCTTCTTTTGCAATAAGACCGGCTACTGGAAGACGAAATGTAATAAGTACTTAGCTTCTCTTCCTACAAAGACTGCTAAGCCATCTAGCGAAGATATATTGATATCTCACTTAGTTGAGTCATAAGCAGTTGAGAGTTCACTATGTTCCTGATGTGTGGACTCAGGTTTAACTTACCATGTTTGTAATATGTTGCAAGGGCTTAGGCTAACCAGGAGGCTGCATGATGAGGAGTTGTCCCTGATGGTCAAGGACGATACAAGAGTAATGATCTTAGAAGTAGGAGATGTTAGCTTGGCATTTAGTACTAGCGTTTTTATTTTAAAAGATTGTTTATTTGTACCTACACTGCACAAGAATTTGATTTCTTTGTTTCATTTAATGAATAGTTATTATTCAGTTGATTTTGATTGTGGACGTTTTAGTACAAGAAATAACTTGTTTATTTGCAAAGTACATGAACAAATGGTTTATTTACGTTATTTCCTTGTCAAAACTCTGGTATTTGTTTAAATAAATATAACACAAGCTCACTTGTTCAAACTCCTAAAAGAAAACACCCTGAAAAAGATAATGCCTACGCATGGCACCAACATTTAGGTTACATTAATTTGAACATGATCCAAGACTAAGATGGACTGATAGAGGCTTTGTACTTGAAGTCATTACTAGTCTATGAATCCGACATGGAAGGAAAGATGACCAAGTCTATCTTTAAGAGTCAAGGTGACTTGCTACAGCTGGTTCACACATTTATATGTGGGGCAATGAATGTTCAAGCAAGAGGTGAGTATGAGTACTTCATCACATTCACCAAGGATTACTGAAGATATGGATATATTTACCTAATGGGATATAAGTTGAACTCTTTTGAAAAGTTCAAAGAGTCCAAAGCTGAAGTTGAAAAACAATTAGGTAAACAGTTAAGTCACTTCGATTAGATCGAGTTGGTTAATATCGTCCAAGTGAGTTTCTAGATTTCCTAACTACAAATGGGATAAGATCTCGGCTTTTTACTTCGGGTACACTATAATAGAATAGTGTTACAGAAAGAAGGAATAAGTCATTGTTAGAGACGATAACGTCCATGATGAGTCATGCTACCTTACCAATCTCTTTTTTTGGGGTTATCCCAAGGCAGCAAGCGTGATCTTTTCTCCAGTCCTTCTAATCGAAAGGTTTCTATAAATGTAAATACAAAATGCTTAGAGGATAATTTTTTTCACAGTAGATGACAAAAGCAAAAGCAGAGTAGTGTTAGAGGAGTTAAAAGAAAAAAAATGACACTAATTCTGAGTTGCTAGACAACTCGGGACACAGCGGATGCGTTAGATGCACCTACTAACAAGGTTGAGAATGTTCCAAGTACACAAGAGCCTAGGTGTAGTGGGAGGATTTTCAGGGCACCTGATAGGTTCATTGTAGGAGCCTTAATGGTTGGCCGTAACATTGAAACTAATCCTCTCAGCTAGAATGAGGTAATTAAAAACAAGGATGCTGATCAGTGGGTCTTAGCAATGAAATATGAGATAGGATCTATGTTTTCTAATTAGGTATGGGATCTTGTAGAGGCACATGTTGGCATCAAGTCCATTGGTTGAGAATGGGTCTATAAGAGGAAAAGAGGAGTGGATAGGAAGGTAGAGACCTTCATGGCAAGATTGGTTGCTAAGGGTTTTACCTGAAAAGAAGGAATTCATTATGATGAGACCTTCTCACTAGTAGCCATGCTAAAGTCCATAGGGATACTCCATTGCAGTTCATTATGTGATCTAGACAATGGAAGTCAAAACGACCCTCTTTGAATGGTCGTCTTGAAGAAGACGTCTATATGGTGAAAATAGATGGTTTCATTGGCAAAAATCAGGAGCATATGGTATGCAAACTGAAGAAATCCATCTATGGATTGAAGCAAGCATCACACTCATGGAATATTAGATTCAATGAAGCGATTAAGTCTTATGGTTTTGAGAAATTGATTGACGAGCCAAGAGTGTACAAACAACGTCAAGAGAAAGTAGTGACTTTTTAGTATTGTATGTCGACGATATACTACTCATTGGGAATGATGTAGGGTTTTAATGGCTGTAAAGATTTGGTTGTCAAGTGAGTTCGAGTTGGTTCCAGTAGACTAATACTGATTCAGACTTCCAGTCAGATAGAGATGCCAAACGTTCGTCGTCTAGGCATGTCTTGACCTTTGGAGTAGGAGCCATTAGTGGGAGGTGTGTTGAGCAGTATTGTATTGCTAACTTCACCATAGACGCTAAATACATTGCAGCTTCAAAAGTTGGAAAGAAGGCAGGTTGGTTCAAATAAAGTAATTGACTTTACTAAGACTTTGACTTAGTAGACCTTTAAAGAAATGATGGGTAGAAAGTGTATAGTAGTTTGGATTTAAGACAAGTGGGAGATTGTTAGGAATGGTGTCCTAAAAATCCAACTTTGTCATGTAAATATTAATTTATTAATGAATAAAATTAAAGTTCCAGTCATTTTCTTGTTAAATTTATGTAAGCGAGCATTTATACTGCATGTGATTTTCATTTTAGTAACATCCATGAGATAGGTGCAGTCCTCAGACTACAATTTGCATGTTCGTTCTAAATGGTTTATGAGATTAACCCACTGATAAACTTGGAATAAATGGTATGGGTTGCTACTTGAAAAACTTGTAGTCAAAGACTATTTTGACCACTTTTATGCTAAGACTATAATATGACACATTAGATGACTTATCTTGGTCATGTGGATGGTGATCCAAAAGTTTCATGTTAGTATATTTAATAAGATCGATGCATTGAGTTGGACCATGTCCGTTGCTTGTTTCTAGGCTACTATCGGGGATGAGTGATTCATGTTGTACTGATTGAACGATGACTCTAAATCCTGAGAGTATTCTAGACTTCTGCATGGAGCGTTAGTTACTTTGGTGTACTATAAGTAAGGTCTAAATGAATGACTGAATTCCCACATACACTGGGTAGCGGTGTGAAGTGTGACAAGGACAAGTATTCAATATGGAATCTGCAATCTCTTATGAGGTATAGATGTCCCCTTAGTTGATTCACAAGTATTTGAATAGTTCGAAATCTTTGGCCAAAGTATTCCAAGCGTTTGACATTTGGAAGTTATACTTTGAATATGTCAAGTATAAATGAATTATTTAGTGAAGGGCGAGTTGGTAACTAATGGAGAATCTGTGAGAAGGCTAATGGTAGTAGCTATATTTATTCTTTGTCATTGACATCTAATGAAGGAGTTTTTGTCATCAATACAGTCTATTTGGGAGATATCGAATAAATGGTTTAAGTCTAGAGTGTAATGAAATTTATTTAGTGGAATTACGTTCCATTAAATGGTAATTAAATTTTATCATGAGATGGTAATTACAACAACAACAACAACAAACCCAATGCCATAAGGGCTCCCGCATAAGCAGGGTCTGAGGGGTAGATGTACGCAGCCTTCCCCCTTCCGGTAGCTACCCTGAAGGGAGACTGTTTACGACGACCCCCAACTTGATGAGCTAGTCTGCAGCATCGAAACATGGAAGCCAGGCAGCAAGAGAGCAAAAAGCAAAAAGCATATGAGTCGATCAAAGCAGAAGGCAGGCATTACGGGCAAACTCAATGCAAGCAAGCTAGGAAAATAATAGGCAGAGAAATAGCAGTTGTAGTTTGCAAATAAGCTAAAAAGTAGAGATCAGTAAATTATCCCCGAGGTCTCTGCAGAACTTCTGTATTTCTTGCCATCAAAAAATATTAAAGAATTCGTAAGATGAATTATTTATTCAAGTGATGAGTAAATTTAATTTTTCCAAATATTAGTCATAAGATGAATAAAAATTAAAAATTATAAAATAAAGTAAGTTTAAAAATTAAAATTCATAAGATAATTTTTTGCATGTGGAAAACAAAGTGAAAAAAATTAATTAAAGATTGCAAAAATGTACAGGTCCGGTGATTCGTAGAATTGGAATTGGATGAACCAGCGGGTGTCGCGTGCTGGACGTCACATGCTAGCCATCCATGCCCGCCTGCATGGGCGAATCAAACCTCGACACGTGTCATGCATTTTAAAAGGGAAGGGCAGGTGGCTTGACCTGTTGATGAAATGCGCCGTTTTATTTGTTTTGTTTTATGAAACTCTGTGTTTCTGTTGTCTTATCTGCGAATCACACATCAATTTTTTGGTTATCTTTCGCTTCGATAGCCTACTATAAATATAGGTACCTATTCCAAAGATTTGGCAATTAATTTAAAAAAAAAAATCAAAGGTTTTTGAAAGTGTTGAATTTCGGAGACTTAGTGGGAGAGAAAAATTTCCTTCAAAAATTTTCTTTCCTCAAGTTTAATATTTTTCAGAGCCCATTCTCCGGGCAATCTAAGTTCATTGTGTATAAGGCTGCCGGGTTTCATTTTTATCGGGTTTCTTGGATTTTATCTTTATGGTATTCTTTACTTTTTTGGAACAATTTCAGGTATTTTTCTTTCCTTCTCTTTTAAGTTTTAGCTTTTCTATTTATTTACAGTCTTTCTTATTAAGCCTGTTTTAAGTTCATGTTATTATTTTTGTTTTGTTATTTTTTTATTTTTTTTTTTTTTACAAATCAAATTTAAATTAAGAATTTAAATCTATAGACTTAAAATTAGGAATTTTAAATCAGCCATCCGCTGCATTAATTTTAATTAATTGGGGAAATTTTTGAAATCTGTACCAACAGCGCTCATGTTGGGGGGGGGGGGGGGGTCTCAAAAAAGGAAAGGGCAAAATTCTTGATGTGTAGCCTAATTTGAAGTCCTTTACTCTTTAGTAGGTTGATAGCTCTGGGTGATGAAGTGTTTGTTCAGGCGAAGAAGAAACCTTGAAGACCTCTCAATCTAAAACTCTATTTAAGTATGTCCCAAAGCAATAAATGAAAAATTGGACAAAAAGCCTTAACTCCAGTTGAGGAGATTATGAACACCCTCGTGACAAGCTAAACTTTCCCTCTGTGAAGAATGAATCAATCCATACCCAATAAGAGGTTGGTCATCTCTACCTCTTTTGGAAGTATGAAAACAACACGTCAAAAGGTGCAAGGAATCGGCCAGTCTAAACCAAATGAGGGTTTGGTCTTCTGTACCTCTTTTGGAGGTTCAAAAAGAGCACATCAGAGGGTTATATTTAACAATGATGTACCCACATCTGATTCCCCCCAATTCAAGGTATAGGCGGTAAAACTTTATGCCAAAGACATCCCAATTGATGAGCAAAAAATGAATAGGTTATGGACCTTAAGTGCCTCCTTCTAATGACAATATCAGTAGGTTACATATTTCACAAGAGGGTGGAGCTCTTAAGGCGTATGTTGCCAAACCTATGACTTTGGCAACACGAGAACAAGAGATGTTCAAAGAGGATGAGCCAATGCCATCCCGCATCTCAGTCTTTTAGAGATTGGGAAAACCTTTTATGTCAAATCCGAAAAGACCCAAAATGAGAAAATCCAGGGGATTAGGATCGAGGAAGCAGAAACAACTAAAGTTGGATCCAAATTCGCATGCGTGTTAGGAGCTGGGGGCAGTAGGGCGATTTTCTTCTCCAGCTAGGGCAAGCGTGTGTGAGCACGTGCCATCATCACTCAGCGCTGGTACGACGACGCTGCATTCACCAGCGCCTCCACTTCAGGCGGTGCTGGTGTTGGCTGCCGTCATACTGATCAGAGGAAGGTGAAACACAAGAGAGAGAGGAAGCTAGGGTTTTGTGGGTGGTGGGTGTGCGTAGGTCGCGTGCGCTGCTTCTCCGATGGCCCCTGCTGCCGGCAGCGATCCCTTAGGTTCCTCCTCTCATTTTTGATCATTTGGTGGCTGTCTACTTGCTTCGAATGGCGAGTGTGGTGACGTGGGGTTTCTTTTTGGAGCCTCTCTTCTCTCTTCACGATTTGGAGCTCTGATCTGTAAATTCTCTTTCGGATTACTGCATGGGATTTGTCTTCTGGTGGTTGTGGCTAACGGTTTCTTGGCTGGCCTGTGGTGGTGGTGAGCAGCATTGCTAGGATGCCATGAAAACCCAAATTTCTTGAGGGTTCTTTACTATTTTTTGTTTACTATTTCACACGTCATGGCTGAGACTGGTGAATCGGTAGTTGCTGCTAGGACTTCGGTTATGCAGGAGGATGGTGATGTGCCCCCTTCTTAGGTGGATCGAGTTCGTTCTACTTTGCATAATACGCTTCAATATGTACGTCTGACGCTTTTTGATGTAAAACCAATGGGGATTATGCCTCGTGAAGTCATTGATTCCGGAAATGAAAAGTGGGAACGTTGCTTAGTGGGGCGTTTGACTGGGAAGGGGCTTGCTTATTTTCTTGCGCATGACATTGCCTTTCTTCTTTAGGGTGAATGGGGTCTTGAATGTGTACTTTTGGATGGGAAAGTGTACATGTTTAGGTTCCTCTCGAAAGAGCTTGCTGAACGTGTCTTACTGGATGGTCCTTGGTTCTTCAAGAGCATATGCATGTTCCTTTAGCTTTAGAGGGAGGGGCTTTTAGCTTTAGAGGGAGGGGCTAGTACTTAGGAAGGACTATCTGATGGCCTTGGTTTGGGTTCGCATCTACGGCTTGCCTCTAACTCTTTGGAAGCCTGCTGGGATTAGTATTGCAGCTAGTACTATGAGTGTACCCTTGGTTATGGATAAGGTCACGGCTGACTGTACGCGACTCGGCTATATTCAAGGTTGCGTTGAGGTTGATGCTAAGTGTCCCACCCTTAGGGAGACTTATATTGACGTTAATGGAGTTAGGATAAAACTAGGTACTGCGTGTAAGGCTATGCCTATGCTTTGTGCTAGATGTTTGGTCTTTCGGCACTCTTGCAAGCCTGTTTGTGCTCATGATGGCCCCACTGTGGTCGCTCCGGTGGTAGGACAGCAGAAGAAGCCAAAGAATAATAAAAAAAAGGCTTCTGGGACATTAGTAACCCCTCCCACGGTGATGCCAGCGGTGGTGACTGCTTCGGTGGCTGGTGGTTTTTCTGGGGAGGTGGTGCAGGCTAGTAGCTCGGAGCCTATGCTGTTGGGTGGCATCAGAACTGTTGAGGGGGGATGGCAAGGGGTTCGGAACCCCCTTGCACTTGGTGGTTGTCGGTGTATTGGCAGCCCACATCCTGTGGCCCACATTGGGCCACGGGCTGTGTCTAGGCCCATAATGAGCCTAGCGCTCATGGGGGGAGGGGCCTCCTCCCCCCTCTACCTAGCCCATTTGATCACTAAGCCCCCGTTTTTGACCCTGCATAGGCCCACATTGGGCCTGCCCCAGTCCCACACGGTGTATCTACTTGGCCCGAATTGGGCCTCGCCATGCACTAAGGGGACATGGTTGTCCCCTTGTCCCACAATAGTGGGCGAGTGTTCTCACCCATGACACACTTGTGGCAAGGCTGCTTAGCAGTCCAGCCGTGGTTTTGGAGGACAGGCCAACTTGGGCTCAGCCACAAAGTCACCTCGTCAGGAGGTGAGCCATGCCCGTTCCACTAGCGGGACTCGAGTCGACTCTATTACTGTTACCGGTGATTAAGAAAGTGGTTCGCCTGAGGATTTAGACCAAGCCATGGTCATGTATGAGATTGAGGAGGGTCAAGATGCCCTAGTTTGGATTCTTGAGCTTATCGCTTCATTTGAGAGCCAATCTACTTGGACTATACCTCGTGTAGAGTCGCCGAATCGGTTTGCTCTTCTAGCTGAGGTGCGCATGGGTGAGACATCTACCTCGGATAGTTCTTTGCATCCTACTCCTGTGGACCATCATTTTACGCGTTTCGTTATGGCCCGTGGTGGCCGTGGGGATCGTGTGGCCCGTTAGCCCTCCAGTGTCCGATGATAGGATGCTGGAACGTGAGGGGATTTAATAACCCCAATACTATTACTACTGTGCGTGGCTAGATGACCTATCACTTGAGTTTGGTTAGCTTGGTCGAGACCAAGACTAACCTTGTTGATGTTGAGTCCAATGTTGCCTAGTGTGCTGCAAGGGTGGCAGTTTATGGTTAGTGGGGTGCCGAATAGTTGGTGCCGCATCATTGCTCTTTGGGATCCAATTTTCTTTCGTGTAATGAGAGTACAGCGTGGAGATCAGTATCTCACCTGTCGGGTTACTGATATTCAAGGGGATGTGGACTTCGTCGCTATATTCATATACTGCTTTAACGAGCTAGGGCCGCGTCAGGAACTTTGGCAGTATATTCTAGGAGCCGGTGTGGGTCTTCAGGAGGGGTCGTGTATGCTCCAGGGGGACTTTATTGCTATCCTCTAACCTAGTAATAGGAGAGGTGCCAGGACACTTGGCCTGGTCACATTGATCATTTTCGGGACTGCGTCAATGAGTCAGAGTGGACAGTTCTGCCTTACACTAGGTTGCATTACATGTGGAGCGACATGTCGGATGGAGACTCTCTCATTCTGAAGCTTCTCATATGGTATTTGGTGAGTGAGGGATGGTTGCGTTCTTTCTCTACTTCATCTTTTGAGAACCTTCCACGAGAGCTATGTTCTGACCATTGTTCGTTTATAGTTAGAGGACTTGGAGCGCGCCGCACCCTGTCGCTCCTTTTCAAGTTCTTTAACTTTTAGGCCGACCATAAGGAGTTCATTCCTACTATTCCAAGAGTTTTGTAGACTAGTATTGATGGCATGCTCGTGTATCAGCTCACTCGAAAGCTAAAGCTGCTGAAGAGTGAGCTGAAGTCCCTCGATACTCGAGATTTCAGTCACATCTCGGCTAGAGTAGTTGGTGCGAGGGATGCTTGGACTGTAGGCCAGAGAGCTTTAGATGATGAACCTGAGAGCGTGGACCTTCGCGCAAAGGAGCATCGGTTATCTCAGGAGTATTTAAGACTTTATCAGGATGAGGAGGCTTTCTACCATCAGAAGTCTCGTGTCCAGTGGGTTTCTTTAGGGGATCAGGGTACGTGGTTCTTCTATAAATCTGTCACTCATCAGCAGGCTAGGAACCCGATTTCTTCTATCGTTCATCCAGATAGCAGGAGGACTTATGATGAGGGGGAGATTTCGGAGGCCGGGGTCTCTCACTTTCAAGAGTTGTTGGTTGAGCCGGGTGGGCCCCTTCATGAGGATATCTTAGGGATATTCCAGTCTCATCTTTCTGAGGATCAGGCTAGGCCGTTGACTCTCCTGATTTCCGATACAGAGATCAGAGATGCTCTATTCTCTACTGGTGATTATAGGGCACCTGATCCGAATGGGTATACCTCCCTCTACTTTAAGAGGGCCTGGGATGTGGTGGGTCATGACATAGTTTGGGCTGCCCGTTCGTTCTCTCAATCAAGGCTCATGCTTGGCACCCTTAACACTACCTGTATCAGCTTGATTCCCTCCACCTTCGCCGATTGTCACCCGATCTCTTGTTGCAATGTGGTATGTAAGTGCATTACTAAGATCATTGCAAATAGCTAAAAGGGGTGCTTCCTTACCTGATCGACGATTCTCAGTCTACTTTTGTGCCTGGGAGGAGGATTTCAGACAGTGTATTGTTGGCTCTAGAGCTTATGTGCAGCTACCACCTTTAGCTAGGGTCGCCTAGGTGTGCTCTAAAGGTTGATATTCGCAAGGCGTTTGACATGGTGCGGTGGGACTTAATCCTCTCTGCTATGTGCTACATGGGTATCCCCGAGGTTATGATTAGATGGGTGCGGGAGTTTCTTTCCACAACCAGATTTCCAATCTCTATTAATGACGAGCTTCAAGGATGCTTTAGCACGAGCTGGGGTATCGGATAGGGGGATCCTCTCTCTTCCTATCTCTTTGTTATCGCCATGGACGGTCTCCAGGGTTTTCTTCGTAGTGCCACTACCGATCCTTGGTTTCGATTTCACCGCCACTGTGATAGTACTCGCCTCACACATCTCTACTCTGCTGATGACCGGATGATCTTTAGTGAGGCAGATGAGGGCAGTGTCTCAGTTATCCGTGAGAAGTTGGATCAATTTCCTGTACTTTCGGGGTTGTCATCAAATGCAACAAAGATCTCCGTCTTCGTATCTAGGGTTGATCCTAAGTTTCGGTAGTCTATTGTAGAAATTCTGGGGTTCAGATTGGGGCAGTGTCTGGTCAGATATCTGGGGGTGCCCCTTATCACGTCGAGGCTTCAGTTTATCCACCATAATCCTCTCTTGGACCGCATCGTAGCTCGCATCCAGCTCTGGACCTCACGTGCACTTTCTAATGTTGGGCATTTGCAGCTTGTTGGATTGATGCTTTTCACTATCCAGGTCTTCTAGACATCTTTCTTCATTCTTCTTAAGGCGATTGTCAAGAAGATTGAGTCGACACTTGCTGCTTTCCTTTGTAGAGGCACCTTGATGGCCCCGGGGGGAACGAAGGTGGCTTGGAGGCACTTACGTTAGCCATGCAAAGAGGGTGGTCTTGGTATCCGCTGCTCGACTAAGTGGAACCAGGCTTCGCTTCTGAAGCACAACGGGATCCTGCTCATAGATTCTGATTCTCTCTGGCCTCGGTGGGTTCATGCCAACTGTCTTCAGGGGTGGAGCTTCCGGGAGATTAAGGCTAAGGGGTCGATTCCTTGGTATGGGAGAAGTATCCTTGGTGTTCGACCACTGTGAGACATGGCTTTCAAGCATGTCGTCGAGGATGGTCGAGATATTGCTCTTTAGGCCGATTATTGGCTACCTTTCCAACAATTCATGAGGCGATTCACGCACCGCCCTTTGCACTCCATTGGTCATCTCTGGGACTCTCAGATATTAGATATTTTTTAGGGTGATCAGTGGAGGTTTCCTTAGGATTGAGGCAGCCTATCTGGGCGTCTATCGATTTTAGACCTAAGCTGGGTGTTGTAGATTGCGTCAGGTGGATGGCTGACCATGTAAGGATATTCACCACAGTAGGAGAGAGGAGGACTCCATCTACCTTCTCCTTTGGTTCTGGTTACACATTATAGGCATTCCTTCATTCTATGGATTGCCTCTTGTGAGCGACTTTGGATCCATGACACATTAGTGAGACATAGGGTGCAAGGTGCCCAGTCTTCTTGTGTTCTATGTGATTTAGATCATGAGTCACACAACCATCGCTTCTTCGCCTGCAGCTTCTCCGCTTCTATTTGGTCTCCGGTGTCATCATGCGCCTCCTTCACTTGGCTCGCACTTCCTTGTCGTGAGCTATTTCAATGGGCTTCTACTCAACTCCATGGTCGTGGGACGGATCGCGTCCTCACCTGCCTTTGCTTCTCTGCAACGGTCTACATTCTCTGGTATGAGCATAATCTATGGATCCATCAGTCACAGTCCTGACCTTCTTCTGCTGTCATCAAGGAGATCACAGGATTGGTCTGCAGCCGTCTCATTGCTGCTTATACGCTCTATTGTGCTCATCGTCAGGCTCAGCTTCTATAAGAGTGGGGGATTGAGCATTAGCTTTGTTTGGCTTTTAGATTTGTTTCTTCTTTGTTGGTCATGTTAACCTTTGATGCTTTATGCTTTATTTGATTCAGTCACTTGATTCATTAATGTAGGCCTTTTTAGCCATGACTTAGGGTATGCCCCTTGTAGACTTGTACATATATATTTTCTCATATATAGTATATCACACTGACTTGCCCAAAAAAAAAAAAAAAATTTGAAGTCCATTATCTTTAAATATGGTGACACTGGTGATTAATAAGCCACACAAGTTAATGTTACATCCATTTCAAATAGGTAGGCTTATGAGGGACTCGAATCTTGTTCCTTTCCCAGTTTGGCTCGAGATGGACAATCATGTAATGACATTCACGATGAGATTACATTCAATGACGAAAGTTAGTTTTAGCAAGAAGATCATGTGACTCCAAATGTGCAAAAATGCTTACAAGATGTCGTTGAACTAGGTGAGTCGGCTCCACAAGAATTAAAAAACGGGGGCCAAGTGACTAATGATGAGCTTCAAGAAATCAACCTTAGAACTGATGAGGATCCAAAGCTAATTTTCGTCAACACCCTGGTATCTCCTAAGGAAAGGATGCAATATGAAACTACTTTGTGAGTTTAGGGATGTGTTCACCTGGGGTTACCAAGATATGCCGGGCTTGGATCCAAACGTGGCTTTGCATAAGTTGGTCGTATCCAAATACACAACACCAAGGAAACAATCACAAAGATGCTTTCGACCCAAGTCAATTGTTCAAATAAAGGCTGAGGTGGAAAAATTGATAGAGGCAGGTTTTATTCGTGAAATCCAATACCCATCATGGTTGGCGAACATTGTGCCTGTGAGAAAGAAGAATGGGCAACTTCACATCTATGTAGACTTCTGAGATTTTAAGGACATATGTCCTAAGGATGAATTCCTATTACCAATCACTGAACTCTTGATAGGATCTACCATGGGATTTAGCGCATTATTATTTATAGATGGTTTTCCTGGTTTGAACCAAATCAAAATGGGCCCAAAAAATGAAGAGTTAACTATTTTTTGCACACCGTAATGAGTCCACAATTACGCCATGATGCCTTTTGGTCTGAAGAATGCCAGGGCAACTTAGCAAAGAGCTATGACTATCATCTTTAGCGACATACTGCATAAAGTTTTTGAGTTTTATGTTGAGGACTTGGTTGTGAAGGCCAAAAATAGGGAAGATCATCTTGATGATTTGCGAATGATATTTATTCGACTTTGAGAACATCGGCTGAAGATGAATCCGTTAATTTGCACATTCGGAGTCACATCTAGAAAATTTCTTGGCTTTATGGCAGGCAATGGGGAATCAAAATTGACCATGACAAGATCAAAGTAATTATGTAGATGCCTCTCCTAAGAAATTTACTGGAGCTTCGTGGTTTGCAAGGAAAACTAGCCTATATCAAACACTTGATTTCCAATCTGTTAGGGAGATGCCAATGTTTCATGAGGTTGATGAAGAAAGATTTCCCCTTTCTTGGTACCAATCTTGTCAAACTGCATTTAACAATGTCAGAATATTTGTCAAAGCCTATAATCTTCATGGCGCCTATTCAAGGAAGACCTTTGATATTATACACTGCTGCACTTAAGCGATCCCTTGGAGCGACATTGGCAAAAAAGAATGATGAAGCAAAAGAAAATGCCCTTTATTATATCAGAAGAACGTTGTTGGAGGTAGAACACAATTATTCATTTATCGAAAAGATTTGCCTAGTGTTGGCTTTTGCTATGCACAAATTGAGGCATTATCTTTTGTCTCATTCAGTTACCCTAATCTTGAAGGTTGACCTGCTAAAATACATAGTGTCAAAAACAATGTTATCAAGATAATGAGCTAAATGGGCAATGTTGTTAGACCCATTTGGCATAAAATTCTTTGATAGGCCTAATTTAGTATATAATTATTTTTATCATTTTGATTCATTTTTAACCAATTTAGATCAAATTTTTATCGATTTTGCTCGGTTTCGCTTATTTTCGATCATATTACCATTTTCTTGTAAAAACACTTATTTTATGCTAATTCTTGCTAGGTTTTATCATCAACATCAATATTTGAATGCAAGATACATCAAACAAAAGTATAAAAATGAGCTAAATCAATCAAAATACTAGTTTTACCAAGAAATCATCAAGTTCATGCACAATTCAATTCTACTTGCAAAATTGGGTAGCAAAATGAACAAATCAAGAGCAAGGAATGATTAAACAAAACGTTAACATGTCCAAGTTGATGTAAACTCTGAATTTTGGTGGTGCTAAGCTCAAAATCTGAAGAAAAACAGCAAGAACAACAACAACGCAGAGAATGAAAACCAGCCTGCACAATTCACTTCAACTTGCAATTTTTGGGTGGCAAAATGGACAAATCAAGCGAAAGAACCTCTTGTACACTTCAATAACATGTTCAAGTAGATGTTAAGGCTGATTTTTGAAGGCCAAAGTTGGAAACAAATGAAGAAAAACAGCAAAGAATAGCAAGTTGTAGAAAATGAACACAAGCCTGCATAATTCACTTCAACTTGCAATTTTGGGTCGAAAAATGAACAAATCAAATGCAAGGACAAATTAAACAATTCATTAACATGTCGAAGATGATGTCAAAACTGATTTTGGACGGTGCAAAGCAAGAAAAAATTGAAACAATCAGCAACTTTTTGAAATCTGCAGAACTAGGTGGCAAGGAGCAGGAAGGAGGTGCAATGAGGTTTTAGCAAAAAATACTGTAAATAGGGATGCTTGGGAGGTCTTTCATCATCATTCAATCACAAAAATCAAATACAAAGTAGGGAAATAAGGTAGAAATTCGTAGGAAGAAAGGAGGAGAAAAAAAGAGGTTTGGTTTGAAATTTTGCAGTTTCAGGTTCTTTTCTATCCTTCTCTTCATTATATTCACGAATTTTGTGTTAAATATGTCTTATTTTAAGTTTATCATGAACTAATTTTATTATTCCAAGGTTACGACATAGCCTAAGTTGTAATATACGCTCATTTCTAATTCAATGTATTCAATATTTTGTTATTGTGTTGTTGAAGTGTCTATCATTGTTATTCATGAGTTTTAAATGCGATAAAAATGATTCATAATGAGTCCGAGAGGAGATTTATGATGATTTCTAAGGTGATAAGCACCACAAATCGAGCAAATGCTCGAGAGAGATTAACACGATTTGTGTAGTCTTAAGTGAAAATCATGGATCTTTAAAACTTTTTTCTTATTCAAATTCATGCACGAGAGTGATGGGTTAATATGTAAAAGAGTCTGCTCAATGTTGCTTGAGAGAGAATATTTAGTAATTTAGGGTTTTGGACCATCAACATGCAATAACAATATGAATATTGAGAATAGAAAGGCGTATTAATTCAACTAGATGAAATCAGATGCCTTGGACCTTATTAATTGTAAAAACCTACAAAAAAAAAAAAAAAAAACAGTAACCTTAGATAATAATTTTTGTTTCCTTTTATTTTATTTCGTTTTATATCAAAAACCTCAATTTTTGATTTTTCAAATTGTATTAAAGCTACTAATTTTGGTACTCGCTCTATAACAATCCTCGTGGGAACAATACTCTACTTACTACTTTATTACTTGATGCGACTAGTGCACTTGCTAAAGCATATGCGAAGTAAGCATCATTCGTGCCACAAAAGGATATAAAAGGGCAAGCTGCAGCTGACTTCTTAGAAGCACATTTGGCTCGCGATGGTGAACAATTACCAGATGAGGAGGTACTCTATGTGGAGACGATACCGTGGCAATTGTACTTTGAAGGAGCAGCAAATCAAACGGGGCAGGTGTAGGTATTGCCTTTGTCTTACCCTCCGGTGGACTCATTCTTTGCTTCTTTGCCTTGATTGAACTTTGCTTTAACAATGTGGGCAAGTATGAGGCACTCATCATTAGTCTTGCAATAGCCATTGAAATGCGTATTGACTATTTGAAGGGGCTTGGCAATCCTTAACTAATGTCAGGCAAATAGATGGTCAATATGAAGTTAGAAATGCCAATTTAGTACTTTTGTACCAAAGAGAAAAATATTTGAGGGGGGCAGATTTATGATATTAAGGTATCACATGTGCTGAGGGATTGGAATGATAAAGCTAACGCTTAGCATAAGCTTGCTGCATCACAAACTCTACTCCACAAAAGAGAAATTCAAGTCACTATTGGGATGATGCCTACGCTGCATCTTTTAGATTAAGTAGAGATAGTAAACTCAGTCTCGGTTGATGAAAGCAAAGAAGAGTCAAATTGGCGACAAACTTTTGAATATTTGCAACACGGTATTTTTACCTACTGACCTGAAGAAGAGGGCGGAGATAAGACGACAAGCACCTAAATTTGTGTTGAAAAATGACACTTTGTATCGAAGGTCATTTGATGGAATTTTATATCAGTGTTTGTCAAAAGAAGAGGCTGCCCTCACTTTCAAAGAAACACATTCTGGCATATGCGATGCTCACTAAGCAAGACTAAAACGCATTGATCAAGTTAATAGGTTAGGCTACTATTGGCCAACCATAGTGCAAGATGCAATGAAATTTGCAAAAACATGTCAAACTTGTCAAATCCATGGAGATTTCATTCACCGACCACCACAACCTTTACACCCGAGCATTTTGTCTTGGCCATTCGACACATGGGGCCTCGATGTTATGGGTCCTTTCAAGCCTTCATCATCCCACTAGCAACAATACATACTTGCAAGGATACATTATTTTTTTAAAATGGGCCGAAAATGTTCCATTAAGAGAAGTGGGGGCAAAAGAGGCTATAGATTTTTTATCTACCACTATGGGGTCCCATCAAAGATAATCTTCAATAATGCCTTTTATTTCAAAAGTTAGCTGGTGATTAAATTAATCAAGAAGTATAGGTTTAAACATAGCTTCTCATCAAGTTATAACCTCGCATCCAATGGTCAAGCTGAAGCATTCAATAAGGTGCTATGCAAACTCCTTCAGAAAATGGTCTCAAAAAACAAGAAGGCATTGATATGAACGACTACCTAAAGCTTTATGGGTGTATAGAACTATAGTACGAAATGCGATGGGATGCAAATCTTATAGTTCGGCTCAGAGGTAGTTTTGCCCTTGGAAATACAATTTCCTTTCCTAAGAGTATCCATTCGGCTCACTAACCTATACTAGAACGTCAAGATTAGGCTAGCCGTGCTTCAAGCCTTGGACGAGCATACATTAGCTACTCAACAAAGACTTGAAGTCTACCAAGCTGAAGTTGCTGGTGCATTCAATAGAAGGGTGAAATTTTTCTCATTTTTTGTTGGTGACTTGGTCCTTAAAATCAGGCAACCAATCGTTATAAAGGTCACAAAGGTCTATTCGAAAAACGCTTACAAGTTGTCGAATGCCGATGGCATAGTCATATTTTTTGTGTTAATGGGAAATTCGTGAAGAAATTCTTCGTTTAAAAAGAAGAGGCTAAAGTTTGGATAGTTATGTTGTAATGAAATACATAAGGCTTGATCCCTTAATGCCTTGTTTGGTAACTGAGTAAAGGAGGCTAAAGAGGAGTAAAGTGGGGAGGGTAATGTAATATCCTACCATTATTTGGATATGTCAAATTAAGTGGGGTAATGGCAAAGAGGAGTAAATGTGTTTTCCTTATTTGGCAATTGGGTCAAGGGGTAAGGGTAAAGAGAGTTAAAGAAATTGGGGGTAAAGAGGGATAATGAAGGGTAAAGGGAGGTAAAAGGGGTAAAAATTTACCCATCTTTACCCCGTTGCCAAAGAGGGGATAAAGGTACATAAGCAGTCTAGTCATGAACTACATCCAGACCAAATAACAAACAAATTCATTTTGTTCCTCCTGGTAAAATCTTAGAGTGACAGTAAGCCAACAAGTTAAATAGCCTCATCTCAGTCCAAATAGCCAAAATGTGAACTAAGTTGCATGACCTATCTCCAGAGCATGTCCAACTAAAATCCAATAACTATCTGGTCAAGCTAAACTCCAAATAAATTCCAATTCAAATCCCAAAATCCTAAAAAAGGCTAGACTCAACAACCTTGTACCAACTCATGACCATCCCCGTAAACTTTTTCATGTAACTCAAGAACGGTTCCATTCCCAAATCACAAGAATCAAATGCGCCCATTAAAATTGAGTAACTTATGTAAGTGTAACATGTTCAACTAAAAAGTCGAGGCTTGTCCGTGTTCAAAGATTGACACGCACAACACATGAGGGGGAAATTATTGAACGTGAAATTTTTTTAATTTTAAATATCAGCCCTCATAGTTGATATGTATTTAAAAAAAAAAAAAAAAAACCACTACATGTCATGGGTCAACTTCAAATTACTAAAAGTAGATCTATACAAATTCAAATACATACTTTGAAATAAAATGAACTAACATTATGCTGTCTATGGCCCAAATTCAAACAGATTCACATTTGACCTATGGTATTATGAATCAAAATATATATACATATGGCTCCAATTAATGTTAGTCCAATTAATAGATAAAAAAAATAACATTAATAATAAAAATTAAAAAAAAAAAGATAGTTCTCTCCCCCTCAATTAATGCAAAATGGAGGTAGTGCAGGTGGAAGGTTAAATTAGAATCTCTAATTTTAAATAGAAAACAACATATACATACATACACATATATATATATATATATATATATATGTGTGTGTGTGTGTGTGTGTGTGTGTGTGTGTGTGTGTGTGTGTGTGTGTGTAAGAGGGAGGATAGAGGAGAGAGCAAATAGAAGAGAAGGAAAAACAAGTAAAAAAAATCAAAAAAAAAAAACAAAAAGATAGAATAAGAGAGAGATAGGAAGGAAAAAGGTTGAACAAAAAATACTTATTCATACAAAAATTTTAAAAAAACCTAAGTGTTGCAAAAGTAAAATAAAATATAGCATATCAAAATATTAAATAAAGAAAAGTAAAATTACTTTTTTTTCATATATTTCTCTTAGTTATCTGCATATATTTTTTGTACTATCAATCTGGGTAGATTACAACGTATTTGTAGGCAAATTCAGTATATACTACTCACATTCACATGCAGCTATTCCCACAAAATTTCAACCACTAATCCCACCATAATTAATACATTAAATAAGAAGACCCACAAGAATTATCTGTACAGGCAATAATTAGGTAAAAATATAAGCAATCACATACTCAATTATTATGTTAAAGGTATATTGGTCAACCATAAAATATTGTAATATTTATAACACTCCACTTAGTTGACCATATACTATGAATATGTCTCATTAAAAACCTTACTAAGAAAAACTTAGTGGGATAAAAACTTAGCTAGGGAAAAAGAGTACAATATTTATATTTCCCTTTCGGGTATATATCTTAAAAGCTCTTTGAGAAAAAAACTCTAAACGAGTATAATGTTTTGGATATATGCCTTTTAATATTGCCTTGTTAAAAACCTTGCAAAAAAATCCAGAGGTAAAAATTGGCGAAGGGAAAAGGTACAATGCATATATAACTCCTCCTAATGAAGACATGTCAACAACGGACATCCTAGAGTCACCGCATACCAATCATGGGAACCAATTTCTCGAAAGTTGAAGTTGGCAATATTTTTCTAAATAAGTCTGCTAGGTTCTCATTTGAATGATTTTGTTGAACATTTATTTCACCATTTTTCTGTAGATCATGTATGAAGAAAAACTTTGGTGAGATGTTTTTGGTTATGTCACCATTAATGTATCCGCCTCTAATTTGAGCAATACATGCAGTATTGTCTTCATACAATATTGTCGGATTCTTCTTGATCGCTGGAAGATCACAAGATTCTTGAATATGTTGAATCAATGACCTCAACCATACACATTCTTTACTTGCCTCATGAAGTGCAAGAATCTAAGCAGGATTTGAAGAATTAGATGCTATTATTTGCTTTTTAGATCACCAAAATATAGCGGTATCACCATATGTAAATAAATATTCAATTTGTGAGTACCTTTGTGTGGGTCAGACTGGTAGCCAGTATTCGCATATGCAATCAATTACGGGTTAGAATGCTTTGAGTATAATAATCCCTTATCGATTGTACCATGAAGATACCGGAAAATATGCTTAATCTCATTCCAATGTCTTCGTGTTGATTTCAAACTGTATCTTGATAAAAAGTTGACAGAAAAGGCTATATCTGGTCTCATGCAATTAGTGAGATACATCAGTGCACTGATCGCACTCAAATATGGTACTTCAGAACCAAGAACTTCTTCGTCTTCTTCTTGAGGATGAAGGAGATCTCTATTTACATCAAGAGATCGGACGACCATTGGGGTACTCAATAGATGTGCCATATCCATATAGAATTGTTTAAGCACTTTTTCGGTATAGGTGGATTGATGAATTAAAATTCCGACAGGCAAGTGCTCAATCTGTAGTCCAAGACAAGATTTTGTTCTTTTTAGATCTTTCCTTTCAAATTATTTCTTTAGATATGTAACAGCTTTTTCAAGTCCTTCAGGGGTTCCTATGATGTTTAAATCATAAACATAGACTGCAATAATAGCAAACCCTAAATTTGTTTTCTTAATAAAAACACATTGCCTGATAGGATTGTTAACATATCATTCTCTCAGAAGATATGTGCTAAGACGATTATACCACATTGGCCCTGACTATTTTAATATATACAAGGATCTTTGCAATTTGATTGAAAACAGTTCCCGAGGTTTTAAGCTACATATCTCTAGTATTTTTAGTCCTTCAAGGACTTTAATATAGATGTCATTGTCAAGTGATCTATAAAGATAAGCTGTTACAACATCCATAAGACGCATGTGAAGTCTTTCAGAGACTGTCAGACTTATTAAGAATCTGAACGTAATCACATCCATTACTAGCGAGTATGTCTTTTCATAATCAATTTTCAGTTTCTGTGAGAATCCTTAGGTAGCAAGTCATGCTTTATATCTAACCACCTCATTCTTTTCATTTCTTTTTCGCACGAATACGCACTTGTACCCTACGAATTTTGTATTTTTAGGCATTTGTACTATAAGCCCAAACACTACAAGTTTTGCCAGTATATCTAATCCTGCCTGCATGCATCTTTCCATTTTGGCCAGTTGCTCCTTTGCTAACATTCTTGAATGGAATAAGTTTCAAGATCATCGTTTTGGTTGATCAAATCAACAGCTACTATATATGCAAATATTATTTCAATAACTATGCTAATTCGGTTCCATCACATTCCAGTATGAACATAATTTATCACGATTTCCTCATTCTCAATATTTTCATTGTTATCACTCGTTTCATAAACCTAACATTCTTAAGAAGTCATTTCGTCATTCGTATTATTTTCCTGTGTTTGGATTACCTCTTCAGGAGGGCTACGAGTGATAGATGGACCAACTTCTATATTTTCCCCTCTTTTCTTTCTCGAGTTCTTGTCTTTAGAACCGATTGGCCTACCGCACTTCTGGCATGCATTAGATGTATTTGCCAATATTTTAGGTGCTTGCTCGCTTGGAATATTAATCCGCGCAGGAGCATTCATGCCTAGAGTATGTGACTTAGTCACTATCTTTGTGTCAGCAAATGTATATGGCAATTGGTTTGCAATATTTTGCAAATGAATGATTTTCTAAACTTCTAGTTCACATTGACTTGTACAGGGTTCATGATGAAATATTGATGACGCATTCCACAAAATTTCACAATTTTTCAACTTTTGCTTTTCTCCCCCCTAATTCTGGAAACATCGATTCATCAATCTTACAATCGGCAAACCGTGCTATAAAAAGGCCTCTAGTCAATGGTTCTAAATAGAGGCGGCCAGTGGGCCGAGTTGGCTCGGAACCCGACCTAGGGCCTGGCCCAGTTCAGGCCTGGCCCAGGCCCGCCTAGGGCTGGACCGCCCGAGGCCTAGGCCTAGGGCCTCCCAACCTATTTTATGCCAATTTGGGGGATTATTTGGACATTTTAACTTAGTTTGTGGTTTATTTTGTATTTAAATTGTTATAATTGTATTTTGAATAAGTTATAATGCTTTAATTATATATATCTTAAAAAAAGGGAGGACATCTAGGCCTGGGCTCGGCTCTCTGGGCCTAACCCCATGCCCGGCCCGGTTCTAGCCTGGACCTGGCCCTGCTTGGCTCGTGGTTACATCTAGTTGTTGATATTTTGTAATTTATGGGATTCAAACCCGACTTTAATTCCAAGTCTCCATTGTGGCCCCATTTTTGTACAAAGGGGTGGAGCATTTGGAACATACTCCGCACACTCAAAAATTCATAGGTGTGATATATCTGGTTCTTGCCCAGTGACAAGTTGTAGTGGGGAGTATATACGATACACCGTTGGCCTAGTACGAATTAGTGCTGCAGCATGTAATATGGCATGCCCCCATGCAGAACTAGGTAACTTTATTTTCATGTGCATTGGTCTAGCAAAAAGCTGCAAGCGCTTAATTAAAGATTCCACAAGACCATTTTGTGTATGTACATGGCCCACTTGATGTTCTACCATAATTCCAACTGACATACAATAATCATCAAATGCTTATGACATAAATTTTCCAACATTATCAAGACGAATTTTCTTTGTTGTGTAATCCGAAAATTGAGATCGTAATCGGATTATTTGTGCAAGAAGCCTCGCAAACGCCACGTTACATGTGGATAATAGGCAAATACATGACCAACGTGTTGAGGTGTATATTAATAACATAAAATATCGAAATGGTCCACCTGATGGAATAATGAGCCCACATACCTCATTGCATTCTTTCCAAAAATGTAGGAGATTCAATCTCAATTTTAGTTGGGGATGGGCTCATAATCATTTTTTTCTTGAGCACAAGCAACATATAAAATTTTATTTGGTAAAAGAATCTTCTGCTTCTTTAATGAATACCCATGGGAATTTTCAATAATCCTTCTCATCGTAGTTGCACCTGGATGACCCAAACGGTCATGCTATAAAGTAAAAGTTCTAGGGTTTGTTATCTTCTGGTTAATCACTATATTAGACTCAATTGGATTGATACAAGTGTAATACAATCCAGAAGCTAGTGCTGACAATTTTTTCATTATATGCTTCTTTCTCTAGATAAGCGATGTAATGTAAAGTTATTTCTTATTGCTTTCGTTTACAGTTTCAATATCATAACCATTATGATAGATATCGCGAAAGGTTATAAGGTTTCTCTGTAATCTATTGAAAGACAGAACATCGCTTATGCTTAGTTTTGTTCCTCTAGGGAATACAATATGTGCTCTTCCGGAGCCTTCAATTAAAATTGAAACACCATACATTGTGTTCATATTTGCTTCGGCTAATTGTAGCTGAGAAAAATATATTTTGCTTTTGAGGATGAAGTACGTGGTTGCGTTGTCTACTAGACCCAAATCTCCACCATTGACTTTAACCAAGTCCATATTTTTTTATACATAAACATATATAAGTATTAAAATTATGAGTATGACATAAAATATCATAATAATATAGTATATAATTGTATGTTTAAAACTAAAATTTATCATTATATTTAAACTTTTCCTGCTACGATTTATCCTTCCTTTTGGGCAATAAGAATTGCATATCTTAAAATTAGAAATTTAAGTTACATATATATATATATGCAATTGCAAAAGTATAATAAGGTTTTATGTATATACATAATCAAGTTAAAATATTTTGTATAATTATTTAATTATTTCAATTTATAAATAATTAGAAAAATTAACGTTCCTAAAAGTAGAAAACGATTACATTGAAGTTATAAAAAGGCCAAATTTTAACGGTCATAAACAGTTTTTTAATGGCTAAAAATGGCTAGTTTCAACAATTATGAATAGTAAATTACTCCTATAAATATATCTTACCACATCATAAATCAAACTGCTCAAAAATTTACATCTCCCATTATCTTCTTCTATATTAATATGCCTTCTTTTTCGTGTTCTATTTTTATTTTTCTTATTATAGTAAGTCTCTTCATTATGTTTGGGAGTTTATTAGTTTTACATGATTCTATAGAGATAAATTATTTGTATAGGGTATTGTGGCTTTACATCTTGATCTTCTATCTTGTAGATATAAGAATTGATTATAATTTATAGTTAGTAAATCTTATTGTAGTATTTTTTTTCTTTCGTTGTAATACACTATAATGCAATAAACTTGTGATTTTTTCTTTAACGGTATAGCAAAAATATTAATACACGTGCACATATAACAAAATATATCATATTAATGATAAAATATTAGATAGATGCTTCTACAATAATTTGTTTACAACAAAAACAACATTATTTTATTGAAATTCAATGTGATACATAATAAACTAGAAAGCAAACATTTTACTCCAATTGGACACTTCTATCTCCAATCAAATGGTCAAGTCTCCCACTAGCGTCTTCAAATAAATTAAAGACATCTAGACGCGTTTCATTTAGTGGAGAATGATCTTCAATAAAATTTGTTTTTGCCAGTTTTTCTTTTCCTTTTAACGATGCTTGGTAGAGTTTCACAAGGTGGTTCACCGTACAACATGTACGTGCCCAATAACCTTTCATACCGCATCGATAGCAATTTTTTTCTAGATCTTTTGTCAAATTTTGTAGTGGGGATTTTCCCTTTCTATTCTTCTCCTATTTCTTCTTCTTCTTCTTCTTCTTCTTCTTCTTCTTCTTCTTCTCTCCTTCTTCTAAATTTTCCTCTATATGCAAGTTATTGATTGGCGGTTCATCTGCAGGCACTCAACTACTTCAGGTTCGGGGTCCCCGGAAACAGTCTCCTTTCCTGACGGAAGGGGTAAGACTACGTACATCACCCCCCCCCCCCCCAGACCCTGCGTTCTGCGAGAGCCGCAAGGCACTGGAACTATTGTTGTTGTTGTATTCTTCTCCTTGTAATCTGTCGACTTTTTGAACTTTGGTCCATTCTGGGTACCATGGTTCCATTTATTTGGCCATGACTATAACCTTGCTCACGGCCACGTCAACGACCGGGTCCATGTTTACGACCTTGACCACATCCACTATGGTTATATGATGTAGCATTCATTGCAGGGAATACTTCAGATCCAATCGGTCGTGACTGATGATTTTTCATCAACAGTTCATTATTTTGTTCAGTGACAAGGAGGCATTGAATTAAGTTCGAATATTTTTTTCAAATTCCTCTCTCGATATTGCTGCTGCAGGAGCATATTCAAGACATGAAAAGTGGAGAATATTTTTTCTAACATATCTCCATCAGTAGTTCTCGCCTCACAACTTCGGTTTGAAGGAATTCTAAACACTACGGAGTTATACCCGCTTCCTGCTTTAAAATCCTACTGTCGCAAGTGAGTCCATCATAGCGAGCTTTGGGAAGAATTATAGACTTTTGATGATCAAATCTTTCTTTCAAATTTATCCACAGTTCATATGGATCTTTTACAGTAAGATATTCAGATTTTAATCCTTCATTAAGTGCTGCTGAATAAATATCATTGCTTTTGCACGATCCTAGATGGATGTGCTATTCCCCTTTTTTATTGGTTCTCCGAGATTCATGGCATTAAGATGAATCTTTGCATCAATGGTTCCTGGTCTGGAAGGATAGCAAATTTGGCTCATAATGGATCGAAAAATTTTATGTGGGGGTGTTTAAACCCACGATAGAATCAAAAGATTCCGCGTGAGTGTGGCCTAAAAGGGTAGTAGGTTTAACCCACAATGGATTAAAGAATATTACGTGGGGTGCTTAAACCCGCGATGGAATCAAAAGATTCCACGTGGATGTAGTCCCAGAGGACATGTTTAATCCACAATGGATTCAAAAAATCCTATGTGGGGATGTTAAAAAATTATGGATAATTTCAACCAATGACAAAGTTACAAAAAAAAAAAAAAAGGCAGTTTCTAAGTTGGGTACACTACTCATATGGACTCTTTTCGGTCCGTGACACCTAACGGTTTCAAATATTGAAATTTGGACTCTTTTGTGTCCCCAGAACACAGAGGTTCTAATTGAACTTCTCTAAATTCATGAACTTTATTTAACGATTGCATAAAAAAATTTCTTTTTTTTTCTCTCTCAGAAGAGGAAAAATTAAATTAAGAAAAAGAGGGGCGGTACTGTTTATACCGCATACCCAATTTTCGTTTATCTTTTCTTTCTTTTGAGATTTATTTATTTTTATTTTTTTTTTTGAAAAAAGAAGAAACAAGAATAGAAACAAGGAACAAAAAAGGGAAAAAAAAATTCAAATCCTTTTATGGACTGGAAATTTAAAACCAAATTTATAATGTAGTTGCAACTACTTAAGATCTAATTGAAAAATCTCGATGTTATATTTTTTAAAACTATGTTAACTTTATCCTAAAAAGGGCACATAGGAAACCTGAAATAAAGAATTGGGTGTGGTTACGAAAATTATAAAATCAATTTGGAAAATCTCAATTTCTAATTTTATGTTTTTTTAAAACTACGTTAACCTGATCCTGATGAGGGTCGGATGCGGTTGCAAATGTTTAAAATCAAATTGGAAAATCCGGTGATCTAATTTTAGAACTATGTTTACTTGATCCCAAGAAGGGTACATAGGAGACCCTGGGTATAGTCACAATTAACAAATATCAAAATCGAAATGTTAGACTTAGTTGGTTTGACTAAGGACAGCATGAAATAAAGGTTGAATTGACTAGGATACAAAATAACACAAAAACCTCGAGCGCGAAGTTCAAATGGAAATTTAAAAAAAAAAACTGAGAGAAATATAAATGAGTTGGACTTAATAAGTTTTAATCAGTTAAATGGGATCCAATGCCTATAAATCAAATTTCAACATAAGGTTGAACTTCGAATTGCTTGATCCCTTGAAAGGATACGTAGGCAACCTAATTCAGGTGCAACCTAAATAATGAAATAAATTCTTTTTTTGTCGTGAGGTTTGCTATTACGTCAGCACTTAGATTAGTTGACTCAATTCAATTTGACTCAAGCAACCTAAGCCAAATGACTCCTATGTCCACTATAAATCAAAACATGTTTATGTTTAGCCCAAATCCAAAACAATTTCAATGTTAAATCCAAATCCAAAAGACTTCTATATCAAACCAAATTCTAAAAAAAGGATGACTTCGATGTCAAACTTAAACCCAAATTAAATTTTATTTTTCAACCAAATCCAAATTTATTTCTATATAGAGCTTAAATTCAAAATGACCCAAACCACAAATTGCCTCTTAAGTCACATCCAAATCTAAATAGACATTTATGCCATGCGTAAAGTCACCCTAAGTTTTATGTCAAATCCTAATTTAAAACAAAAAAATTTGACTCTCATGTTAAAATAAAATCTATGCCAAGACTAAATCCATACTAACATTTATGTTGATTTGAAATCCAGATGGATTTCTATGTCAAACCCAAATTCAAAATGAATCTCATATCAATCCCCAATTCTAAATGCCAAGCTTAAATCATGTCTTCCAAGTTAAACTCAAATTTAAATGACCTTCCAGTTAATTTTAAGCCTGAGTCAAGCCCCAATTCAAATGAATTACAAGTTAAACCCCGATCTAAAAAGACTTCCCAGTCAAACTGAAATTTGATATTACTTTCAAGTATAAAAAATAGAGATTACTTCCAAGTCAGATCTAAATCCAAATTACTTCCAAACTAAACCTAAATTCAAATTTTCAAGGCTAATATAAATCAAAGCCAAATCAAGTCCAACATGATTTCCATGTCGAATCCAAACCTAAGTCAAACTTCACCCCCCCACCCCAAAAAAAAAAAATGAAGACTTCTTAGTCGAGTCTAAATCCAAAACACATATCTAGTCAGACCTAAATATAAATGACTCCCAAGTCAATACTAGACCCAATACTCTCCAAAGTTGAATATGAATACGAATAAACCTAAAAAGTCTCTCATAGACTTAAATTAATAAATTGCCTAGTCACCTAGTCAGTTGATTAAAAAACATAAACATATCATCTATCAGAATCAAAGGTTATTCTCCTAAGGGAGACGTAATTAAGGGTGTATATCACCTTGGATATGGTTGTTTCCTTATACGGTGGTTGGAACAAAGACAGATTGGGTTTAATTAATAGAACATATGTACACCTCAGATATAAGGAAATTCATATTTTGCAAATTTTAATTTTTTTGCTCAACAAATTCAAAGAGGTATGTTTCCATAGTTTTTCCATCTTTCCAAAGGTTGACAATTTGAATTCTTAATTCAAATTCCTTGGCCATAGAATGATCGCTTGACAAGGGCATCCCACATGGGTTTTGAAGTGGGTTGTCGGACAATATCATTAATAAGAGGTCGAAAGAGGGGTGGGAGCTATACATGAGCATAAACTTTAGTATGTCCTAACCCAGTTTAGATGTTCAGGGTTAGGGCTAGGGTTAGGGTAAGGGGTCCCATCATGTAAGGTAAGGGTGGGGGATGGGTACTATTTATGTAACCCATTAATTGATGGGTAATTAAAAGCATAAAAATTTTTTTTTCTCCATGCGGCATAATTAGTTGTGTATTCAAGTTTGATAGTTACTATATTAGATGCACTTGAGAGGGGAAGATGTAAAGGAGTAGTATTATAACAATAAGGGTTTTGATTAACGCCGCCACTACCAGCGGCAAAAGTTGCCTCGCCCAGACAACCAAAAATGACTGGAGCTGGGTTGCAACACCAAGAAAGAGTGCAACACTGGTTACACCTTCCATGGAGGGATGCGTGGTGGTTGGTTGACTGCCGGAGGGCAATCAAGCTGTGTTTGTCGGTAATGGGGAAGGGGGGGGGGGGGGGGGGGGTCTGGTAGATGACCAAGTTAAAAAATTGAGAAACTTGTGGCCTCACAAGGGCTAACGATGTACCAGAGATGGCGACACCGGTATCCGTTACTCCGTTGAGGAATAATCCTAAGGATAGTGACTCGATATGGGGAGATTGGAATTGTTAATTCCATAAACAATATTAAGAACTCAAAAAAAAAAAAAAAAAACAAATTAGAGAACTAGTAAATGAAGAATGTAGAAGAAACGATTGAAGATTGAAAAAAAAAAAGAGAGAGAGAGAGAGAGAGAGAGGGAGGGGGGGGGGGGGGGGGGGGCGGGCTTAATACCATGTGAAAATATAAAGATGATTCAATATAAACTGAATGAATTGAAGAGTAGAAGCAAGGTTATATATAGGGCATAATGCTAAGTACAAATGTCTAAAGTACCCCTAGACAATACATAAGAATATGAGGGTAGAAAGGACAATGTTCTAACTTTAACATGACTTTCCTAGTTCTCTCCTTTAATAAGGATGGCAATTGGGTGGAGTGGGGCAAGTACAGGGAGTGCCTCCTCTATACTCATTCCTACCACCCAAATTTATATCTGTACTAGGCCCATCACCTGTCACGGGTATGGAGTGGATACTCATACCCTCCCCAGTGGGCACACATCTATACCTATATCCGCCTCATTACTCGCACTTATCCAATGGGTATTGATTATCCATCCCATACCCGCCTTAACGTAGATACAAACCAATTATCCATACCTCTTCATACTAAGTATTTAATGCTATTTTTAAAAATTCAATCATAATTTTGTATAACATTAATAAATAATTAGGGTAATTAAATTTAAGCACGTAATTTTTAATTTAAAAGTCAACTAGATACAAAAATGGAGTAGGTATGCTAGATATAAGGTGGGGTGGGAAGGGTATGGAGCGCGGCCGGTTCAGTACAATACTGTGCCCGTACCTGCCCCATACCTGTGGCAATATGAGGTGGGTACACCCAACTTGTACCGACTATCCACTTCACTATTCTCGTACCTACTTTAGATAAAATAGGCACCGACAAATAATAGGTTTTACCTGTCCTATTATTATCCCTATTATTAATGGCAGGAGCATGGGTCTGCAATAAAGTACCCGAGGGGGAACTTCAACACCAAGGTCAACATAACGAAGACACTATATAAACTGCTCCCCATTTTCAGTGACACGTGCTAGAAAGAGACACGTGCTGCATATTCGGGACAACCTTAGAAATTTCAAGGGAAATCGTATGGTTTGGACCCCTAATCCCTCATTTAATCTTTTTTAGACTCCCTTAACCCAAAATAGACCTTTTTGGAAAAAAATACCCCTCCCACTTCACCCCCCCACCCGTCCATTCTCTCTCTCCCATTCTCTCTCCTCATTTAAAGTTAGCAGCCCACCCGTTACTTTACCCCCTCTTCTCTCTCCTCATTTAATTTTTACAGCTGTAAATTTTGAATAACCCCTCCCCCTTCCCTTCCGTGTTCTCTCTCCTCCAAAGCGTGTTTTGCAAGCCTCTCCTCTTTCTATCACCCATTTTCATTCTCTCTCTCCTCTTTCTCTCACCCATTTTCATTCTCTCTCTCCTATTTCTCTCACCCATTCATCCTCTTTCTCCTCTAACTTCATCTGCGATTCTCGTTCCCTCGGTTGTGAACCTCTAGCTGCTCTAGCTGCTGCAAGACGCGTTCGTCCTGCGATATCGTCTATTTGCTCACTTCACCCTTGCTGTCTTTGTCGATATAGGGTTTAATCACCATTTTCGAAGGTAAGCACCAATTTTCGAAGTTATTTTGTAGGGAAATGTATAATATGCGTTTGTTTCGTGTGTTGCATGGGCATAGTATTGGTTAGGGTTTTATTTAGGGCTTAGGGTTTTGGTGTTAGTGGCTTTGTGAGTAAGGGTTCGTGTGTTTTATCCTGGTTTGGTTGTTGATTCAGTGGCTGATTAACTTTATTGTGTAGATGTTTTACTTGCTTTTTCGTATTTTATGTGTGTGGTGGTTGAATCGGTTTTTATTGATAGGTCTCTATAAGTTGTGTGGATTTTGGGGGTGGAAAGTAGATATTGACGGTGAAGCATAAATGATGGATGACTGATGATTCACGGCTTGTGTTTTAAGTCATTAGTGGTGTATGACCAATCATGCACGGTGTATGATTTGTTTTGATGGTGTAAAACCAAGTTTTCTAGGTGTGTTTTAAGTAATTAGTGGTGTATGATCAATCATACATGGTGTATGATAGGTTTTGATGGTGTGAAATCAACTTGTGTTATTTTGTTTTGAGTCACTAGTGGTGTATGATTAATCATACACCATGTATGATTGCTTTTAATGCTTTAAAACGAACTTATCTAGAAGTGTATCAAGTAAATAGTGGTGTATGATAAATCATACACCATGCATGATAGGTTGTATTGGTATAAAACCAACTTGTCTTGGTATGTTTGAAGTAAACAGTGGTGTATGATTAATCATACACAGTATATGATAGGTTTTAATGGTGTAAAATCAATTTGTGTTAGTGTTTTTCAAGTCATTAGTGGTGTATGATTAATCATACACCATGTATGGTTGCTTTTAATGCCATAAAACGAACTTATCTAGGTGTGTATCAAGTAAACAGTGGTATATGATCAATCATACACCATGTATGATAGGTTGTATTAGTGTAAAACCAACTTGTCTTGGCGTGTTTGAAGTAAACAGTGGTGCATGATTAATCATACACCGTGTATGATAGGTTTTGATGGTGTGAAATCAACTTGTGTTAGTTTGTTTTGAGTCATTAGTGGTGTATGATTAATCATACACCATGTATGATTGCGTTCAATGCTGTAAAATGAACTTATCTAGGTGTGTATCAAGTAAACAATGATGTATGATCAATCGTACACCGTGTATGATTGGTTGTAAGGCTGTCAAATCAACTTGTTCTGGTGTGTTTCAAGTAATTAGTGGTGTAGGATCAATCATACACCGTGTATGGTAGGTTTTAATGGTGTGAAATCATCTTGTTTAGGTGTGTGTCAAGTAATTAGTGGAGTATGATCAATCATACACCGTGTATGATAGGTTTTGATGGTGTGAAATCAACTTGTGTTAATTTTTTTTGAGTCATTAGTGGTGTATGATTAATCATACACCGTGTATGATTGCATTTAATGCTCTAAAATTAACTTATCTAGGTGTGTATCAAGTAAACAATGGTGTATGATCAATCATACACCATGTATGAGTGGTTTTATGGGTGTCAAATCAACTTAGTCAGGTGTATTTCAAGTAATTAGTGGTGTAGGATCAATTATACACCGTGTATGAAACGTTTTAATGGTGTGAAATCAACTTGTTTAGGTGTGTTTCAAGTAATTAGTGGAGTATGATCAATCATACACCGTGTATGATATGTATTCATGGTGTAAAATCAACTTGTGTTAGTGTGTTTCAACTAAACTGTGGTGTATGATCGATCATACACGGTGTATGATAGGTTGTAATGGTGTAAAACCAACTTGTCTTGGTATGTTTCATGTAAACAGTGGTGTATGATTAATCATACACCACGTATGATTGCTTTTAATGGTATAAAATCAATTCGTGTTAGGTGTTTCAAGTCATTAGTGGTGTATGATCAATCATACACCGTGTATGATTGGTTTTAATGCTGTGAAATCAAATTGTGTTAGTGTGTATAAAGTACACAGTGGTGTATGATTGCTTTTAATGGTGTAAAACCAACTTGTCTTTGTGTGTTTCAAGTAAACAGTGGTGTATGATTAATCATACACCATGTTCGATTGCTTTTAATGCTATAAAACGAACTTATCTAGGTGTGTATTAAGTAAATAGTGGTGTATGATCAATCATGCGCCATGTATGAGTTCTTTTAATGCTGTGAAATCAAATTGTGTTCGTGCGTTTCAAGTCATTAGTGGTGTATAATTAATCACACACAGTGTATGATTGCTTTTAATGCTGTAAAACGAACTTATCTAGGTGCGTATCAAGTAAACAGTGGTGTATGATTAATCATACACCGTGTGTGATTGCTTTTAATGCTGTAAAACGAACTTATCTAGGTGTGTATTAAGTAAACAATGGTGTATGATCAATCATACACTCTGTATGATATGTTTTTATGGTGTAAAATCAATTTGTGTTAGTGTGTTTCAAGTCATTAGTAGTGTATAATTAATTATACACCGTGTATGATTGCTTTTAATGCTGTAAAACGAACTTATCTAGGTGTGTATCAAGTAAACAGTGGTGTATGATTGATCATACACCGTGTATGATAGGTTGTATTGGCGTAAAACCAACTTGTCTTGGTGTGTTTGAAGTAAACAAAGGTGTATGATTAATCATACACCATGTATGATAGATTTTAATGATGTAAAACCGACTAGTTTATGTGTGTTTCTACCGATTAGTAGTGTATGTTTAACCATACACCGTGTATGATAGGTTTGAACTGTGTAAAATCAACTATTTACTATAATTAATGGTGTGTGATCGATCATACACCGTGTATGGTAGGTTTTAATTGTGTGAATTCAACGTGTCTGGGTGTGTTTCAAGTCATTAGTGGTGTATGCTTAATCATACACCTTGCATGGTTTGTTTTAATGGTGTATCATGGGTTTAATCTTTGGTTTTGTGATGTTTTTCTTTTATTCAGATGGCATTTTACACACGTAGGAAGAGCCGATCAGAAGTGGGGGTTGATTATATTTTCCCATGGAGTTGCTGGAAATTCCTGCAGGTTAACCAGATGGGAGTATCAACCAAAGCTGTGATGGAGATTAGGAATATCTTGAAGGACGACGAATCCAAGGTTTGATACAGTATCCATATGAATTATGTTGACTTTTCACTATTACATTTATGATCCCTTATTAACTAAATGTGTTTTGCATTATAGGTTGCCCTTGTTTCACAATACAATGTCGGGCATCTGCTTGAGCCACGTGAGACTAATGTCGGCTTCTGGCATAGTCTGATTCATGTTGTCCTTCTCCCCTAGGCGGCCAACCCAAATCCCGAGGAGTTATCATTCTTATTTGGTGGGAAGTTAGTGCACCTCGGGAGGAGGGAATTTTTTATTCTAACCAGCTTGAGATATGCCGGTGTGGAAGACGTATGCGGTGGTTCCAACTGGCTGATTGCCAAGTACGGCATGAGGGGGCGGATGAGTAGGCAACAGCTGCTTGAAGCATGGAAAACCTACTCCATTATGGAGGACCAGGTTAAGCTTATTGTTGTCTACTTGGTTGAGGGTCTACTGTTCGCCAAACACAAGAGAACAACTATTGACCCAAACATCCTGGCCCTCATGGATGACGTGGACTCTTTTAACAGTGTTGCTTGGGGATCCTTGAGCTGGAAATTCTTGGTGCGGAAGCTCAAGGATTTCGTGGCAAAAATGCAATAGGGTTTAGAAAGGACCTACTCCATCCACGGGTTCTATGATGTGGTTTCCATAATTGCCATGCAAACCCTTCCAGAACTTGCCAAGGTTGCGGTGGTGAGGGTTGGCCATCAGCCTTTTGGGTGGATCCTTAACTGGAAGATGGGCAGTAAGGTTTCGTAC
This sequence comes from Simmondsia chinensis, assembly GCA_018398585.1. Taxonomy (NCBI): domain Eukaryota; kingdom Viridiplantae; phylum Streptophyta; class Magnoliopsida; order Caryophyllales; family Simmondsiaceae; genus Simmondsia; species Simmondsia chinensis. Next base: position 22,279,848 of record JAGTTD010000009.1, on the reverse strand, counting down.
ACCGCTCTGCTCTCAACGGTATTTGATCAGGTAATAATACATTATGTTGTTACTGTTTTACTACTAGTTGTTTCATATCATTTAGGTTAGAATTATGATTTGTAATTTTACTAACGTTCATATGATGTATCTTCCGTTGATCAGCAATTGAATGTCGAACTGATTAGACTGACGAGTGCGGAAGCTAGTCGGCCTAATCTATAAGGCATTCCCTTTGCTGAGGATGGTGAGGAGCGGGTTCAATCTCCCGTTAAGGCAATGCCAGCAGATCCAAATTTTAATCCAGAACCATTGGCAACTCGACACCCCTTGCCGACATCCCAAGATGAACCATCTACTACGTCAACAAATTTAGCGTATCAATCAGTATTGACATTTCGTTTTGTGTTTATATAATTGCATTTTTATCCTTGTAAGTACCATATTATTAAAATTCATGTTTATGACAATTTGAAGGACATATTATAGGTTATGGAGAGACACGAAGCGATGGAGAAAGATATGTAAATCATGCGGATGCACTTCGAAAGCAGACTTGAAGTGCAGCAGCTTCAGTTGCAAACGTACGAACAAAGGTTTGAGGCTCAGGAGGCAATGATTAAGGAGCTTTCAGACCGTCCACCGCATGCCACATCCCCACATATCTATCCATCAACTTTCGCTCATCCATCCCCAATTGAGCAAGCAATTATTATTTCTCCTTCACGTACTGGGTAAGACACTATGGATCCTTGTTATTGCCCCAATTTGGTATGTTTTCATGCATGTTAAGGTTTATTGAATTCGGTATTTGCTCTGCCAGCCAGGGACGAGGAAAATGTCTACAAAGAACCATCATCAATGCATGTGGTTGGCGTTGAAAACTTGATGACATTGTCCGAGACAGTTTTGAGATTAGGGCAAGAGAGGAGGGACCCCAAGCCAAATCCCAAGTACAAAGGTGAAGAATGGACCGCGGAGGTAAGAGCAAGCAGGCAAGAATGACCCATTCTGGACCGGAACCGTTTCTGCCCTTCGATCCATTCCAACCTCCCTCCAAGGAAGAAAAAAAAAGAGTTTGAAGAATTCTACAAAAGTTTCCACGTAAAGGTTAAGAAGTAAGTGTGATTTTATACTATGCTTTTTTATTATCAGCATGGAAATGTTTCCAGATTGCAATTTTCTTATGGGATGCTTATATATCATGCTTCTTATTGTATATTACAGAAATTTGAAGACTCCCTTCGAGTGACCTGAGGATCAACGAATGGATTTCTCTGTTTTGACTGCTAGTACGGGTCAGTTTTGGTATCGGTTGAAAAACGACGACGCCTGGCTTACGGATGAGGTATGTTCCCCATCATGATCCATTTGGCGTGTGATTACTGTAAGTGGATCCCATTATTTTTTTATTGGTGTGTCAACTAATTAGTGGTGTATGATGAACAATACACCGTGTATGATAGGTTTTAAGGGTATAAAATCAACTTGTATAGGTGTGTTTCAAGTAATAAGTGGCGTATGATCAATTTTAAATGTGTAAAATCAACTTATATAGTTATGTTTCAAGTATTTAGTAGTGTATGACTTTATCATACACCGTGTATAATAAGTTTTAATTGTGTAAAATCAACTTGTATAAGTGTGTTTTGAGTAATTAGTGGTATATGAGTTATCATACACTGTGTACGATAAGTTTTAAATGTGTAAAATCAACTTATATAGTTATGTTTCAAGTAATTGGTGGTGTATGAGTTATCATGCACGGTGAATGATGAGTTTTAAATGTGTAAAATCAACTTGTATAGTTAGGTTTCAAGTATTTAGTGGTGTATGACTTATCATACACCGTATATGATAAGTTTTAATTGTATAAAATTAACTTGTATAAGTGTGTTTCGAGTAATTAGTGGTGTATGAGTTATCATACACCGTGTATGATAAGTTTTAAATGATTAAAATCAACTTATATAGTTATGTTTGAAGTATTTAGGGGTGTATGACTTATCATACACCGTGCATGATAAGTTTTAATTGTGTAAAATCAACTTGTATAAGTGTGTTTTGAGTAATTAGTGGTGTATGAGTTATCATACACCGTATATGATAAGTTCTAAATGTGTAAAATCAACTTATATAGTTATGTTTCAAGTAATTAGTGGTGTATGACTTATCATACACGGTTTATAATGAGTTTTGAATGTGTAAAATCAACTTGTATAGTTATGTTTCGAGTATTTAGTGGTGTATGACTTATTATACACGGTGTATGATAGGTTTTAAGGGTGTGAAATAAACTTGTATAGGTGTGTTTCAGGTAACAAGTGGTGGATGATCAATCATACACCGTGTATGATGAGTTTTAAATGTGTAAAATCAACTTGTATAGATGTGTTTCAAGTAATTAGTGGTGTTTGACTTATCATACCCGGTGTATGATAAGTTACAATTGTGTAAAATCAACTTGTATAGGTGTGTTTCAAGTAATAAGTGGTGTATGATCAATCATGCACTGTGTACGATATGGTTTAATGGTGTATGGTTTTAAACGTATAAAATCATGTCATGTCATCCTGATCAATTATACACTGTGCATGATAGGTTTTAAATGTCTTAAATCATATTGTGTTGCTATGTTCCAAGTGATTAGTGGTGTGTGTTGTGTTTGAAGTAATTTGTCTCATATTGCAGGAAATGGATATCGTTCTGCACTACATTATGCAGAAGAAACATAAGTGGTCAGAACATTTCGACCAGAGGGCAACATGCGCAAATACATCGGTTGCTATTCTATTTGGGCCCCTATTCAAACGCACTCAAAACAGAGAAATACCCATCGAATCAGCTTTTAACGATTTTGATTCGTTGATCATCAAGTTTCTTGCCGAGGATGTCAAATATGGGGTCCGCTGCCATGACGTGGATCGAATATACATGCCCATCAATCAACCTAATCAACATTAGTTCTTTGCTGCCATCCGCCGCAGCCAAGGAATCAAGATTAGAACATGTAGAGCCAATTACAAAATTGCTTCCATATGCTCTAGGTATGGTTAATTTTTGGGACGTCCAAAAGGACCTCATACATCTCAGGGGCAAACCTTTCGTGATCACTTACGATTGGGATTCATGTCCACAACAGATGGGGTATGACATCTACTTCCATTGCTGTTTTACTATGTTTATTTTTTTTTATTATTAAGTGGATGAAAATAGTCATTACTTACAATGTTGCCTAATTTCTTATTGTGTCATCTGTATTATTATGAACTGCAGGTCAGATTGTGGCATATTTGTTGTAAAGTTTATTGAATTTTTGCTTACAAATGGACTCAGCATCTCCCAATGCATGCAAGGGTAGATGGGGAAGATGCGGATGAATACCTGCGTATACTTGTACAGGGATGGAAGAAAGAAACAGATGAAAATGTATACAAGTGAATAAAATTCTATGATATGTATATGTTATTGTATATTACCATAGGATTTACATTGTAATCATTGTACTGAAAATTGTAGAAAGGTTGTGATGTGTGTGTAATATTGTATATTTCCATATTGTTGTATATTCCTGTTGACGTATTTTCAAATTGTGTAATGAAAATTGTGAATGAAGTGTTTTGAAGTTGGTCCCAATTGTGTGTTCTAAGTATTTGATGTGTTTTTGAAGTGTGTTATGATGTGTGTCGACACACAGTGATGGTGTGTCGACACACATTCTTACAAACAAGGATGCAAAGGTGTGTGTCGACATACAGGGATGGTGTGTCGACACAAATTTTTACAGAACAAGGATGCAGAGGTGTGTCGACACACTGGGATGGTTTGTGAACACATGTTCTTACAGAACAGTGATATATCCCAATATTTACATCAACCACACCTATATAAGTTCATTTACACTTGTATAAGTTCATATTAACCCAATATGACCCATCATACACCAATTATTAATTGAAAAACACTTATAAAGGTTGATTTTACACCATTACACCAACAAAACTTGAAATAAACATGCAAAAGTTGATTTTACTCCACTAAAACCTATCTTACACCGTGTATGATTGATCATACACCACTAAGTAATTGAAACACACCTGTATAACTTGATTTTACGCCAATATAACCCATTATACACAGTGTATGATTCATTATACACCAACAATTACTTGAAACACACTCATAAAGTTTGATTTTACACCATTATACCAGCAAAACTTGAAATAAACATGCAAAAGTTGATTTTACACCCTAAAACCTATCTTACACCGTGTATGATTGATCATACACCACTAAGTACTTGAAACACACCTGTATAACATGATTTTACACCAATATAACCCATCATACACCGTGTATGATTCATTATACACCAACAATTACTTGAAACACACTTATAAAAGTTGATTTTACACCATTATACCGGCAAAACTTTAAAAAAAATGCAAAAGTTGATTTCACACCATTAAAACTTATCATACACCGTGTATGTTTGATCATACAGCACTATTTACTTCAAACACACTTGTATAACTTGATTTTACACCAATGTGACTTATCATAAACCGTGTAGGATCCATCATGCACAAATATTTACTTGAAAAACACTTATAACGGTTGATTTTACACCATTATACCAACAAAACTTGAAATAAACATGAAAAAGTTTATTTTACACCCATAAAACTTATCATACACCGTGTATGATTGATCATACACCACTAATTACTTAAATCACATTAAAAAAAGTTGATTTCACACCACTTACAACTATCATACACCGTGTATAGTGAACAGTTGCAGGAAAACCTTTGTACATTTCTTTACGTTATACATAATTTAAAGGTTTATTAGCTAGGGATATACGATACTGATATTAGCCTGCATGTAACTTTAAATTACCCTGCAGACAATTTGAAGGACATACTAGAAATATCTCAAACAGTTGTCTGTAATATTGCATTCTGAGTTTTCTGCAGTCGTCATGACCTCTTTCGTAGTATTGCTTTAACTCAGCAACTGACTTCTTCATTTTTCTGTTCAGATCTCCAACTATGAGGAATTGAGCCAAAACAATGCCCCTGAACCAAGTATGTATTTGAATGGCAAGATCTAGGTAAACAAGATTTAATTGTAAACTGAGCATCATCATTGGAATGAAATATGCGGCAATAGTTATATTGAATTGCTGATAGCACAAAGAATGAACGCGTATGATACATCCTTTCAGTCTAATTTGAAGTGGTCAATTGTTGTATTTATAATATGCTCAGGAATCCAAGTAAAAACCATAAATATCCCAAACTACATAACAAATTTGAAACGCACTTTTGATAATCACTTTAATTTAGGTGAAAATGGAACTCTGTTGGCCATACCTGAAAGCATCACAATCTCTGAATCCGCTGTAACCTGAGATTAAGAGTCTGTCCCCCTTGTCCCTTCTGCATATGTTGTTTGTAAAGTGCACACACTGGATGCATACAAAGTTCAAGATCCTTATCATGCGAATGCACTTCGCACCATTAAAACTCATCATACACCGTACACCATGTATGATTGATCATACACCACTAATTACTTGAAACACCCTTGATGAATCATGATCTGTAGGAGTGCCCGCACCTCTCCCTGCCTCCCAGCTGTCACTGGCCCACCACCGCCACTGCTAGAACCACTTACATTAGCAATTTCAACGGTTAGATGTAGCATGAAATTGAGGAACCGTGGATGCTGGCTTCCTGTCCAACTCCTCCATTTATAGGCAAAAGCATACAAGGTACAAGTACGCCGTGAGAACCATGGGAGAGGGGTAGGATAAAGTAGGTGGTAGTTGAGGTTATTAAATGTCTTTCTTGGGTGTCCATTATGACCCCTGAACATTCAATGTTCAACCCCCAACTACCCCAACTGGTCAGTCTCATCCATTTTAAACAATTTTATTAATAATACACAACCTCACACCAGTCAATGTGCTATGGATAATACAAAATTGTCATTAATAATGCATGCATATTAATAGTACACAATTTCATTGATATTAATAGCAATTACACCATTAAAATGTATCATACACGGTGCATGATAAGTCATAAACCACTAATTACTTAAAACACATTTACACAAGTTGATTTTACACCATTAAAACCAATCATACACCGTGTATAATTGATCATACACTACTAATTACTTGAAACACACTTGTACAAGTTGATTTTACACAATTAAAACCTATCATACACAATGTATGATAAGTCATACACCACTAATTACTTGAAACATAACTATATAAGTTGATTTTACCCAATTAAAACTTATCATACACGGTGTATGATAAGTCACACACCACTAATCACTTGAAACATAACTATATAAGTTCATTTACACATTCAAAACTTATCATACACCGTGTATGATTCATCATACACTGCTATTTACTTCAAACACACCTATATAAATTGATTTCACAGCATCATACCAGCAAAACTTGAAAAATACATGAAAAAGTTGATTTTACACCCATTAAACTAATCATACACCGTGTATGATTCATCATACACCATGTATGATTCATCATACACCACTATTTACTTCAAACACACCTATATAAGTTGATTTTACACCAATATAACCCATCATACACTAATAATTACTTGAAAAACACTTATAACAGCTGATTTTACACCGTTATACTAGTAAAACTTGAAATAAACACACAAAAGTTGATTTTACACCCATAAAACTCATCATACACCGTGTATGATAAGTCATACATGACTAATTTCTTGAAACATAACTATATAAGTTGATTTAACGCAATTCAAACTCATCATACGCCGTGTATGATAAGTCATACGCCACTAATTACTTGAAACATAACTATATAAGTTGATTTAACACAATTCAAACTCATCATACACCGTGTATGATAAGTCATACGCCACTAATTACTTGAAACATAACTATATAAGTTGATTTTACCCAATTAAAACTTATCATACACGGTGTATGATAAGTCATACACCACTAATCACTTGAAACATAACTATATAAGTTGATTTTACACATTTAAAACTTATCATACACCGTGTATGATTCATCATACACTGCTATTTACTTCAAACACACCTATATAAATTGATTTCACAGCATCATACCAGCAAAACATGAAAAATACATGAAAAAGTTGATTTTACACCCATAAAACTAATCATACACCGTGTATGATTCATCATACACCGCTATTTACTTCAAACACACCTATATAAGTTGATTTTACACCCATATAACCCATCATACACCAATAATTACTTGAAAAACACTTATAACAGCCGATTTTACACCGTTATACTAGTAAAACTTGAAATAAACACGTAAAAGTTGATTTTACACCCATAAAACTCATCATACACCGTGTATAATAAGTCATACATGACTAATTACTTGAAACCTAACTATATAAGTTGATTTTACACCCATAAAACTCATCATACACCGTGTATAATAAGTCATACATGACTAATTACTTGAAACCTAACTATATAAGTTGATTTAACACAATTCAAACTCATCATACACCGTGTATGATAAGTCATGCGCCATTAATTACTTGAAACATAACTATATAAGTTGATTTTACACCATTTAAACCAATCATACACCACTAATTACTTGAAACACACTTGTACAAGTTGATTTTACACAATTAAAACTTATCATACACGGTGTATGATAAGCCATACACCACTAATTACTTGAAACATAACTATATTAGTCAATTTTACACAATTCAAACTCATCATACACCGTGTATGATATGTCATACACCACTAATTACTTGAAACATAACTATATAAGTTGATTTCACACCATTAAAACTTATCATGCACGGTGTGTGATTGATCGTACACCACTAATTTTTTTTTTTATTACAATGTAATTGCTATTAATATCAATTAAATTGTGTACTATTAATATATGCGCAATATTAATGACAGTTTTGTATTATCCATAATACATTGACGGGTGTGAGGTTGTGTATTATAAATGCCCTTGTTGTTTTAAATGGATGATAATGGCTGGTTGGGGAATTTGGAGGTTGGGGAAGTTGGAGGTTGAACACTGAATGTTCAGGTGTCATAATTGACACCCAAGCAAGGCATTTAATAACCTTAACTACCAACTACTTTATCCTCCTCCTCCCCCACGGTTCTCATGGTGTATTTATACCTTGTATGCTTTTGCCTATAAATGGAGGAGAATGCACATATATTAATAGTACACAATTTCATTGATATTAATAGCAATTACATTGTAAAAAATAAAATAAATAAAGGACCGCTGATGGACAAGGGTCTGGAAGGTTGGTTCATGCGCAAAAGAAGGACAGTATACAACTATAATGAATAATATACGTAAGTAAATAAATGTATAATATCGTCACCGATAGTAGCAAATAAAATTTATACATTTGAAGAATGTAACTTAATTTGGAGGAGGGACTTGAGAAGAAGGACCGCCGGAGTTGGATGAGGTGCCTTCACCATTAGGACATAGAGCAATTAGATTCTTGCACGTGGATTGATTATGCCCGTGTTCCTTGCACCGACTGCACCTTTGATGAACATGCTCCTCACCGACAGATGGAATCCTCCTCTTCCGCCTCTTCGCAAAAGAGGTTCGCACGTCCGGTGGAAGAAGATTCATGTCAGTTACATCACGCGGGATACACCAGTCACTTATGTGCGGCATCGGGTAGACGACACCTCTGTACGACTCGTACCAATTATCTCTACTGTAGTACGGTGAGCATAAGTCGTACAGACCATAAAGACTGTGCCGTACGATGGCTAATGCATGCTCACAAGGAAGCTGCTTAAGCTGAAACCTGCTGCAGGTACATGTCCAGAGCGACATATCTTCGCCAAAATTCTTCTCCCCATCGATGACGTCGAAAGTATGATCATCAGCTCGTAAAATCTACATTGCCATAAGAATAGACAAACACGTAAAACAACCACAGTGCAAAAAAAATAAAATGTAAATTAAACGAAAAACCAACAAAACATGCACATATCACCAATAAATGTCCAAAGATTATTTGAGTCGCACAACAACGAGTTGATTTTACAGCCCTAAAACATATCAAACACGGGGTATGGTTAAACATATGCCACGAAACACTTGAAGCGCACCAAAATTAGCGGATTTCACACCATTTCAAACTTGAAACATACCAACATAGGTAGATTTCACACCATGTTAAGCAATCGTACATTGCATACCATTAAAGCCTGCCTTACACCCCTAAGTACTTAAAACACGCTATAAACATGCTTTGTAGTAGGGATTAAACATGACAATATGTACGGAGCTTACTGTCATAGTTCTTGATAATTTAAATCTGTCTTGTAATTTTTTTTCAACATCGGGGGACATTGTACTAGTGCAAGCTTCAGCCTTGGCTCTTCTGTCATGAAACCGCTTCTGCAAAAGTAGCATAAACTCATCAACGAGGGAAGTAATTGGATAGTCAGGCGCCTTGACCAATACAGCATTCATGGATTCCGAAATGTTTGTTGTCATTGTTTTGTACCGAAGACAAGGGGAGTGGGAACAAGTCCACTTGTCGAGTCCCACATCTTCCAAGTAATCTTTAGCCCCGGGTACGGCACAACATAAACTGAAAAAACAAACTATGGAACTCTTGAATGTTGTATGCTTCAGCTGCTTTGTAGTAGTACTGATCAAACTACTTCGTTTTGCTCTTGAATTTGGCTTCAAGTTGTTCAGCAAGTGGTACATGCACAGCCCATGAAATGTGTTGCGGAAAACTTCTTCCACCGCGCGTTGGATGCTTCGATGTCTATTAGATACAATGACATGGCTAATAGGCTCCCCAATGACTTCCTTGAACCTGCTGAGGAACCAATGCCACGATGCATCATTCTTTGAATTACAGATACCGACAGCAAGCAGGAAAATTTGCTGCTTGGCATTGTGGCAAAAGGCCATGAACAGAACACCCCGGTATTTTCCCTTCAGATGTGTTGCGTCAATGCTCGCAACAGGCCGGCCGAACCGGTACCCTTTCAATGAAGCATCAAACGCAATGAAGAGGTACTGAAACCTGCTTTCGTCATCTGTCTATAAATAAAATGTTGTACCGGGGTGAGTCAGTTTGAGGACTTGCAGATAAGCAGGCAAGAATGCATATGACTCTTCCGCTGTACCCAATCCAACATTGTCGTATGCAAACTCTCTTGCCCTCTATGCAACATTGTAGCTGATATCGACACCGTAGCATATGTGGATGTCATCTATGACATCCCTTGGCTTGAACACTCTTCCGGGGTTGACAAGTTTCTTACGGATGCATTCCCCGACAACCCAACTGGTTGCCTGCCTGTGTCTGACAGTGGTGAGATCGGTAAGGTGGTTATGATTATTTTCAACTTTTGTAACCATCCAATACCCACCATCTGCTAGACACATAGAACCGAACCCTTCATGTGTAACCCTCTTGTACACAACGAACAACAGTTAAGGATTTGTTAGACTTTAAGCTCTTGAATTCAAAATTTTCCCTAATGGCAATTACTGCCAAGTTAGTCAACAAATCCTTCTTCCATTTAAATACTTGATGCACCTCGATTACATCAACCATCATACTCTGCCCATATACCCCGTCAATCCGGCTACTTTCATCACCGGAACCAACATCATCGTCATAGTGAGGATCAACAGTAGCTTGGACGTCGGGTTGGACATTCGGTTCCACTGCAGGTTCGACAGTAGGAGGTGATGTACCCACTTCAGGACAAATATTCTGCTGGTCAGAAATGTGCCCATGTGGAGGTGAAGCGTTGGTTGCACATGGGATAAATTTATATTATCCAAATGATCGCACAGACTTTGGTTGGAATTTTCCCAATTTTCACCGGTCCCTGTCGCTGTCGCCGTAGGTATGTCAAACTCCGGTTCAGATGCATCTCGACGGGCTACTTCTTCCATCCCCATGTTAATACATCCACCAAAACTATCAGGCACCACAGGGTCCAAACCACCATTGTTCTCCTCAACATCTGGTAGTGTTTGATTAAGACTCCGTTGCTCTCTAAATTAAGGAGTCCTATCAACCGTGGACTCGACAGTAATGAACAAGGTATGCTTAGCCATATCTTTTTTTGCCAGTGCCTTCCAAACCATTACTGATCTATCACTGTTGACATCATACAATGGGATGTCCCGAATGCCGGTACGAACTTGCAATTGCATCTTTGAACTTGCATCCACCTGAACAACCATCAACTCCACCATAGTCCGTTGCAAGCCAGCAAAGTCAGTCTTATCATCCAAAAAAACAAAATCCAACTTCCCACCAACATACTCTGCCCTCTCGTCAAAGTGCCCACTGTACCGAACAATAGCAACATCTTCCACTACTGTGAACACGAAAGTAACATGATATTACACCATTAATTACATGAGACACACCAAGATAAAATGAAATAACAACATTTAAAGCATTAATACACGGTGTATGATTAATCATACACCACCATTATACCACTAATTACATGAAAAAACCTGCAACACAATCATATTTTGTTGATTAATTGCAACACAATCAATCAGATTTTGTATTTTTTTCAGATATGAGCTTGATTCGGAAGCCAAACAAGGCTCAGATACCAATTGTTAAGGTTTCAAAGATTACTCTTGGACCTTAACCTTGGTTGGGATAGTAAGAGTATGAGATGAGGACAGAATTTAGAGTTAAGAAGAGATAAGAAGTGATAGGGAGATGAGAAGTAGAGAGAGATATTAAAGATATTAATTTCATTCATTAAAGTTATGAGCTCTTCAAGAGGGGCTCTACATATTTATACTACTAATCCTTAAGATGGCTTAAGACTAAAGTATCTAGAGATACAATGATCCAAGATGCATGGACTAACCGACTCAACCAACAACTAACTAACTAGCCACCACTAATGACCGACATTGAAAACTAAGCTCTAGACTTCACTTATTACATGACTTAACCAAAGCTTAAGCTACTAATTACATCAAGACTTATTCTAGTCACAATACCACTTACTAATACAAGTCAATACGCTATATTCAACACCCTATTACATTTACTTAGGCCAAACAAGCACCCAACAGTAGCAACCACCAGCAGCAATAGGACAACAGCAACCCAGACACCAACAGCTCATGCTTTGGATTCTCGGATCATAACATTCCCTTCCCCTAGAAAACGTTCTTGTCCTCAGGAATAGAAAAGAGTGAAGCTATGAACACATTCAATGCAGATCAAGACTGCAATTGCACTTGCTGAAATTTGTTGCAGCTGAAACAAGCGAATGATGGACTAAATCTGTAATGCAGCAGGTGCATGATTCTTCAGGAGGTCTGCACTAATTAAACCAAACATCAACAACACACCCACAACACCTCATGATGCAGTTAACATAGCTCAGAACTCTGTCTTGCTGCTAAGAATCACAAAACGTATCAGTGCTTCTGAATTTCTGCTTGTAAAAAGCTGCACAACAGATTCTGAATGTATTAAAGCCCATAATACTGCTTATGAAGTCCTGGAACACCTCGGGAAGCCTTCCAAACTCAAACCAAGAGAACCAAGGATCAAAATCAGCTTGTAGACATTCCCAATTCCAGGTAAAACAATCTCGTATCTTGATCTTGGTGACAAAACACATGGAAATTCCATAAGAATGCAGCTGCAACACTTTAATCTTGGATCTTATCCAAAATTTGTATTGCTTACACATCCACTTAATAAACCACCTCAGACCAAGCTCAACAAACACTTGATTGCTTTCCAATTCTACATGATATGCTGCAGAACTCAAAATTTCAGCAGTGTATAACCCAAACATCCCATAGCAGCAATTATTTCCAATTTCAGCTCGATTCTTGTTCAGATGGAAGCTCATTAATGCGAACAAGTTATTACACCTTCCAAAAGCCATAATAGCACTAACCAAACTCAATCTGAACAACTCATTTACTGCTGACAGTGAAGGAATTGTAATTCTCCAAAAATTTTCAGCAGCCACAAATTCTTCTATTGCTTGTATCTTGATCGTGAACTTTTAAGATCTGAAAGTCTCAGCCTTTGCTTCCCAAACTCTTGCATAGATCACACAAATTAGGAGTTCATAAACCATTGTTGAATGCCAAAGATTCAACGTCTTAACTTGAACACCCAAAACCTTCCCAATTGTAATGCTCACGCTGCAGCTCACCATTTTCAATCTGTACAGCAGATTTCTTTGGACCCCAAGCTCATCTAGCCACCAAGCATACTTCAAATGGTAAAGATTTACTTCCTCATCAACCATGCCACACATGAGTAGCAAATAAAACAAGTGGAGACACCAACAGAGCTCTTGAACAGCTGAAAACCTCTTCAAACACAGAGTTGTTCTGTCCCAAACTACCTTGCTGATATTCACTCCCATTTCAGCTAGAGTTATCCTTGTTGTTGCATTGATCTTTTCCATCCAAACATTGAGAAGATATTGAAGCTTGTGCATATGATTTTTGCATTCAAAACAGTCACAACAGGTCACCTCAAACACATGCAGAATCTGTATCTGATCAGCAGCCTTCAGTGGCTGTTTGTTCCAATTTTCAAGTGCTATTACCTTTGTCTTTACTTGGCTTTGTGCACTTGCTGTGAGGTCATACCAAAGGTCCAACACCCCTTCAAACCATCCACAATTCATCTACCAACTAACAACAATTACCATCCCTTCAAGGAAATGCTTTTGTATGAACCGAAGCAACACCAATTCTGGAATAATTGAAACTTCAATGTCACGAGAATTATGCAGCTTGCAACATATATAATCCCTTTCCTCAAAGCTTGCTTTGATGTTAATTTCGCAATGACACATAGCCACTACCCTTTTTCCCCCAATGCTTGCACTGGCACTGAATTTTTCATCATCAAAAAGTAGCACCAGATGCCTAGCTTCTCCAATCACTTGTAATTCATCCTTTCCCAGATCAAGAGGAAGCTTGTCACAAGTACTTGCACTTAGATAAACCTTTTCTCCACACAAAAGCACACCTTGTTCGGCATCAGATAATACCACAGCAGCAACAATTGGTTTCCGAATAGAATCTAATTGTTCAATAGTGAAGATGCTTCGATTTAGCATACCAGCTTGCCATGAAGTAATACTTAACAGATTTGGTGATGTATTCATTGATATTACAGCAGTAGCATCTAATTTTTCAGCAATACATTTCAGTTCTGCAGTACCATACTCTTGTTTGTTGGCTGTAACCTCACTTTGCCCTTCTTGAGAATCACTCCTACTAGGAATCACTTTGCTCCTTGTTTTCTCAAGCATTCTTTTGATCCACGAAGAAGCTCCGAGTCTTTCCATTGATCTCACTCTTTTACTTGAGAAACACTTCTTAAATCTCAACTTTCGAGCTCTTAAGATCCCTACCCACACTTGCGATTTTCGTGCTGCAACATTCAATGGCTCTAACACTTGCAAGGATTCGCTTTTACCCTGAAATGGTGCTCCCCTTGTAGGATTGAGCTGCCACAACTTTTGAATTCCAACCATAACAAGGTTATTTTGCATCTCAAAGCATGGTGTGAGGTTTACTTCTTGATTTACATCTGCACCATCTAGCACTACTACTTCTTCAAACACACTTTAAACTTCCAGATCTAGTTGTTGTTGTATCTCTTCAACATGCACTCATCATTGCTGCTTCCTCATTCAACACCAGCACATTTCCTAGTGCCACAACCTTTGGTGAAGATTGATCTTGTATCATTTCCTTTTCCTCATGATTCACTTGTTTCCAAGTGATGTTGGAATCGTTATCCCAAGAACCCTTAATCTTATTCCAGTTGTGCATCACACTCTCACCGCTTTTATTGAGCCTTTCGTACTCCTAATTTTTCCCATGAGAGCCGGCATCTTCATTTCTTGCCTAACATCTTTAAAAGGATTGAAATGTTGGATATCCAACACACGGCAATGGTCATAGACCTTGTCTTCTAGTAATACCCTACCTGCTCTTTCAGCTTGTAAGCTTGAAGTATAAGTCACTTTTGCTTCAACCTCGAAGTTCGATTTTGAAACAATATTAACTCTTTCAAGGTCACCATAGGCATCAAACATTTCTTCAAGGACTTCCTTGGTGATGATATGACGAGTATTCACAACCTTTACTAAGAGTGTAGATCCTTGAGCGAATCTAGCAGCCATTTCATCAACAAACATCTGAGAATTTCCTCAACAGAGTCACCTTGCTTCTGATGATGAAAATCGGACATTCACAACTCTAGCTTGAACTGAAATTCTAGAAAGCAAATGTCCTTCAGCTCAATTTCGAACAACACTAACCACACAGTTTGCTTTTTGCTCCACGAACGCCGCAGAGTGCAAACCCTAACTTTCTGCAATTTGAATCAGAGAGAACTCGAACCAAAACCCTAACCACCGACGTTTCTCGAATCAACCAAGATAGGAATCTGAATTAGATTCAAACTTAGCTACACTTGCTGAATTCAAACACTTCTAACCACAATCCTCAAGAACACTGACAGATTTCTGTGATTTTTCTAAGTTCTTGTTCAATTCCACATCGAGCAAGAAGAATCAACTAAGTTTTTATATTCCTCTATGCTTAATCAACACTATTCCATCGCAATTCAGCAACAAAAGCATATTCTGATCAAATATGTAACTTGAAGTTCAGAAAACAGTTACCTCAATTACTGAATTGTAGAATCTGAATTAACCTCTTCAATTATAATTTTATGATTCAATTATAATGTCGACCAATAGCTCACTTAACATCTTCTCCAACTGATCTAGTGATTATTTGATCAATTTCGAACATGCTTCAGCACTCAACTTCAACAGATCATGCTATGCTTTAGAACTCAACTTCAGCAGCTAATGTGTGATCAATTCTTCTGAATTCAATCCAAATCAGCTTTGATGTTGAATACAATCAACAAATACTGATCAATTAAACTTTCTTCAATGAAACTCAATCAGATTTATCCCAACCGAAAGCAACTCCTAGGCCGTGCAGTTCATAATGCATATGATTGTCCACAAAAGTCTTCTCGAACAGCATTCAGAATTGAATTCTTGATCAAGTAAAACTGAACTAAATCAGTATCAACTGTATTTGTTGATTAAGTGCAACACAATCAATCAGATTTTGTATTTTTTTTCGGATATGAGCTTGATTCGGAAGCCAAATCAAGGCTCTGATACCAATTGCTAAGGTTTCAAAGATTACTCTTGGCCCTTAACCTTGGTTGGGACAGTGAGAGTATGAGATGAGGAGAGAATTTAGAGTTAAGAAGAGATAAGAAGTGATAGGGAGATGAGAAGTAGAGAAAGATATCAAAGATATCAATTTCATTCATCAAAGTTATGAGCTCTTCAAGAGAGGCTCTACATATTTACACTACTAATCCTTAGGATGGCTTAAGACCAAAGCATCTAGAGATACAATGATCCATGATACATGGACTAACCGACTCAACCAACAACTAACTAACTAGCCGCCACTAATGACCGGCATTGACCACTAAGCTCTAGACTTCACTTATTACATGACTTAACCAAAGCTCAAGCTACTAATTACATCAAGACTTATTCTAGCTACAATACCACTTACTAATACAATTCAACACCTTATTACATTTACTTAGGCCAAACAAGTACCCAACAACAGCAACCAGCAGCAGCAGCTGGACAACAGCAACCCGGACACCAACAGCTCATGCTTTGGATTCTCGGATCATAACAGTATGATAAGCCATACACCACTAATTACTTGAAACATACATATATAAGTTGATTTTACACTATTATAATTCCGCATACATCGTGTATGATTCATCATACACCACTAATTACTTGAAACATACCTATACAACTTGATTTTACACCATTATACCACGAATTACTTGAAAAAACCTGCAAAAGTTTACGTTATACTATTAAAACCAATCATACACCGTGCATGATAAGTCATACACCACTAATTACTTGAAGCATACCTATATAAGGTTATTTTACACTATTATAATCCATCATACACCGTGTATGATTACACCACTAATTACTTGAAACATACATATACAAGTTAAATTTACACCATTATACCACTAATTACTTTAAAAAACCAGCAAAAGTTGATGTTATACCATTAAAACCTCTCATACACCGTGTATGATAAGTTATATACCATTAATTACTTGAAACATACCTATATAAGTTAATTTTACACTATTATAATCCATCATACGCCGTGTATGATTTATCATACACCACTAATTACTTGAAACAGACCTATACAAGTTGATTTTACACCATTATACCACTAATTACTTAAAACATACCTATATAATTGATATTATACCATTAAAACCAATCATACACCACTAATTACTTGAAACATACCTACATAAATTGATTTTACACTATTATAATCCATCATACACCGTGTATCATTCATCATACACCACTAATTACTTGAAGCATACCCATACAAGTTGATTTTACACCATTAAAACCAATCATACACCGCGTATGATTGATCATACACCATTAAATACTTGAAACACACCTATACAAGTTGATTTTACACAATTACAACCTATCATACACCGTGTATGATTAATCATATACCACTAATTACTTGAAACACACCTAAACAAGTTGATTTCGCACCATTAAAACCTATCATACACGGTATATGATTGATCACACACACCTAATTACTTAAAACACGCCTAAACAAGTTGATTTTACACCATGAAAACCAATCATACACCGTGTATGATTGATCATACACCACTAATTACTTAAAAAGCATCTACACAAGTTGGTTTTACACCATTAAAACCAATCATACACTCTGTATGATTGATCATACACCACTAATTACTTAAAAAATATCTAGATAAGTTTGTTTTACTCCATTAAAACAAATCATACACCATTAATGACTTGAAAAATACCAACACAACATGATAATACACCATATAAACCAATCATATATGGTGTATGATTAATCATACACCATTAATGTGTTGAAAGACACCAAAACAAAATTATAATACACCATTTCTACCAATCATACACCATATATGACTTGTAACACATTAACACCAAATGACAAAGATCCATTAACGACAAATGCATGAAATGATCATTTTACCTTCAATGTCTGATCTGAAAACTATGAAATGTGTAATGACTCAACCTTGAACCTACTGCGATGCCACAATGCTTCAAACCCGCTCTTACAAAGCCGCCTTCTTCTTCCAAAGCCACCACAACCAACTACCCAAGGGCCCAAGTAGGACAAGAAAACACGCAGGACGCTGAGAATGGAGCTCGAAAATTCAAAAATAATAGAAGAAGAAGAAAGAAGAGAGAATGAGATATGAGAGAAGGAAGAGAAATGGGCAAAAAAATAATGGAAAGTCAGAAATGAGATGCTGCTATTGCATTAAATGAGGAGAGAGAAGAAGAGAGAGAGGAAGTAGACGGGTGGGGTGGTGAAAAGTTAAATTTACTGTTGTAACATTAAATGAGGAGAGAGAAGGGGAGAGAGAGAGTGGACGGGTGGGGGGATGAAGTGGGAGGGGCAATTTTGTCCAAAAGGGTCTATTTAGGGTTAAGGGGGTTGGAAAAAGATTGGGGGGGCCGAGGGGTCTAATCCGTATGATTTCCCAAATTTCAAACCACATATATATTTTTTTTATCAGTCAGACCTCATCAATTAGAGTGCATTACAGTCGAGTAGAGTAAACCTAATAATTATATTAATATTTAAATTTCAATTGAGTGTTATCTGGTGCGATCTACGGAGAGTATTCATAATTTGAAAAAAAATAAAATGTTATGTCCACATGTCTCATTATTTAAACTTAAATTATTATTTTCAACTACTATTTATGGAAACTTTTTTTCAATTCTTAAACTATTTTTAAAAAAATGTCACGCTAAATTTCAAAACCTTGCATGCAAATGTTCAAAAAAAATGCAAGTCTCCAACTTAAATGCAAGAGTGAATTCATTAATAAGAAAGTCATGGCCCATAATGCTTGAAATTGGAGTTTGGAGGTTTTGAGATAAGAGGAAGGCTTTGCAATAATGTATGAGATAGATTTAAATTTTAATCATGTATTCAATTTTGCTTGAATTCGTACTCAGTTCACTATTTAAGTACTCGATTTTATTTGAGTATTCATTTCTTACACATATCAAGGTTCAATATATATCTCTCTATATTATAGAGAAGTTCTCCCTTCCCTCAAAACTCTCCAAATCACAATTCTAGAAATTATAGAGGGGGGTTTTTAAATATTCATAATGAAAAGAAAAGAAAATTCAAATATATGTCATAAATCTCTCATAAAAAAGGAAAATAAATAACATAACAATTTTCATAGCAAAGTAGCTTGGTTTGACCAATCAAGGTTAGACCTATCAGCACAGCGGGTTGTTGGTTGGATGGTGAGTCAGGCCAAGCTCGATTCAAAGAAAAAAAAGTTATTGACCTATTGACCCATCTTGATATGGCACCTAGGTAGCCCTGATTTTACCTGCCAATTGGGCTGGTAAAGTTGGTTTAGATCATTTGTCAAGTTGGGCATGCCTAACAGTGTTCCACTCTCCGAGCATCGCATGGGATAATGCTGGTACGTCATTAGTACGACCTCGGATTGGACTCGAGTACTTGTTTATTACATATAAATCTTTTGTATTATTTATAATTTCCTTTGTTCTACCTAAACCCTCTTTAAATATACAACAAGATAGTGTATTTCAAATGAGTACACTTCGAGTATATCAAATGAGTAAAATATTAAGTTGAGTACCAGTTTGAGCATCAAGTCAAGTTAATAATTATGTAACAAGTTGAATATTAAACTACTTAAGTTGTACTCATTTATTAATCAGGTATCGTTTTAAAATACAAATACTGAACTCATAGAAATTAACTCCATTTACTCACTGACAAAATGTCTTCATCATTGCCAAAATGTCGACACAACTACCGCAACACAATTACCCACTACTAATTTAGAGACCTAATAGTTTATCTCCCAATTCTAAAAGCAAAAAGTCTTGCATTCAAAAGTTTAACAATCCATTTCTCAAATATTGATTTCCCTCCTTAGGAGAGCTATTGTTGCACTCCTATATGACCTTTTGTACAATTATACTTGTTTGCTCTTTTACATTGAAAGAAGGTAAATTATGGAGTAAATTATAGAACATCTACCTCACTTTTGACTCAAAAATTAAAAATCCCCTCATTTTTTAAAAATCCATCACTTTGCCCCAATCATTTTTATGAACTTCTTGCCCCTCAAAAGTAAGGAGTTAAGTGTTTAATTTTATTTTACCCGAAATTATTACTTATGTATATAGGGTTTGAGTATTTATTATTTAGATAATTTAAATTTTATATATATAATTAAATATTGTGAGTTTTGAAAATTTTGTCACATAGGTACCTGAGTTAGAGATCGGTAAATTTTTCCTACTCCTAAGAAGTGAAAGTTGCTGGCACCCACCATACTTTGCTTTGGGGCCGATCTCTTGTATCGAAGCAAATAAATAGAAAAATAGAAATAGAAATGAATAGATGTCATAATTAGGGTAATTTTTACTTGAAAATGCTTATGTTACATATAATTATGATAATATGTACAAGTAATGTCTATATTTAGTAAGAATATAGCAAATTACAGTCAATTTAACAATATTCCAATGGAAAGTACTATTATGTTGCCGAAATAATAAGTGATGCCAATATTGTTAGGCAAAAAATCGTAGGACTACAACAAAGAGTACCTATATATTGTGCAATCTTTTTCGCGATGAAGCTTTTTTGTGAAAATCCTCCGATTAGTAGATGATACTTGATTTAATGACAACTTCAAACTTGATGGTCATTGAGTGATAGAAGTTTTAAACTTCATGTTACCTTAATATATATATATATATATATTGAAATATCATGATATATTGGTTATATATGAAATATGGGTGACTAAGTGATAAATTCCATTTTGATGAAAAACTTTTATTTATCTAATATCTAATTGCTGATAATAATAAAAATTTATCACTGATTTACCAAAAAAAAAAAAATAATAATTGCTGATAATTCCTCAATTAAATGGACATTTATGTATTATTATTATTACTACTATTATTTAATTCAGAATTTGTGCTTTTAATTTTTTTTTAATTTAAATTTGCTCCTTTTTATTTAGAGAAATTTTTTTAAATTTATTATTAATGATTAAATATTTAATTGAGAATAAATATGCTTTCGTTGTGTACTATAAAGAAAACCTGTTTAACTTTGAAACTTTTAAACTTAATGATTTCGTTAACGTTTTAATATTAAAGAATAAAGATTTTGGAAGAATGAGTTGTTCAGGAGTTTGTGGAGCAATTGTACTGCTAAAATTTTAAACAGGTGGGCTGGAAATTGCATTGGCAACTTCAAGCAGGCAACTTTGATCCATAAGAAGTTATAAGGCGACTTACCAATCAAATCAAAGCTCTCAGATTGATCTATTTAAGCGTAGCTGCTTTGTCTCTGGCCTCTCCTATTTTCAACAAATCAGGTCTCTAAATGTGTTTTTGGCTACTTTTACACTTTATGGATAATATAGCGGCATTTTTATAATTTTGCATTTTTAGGGCTTTATATAGTTTCTTTACAAATAGTCTCATGGCTAGTTGTTTACTGAATCAATAAAATTTTAATATAAAAATCTTAGTTTTCTCTCTCTCATTTCGATGATTCCAAATTGGTTTTTGATCTTTATGTGTTCAAATTGATTCCTAGGTTTCTCTCTGCATCAATTGGTATTAGGGCAAGATTCGTTTGGTGTGATGGCAAATCAATGTAGTAACAAAGCAAACCCTACCAATGTTGGTTGTGGGGAGGCCAATCTATGGGTTGAAGAATAGAGGTGTGAGATGGCTAATCTTCGTGAGTTGCTGCGTCGTGCTCTCGGTGTTGACAATAACCCTAATCCTATCCAGCTTGCAGTTGGTGTTCGTGTTGTGGAAGTTGCCAAAGCTATCTTGGCCTAAACCCTAATCCTCGTTACAATCTCAATTCATGGAATTTTAGGGATAGTGACTTCTCCGATTTGAATGAAGCATTTGAAGATGGTGGAAGAGCAAGGAGAAGTCCAACCCCTTGTTACAGTCGGGATGAAGGTGGTTACCATATCAAAGTTGAGTTACCTACCTTCAATGATAACTTAAACATTGAAGATTTCCTTGACTGGCTGTCATAGGTCAAATGTTAACTTCGATATGATGGACGTTCCCGAGCATAGGAGGGTTAAACGAGTGGCTTACAAACTGAAAGGTGGCGCTTTGGTTTGGTGGGACTAGGTGCATCAAAATTGCAAGAGAAAAGGCAAGGACTGAATCAGGAGTTAGAGAAAGAAGAGGAAGTTTTTGAGGGGAAGATTTCTGTTACCAAATTATGAGCAACATTTATTCTAGATGTACAAAAATTGCATGCAAGGTAACCTCTGCATAGCTGATTATATTGTTGAATTTCTGAGACTCATGGTGTGAATCACCTAGCTGAAACAGAGTGCATCGAGCAATAAATCTAGGGGTAAAATTATCTATTAAAGGAAAAAATCTGATTGCAAGTGTAGTGGAATATGGATGAATGATATAATATGGAACCGAAAAGCTAAGTTGAACGAGATCAATATTTGAGCCAAATTTCAGAGGCGGAAAGTTGCAGAATCGTCTAACCAATTGTCAATCAGGGGCAAATCACTCGCACCCGCCCTAACCATCGTGCCGGCAGCCGTGTTGTCAAGAACTCCGGGAGACCTGCCACTAACATCATCAACCAAATACACACCAATTTTAACGGAGCTGGGACGGCACCGTTTTTGAGTAAATTGCCATGTGGTTATCATGAGAGGTTCTCCTCGAGGGGAGGCAGGCATTAGGGCACTAGAGTAACGATGTCTTGGGCCTACTTCTTGGAAAACATTATTATCCTTGACAAGGGTATCAGCCATTTGAGGCTTGAGATTGCTGAAGGGTGAAATAAGCTTGAGCTTAAGGGGCTTCCTGGAAAGCTACAAGAATAGTAGTTTTCAAGCTCGAGGAAGTTACTTAGAGTGCAATTTTAGTTGCTTCGGTCTTAAGCTTAATTCAGGGGAACATGGAGCTTCTAGAGGGAATTTCTACTAAAATTACGGACGTAGGCGTCAAGGATTACCCCCAAAACTCAAGGCACATTGGTGAAGAATAAGTGCATGAAAAAGAAAAGCTTAGTGGCAAGACGTTGGTGAAGTTGCTGTTAAATGGAAGCAACTGTTATTTTATCCTTCTATAAATAAAGGACTCTGTGTCAGTCTAAAATAGTACACATACACTCAAGACAAAACTTCTTCAAGTTTTTTACAGCACACTTGTGCTCTTTTCTTAGGAATAGTGTGACATAGCTAGGCATAGCATAACATTGATCTTTGTTGTACTTACCTCCATAATAATAAGGTTATTTGGCTTCAAGTATGACTTTGTACTTTTAATTTGTTCTTACAAATCGACTAGTTGAGATTTGAGGCTTTAGTTTAAGGCTTTGATGGCCAAGGCTTGGTCCCTTGATTGCGTTGGTCTTAACACTACTGTCACTGCTTGATAAGTCAGGTGACCTTAGGTTCACGTCATTGATTAGGGATTTCACGGCCAAGGCTTATCCGTTGATTGCGTTGGTCATAATCCAGTGACCTGAATATGATTTCCTTCACTTAATCTTGTCAAACCTAAACTCATTCGAGTTATTATAAGTCAAGGGTGCCAATCTTGAAGGCCTGATTGACTCAGGCTTGTAAGTGAACCATTGAGCTCCTAGATTTTTGTCCACCTTAGTTCCTGACTTTTAAGTGTACGAGAAAAGATGTTTGTGGGCCCCGCTCCGTCACTGTAACTGTCATTTGAGTTAGGTCCTTATTATTTAATTTTTTTGTCATAAAAATACTTAAAAATCCAAAAAAAATACTTAACAAAGTCTTCTTAATTGAAGGGTAAGCAGAACCCATTATATAGCCGAAGTCAGATACACCAACACACAGCAACCTTTTCTACGAAAACGATGGGTGGTTGAGGTTAAAGACTTGCTGTTCGTAATTAGGCTCACTCCCGAGTCGCGGTGAGTCTCTTTTGGACATTTGTTTTGTTTTCACATTTATGGCTACGGCATACACATCATTTGAATCAAAATGGAGCAAACATGCCTTTTGGCGACCACAGTGGGAGGCTTGAAATGAGACTTCATCGTCTTTAGCCCATTATGGATTACTAAGACGTAATTGCCGGCCATTCGTCGATGATCAGAACCCGGAGGTCTAGTGCTCTCATGCATGAGGAATCGGAAAGCCTAGCCCTTATCGGGTCCCCGCTTAAGTGTCCTCTAGAACAAAGTCTCGTATCTCGAAGGGATGAAACGAGCCATAGCCATGGCAACAAAAGTGGTAGTGATGATGCATCCCAGAAGATGAACGTATTGGGCTCAACGGCCGTTCTCGCAAGAGTTTCATGGCTATGGCCAAGCATCGTTTAGAGATTATGGACCAGAGGGTTCAACAAATAATGAGAGAAGTCTTCAAGAGGCAACATGTAGAAATAGAGCACAGTCTTACGGCTCCGCATGAAAACTCTGTAGCTATGAGAGCCGTGATTAATGACGTTGGAACCTCTATGAATGAAAGGCTACATAAAGAGACTGATAGAATCTTGGTAGAAATGAATTCCATCTGTCCTCTACTGCTACCCTTATTGCTAAGGATGTGACTGGGCAGACAGTGGTTGAAGTTGAGCCCATTTTCGTTAGACAAGTTGAGACTCACAATGGCCTGGTCCAAGCCATTAGGGCGGATATATGGCAACTAAGGTTTGCACCACCTCCATCAGTGCTAGCTGGTTATCCCCATGAGACCCCTTCAAGTTCACCATTTCCAGTCATACGGGTCGACTATATGGTCCCTGAGAGAACGGAAAACCCATTTGTGGCTAACCCATGTGTCATACACTTGGAATCAAGCCATAGAAATGAAAGCGTTTCTCATGGAGTTGTAGGCCCTTCCAATCAGAGTTTTTCACTGACCACGAGTGACCTTAATCCTACTATGCCATTGATTCCTATCCTTAAGGTAGGGAGGTACAACTGCTCTCACCCTCTTCAAGCAGCTGAGGCTACCTCGAGGCCCACTCAATGCCTTGAGATAGGAGTGATAGGTCAAGTCCCTATTATAGGGACCCATAATTCTCATCCTGAAACTCTTCACGCTTACCTTATTGGGGGGCAAATTAATAACCCAAGTCCTCAAGATCATGACTTGAGGGTTGATCAAACAAGGAAGAACCAACAACCTGTTGGTACCGATGTGCCTCCAGGAGCACCATGTAACCTAGGTTTTGTTAGAACATACTTCATGACCAACCAAGCTCATGGCCATTAGTATAGAGGGGTTTATCTAGGGATTGGGAAGCAACAACAGTTCTCGTACCCAATTGTGATGGGTGCTCTAGGGTATCCCATAGATCCTCCTCAAGATCCTTACCACTTGGGAGGCAATGGAAAGCGCATAATCATGTGCCTAATCTTCCCCTCCAGGATTAATTGGCTGCCCTCATTGAGCAAAAGTATGGGCTGGGTCTTGCAAGGGTCAATAGGCCCTTGTATAGTAAACCTTACCCTAACTACATTGACGGGAATTACCTTTTCCTTAAGGATGAAAAATCCTCGAGTTTACGCTCGTCTCAAGGGAAGGGACTATTTCTGCTCTCGAGCTCCTGGCAAGATTCAATTTCCAGTGTAGGGAAGCAGCAAATAACTAATATCTCATATTAAGGCTGCTCCTTAATTCATTGACTGCGACCCCTTTCCAGTGGTATATTAGCTTCCCATGTAATTCTATTTATTGTTGGTATGACATGGCCAGATAATTCTAGGCTCAATGTTCTAGAATGGAGTTAGGAACTTCCTTGTCAGACGTGGCTCAAATGGGACAAAAGTCAGGGGAATCAGTGGAAGAATATACTAACCGGTTCAACCGAGCTTGGTTAAGATGCATTGTAGCCCTTCCCGAAGCTTAGATATGCTAAGCTGGCTCCAAATGGCTTGGACATTAAATTTAGGAAGAAAATCGAAGGCTCTAACTTTACGACGCTTCTTCAATAGGTAAAATGTGCCGGTAGATACGAGGCAGTCTTAAAAGAAGAAATCTTTAAGAAAAATAGCATGTATAGAGAATATGTACATGGCTTAATTGAGGAGGAAGAGGATCCTCCATACGAAATCGACGTAGCTGAGTATGCCAAGGGGCCGTGGTTTGTAATCCTTTGATTAAGAAGGATATTAAAGCCAGGAAGTCTTATCAATCCCAAAATTTGGGAAAACATTCATTTAACCTCTCTAGAGCTGATGTAATATTCGATTGGCTTGAGGCAAATAATAAACTTAAGATCAAGGGTAAACACAGAAAACCAGATCCCAACTTGAATAAAGGAAGGGTATACTATAAAGGGCACAATTCGTTAACTCATTTAACGAAAAACTGCCTGATCTTTAGAAATGTAGTTCAAGACGCCATCAAGGCTAGAGAATTGATCTTCCCAAGGGAAGGACATATAGGTGTCGACAAAGACCCATTCGCTAGTCCTCTTCATGTCAAAGTTGTTGAAAGTGTTGACAAAATTAAGCCCTGTTGTCTGGGCTAACCCTTTTTTTTTATACAGGAAGAAAATGGTGCTCAGTGACAATCAGAAGGCTTCGGTGGGTAGCCATCTTTTTGAAGCCAGGGTCCACAAGGGCAAAAAGGTCGAGCATACGGATCTCGAAGATCCAGTGACTGGGTCCAAGCCTCCTACTATAGTAAGGGGCCAACTCATAAGAGACTCGAAAGGTGGGCTATTCTCTCATCTTTGGAAGGTCGAGAAGCTTGGTCAGATCACCCTACCAAGAACCCCCTAGTTCGAAAGGCAGCTGAGGACAAGGAGGAGTACTCCCCTCTTAGCATTAACTTAACGGAATCATTGGATCGCGACAACCCAACATGGTCTGACATTGAAAATGACTCCCGTGAAGAAGACTTCCCCCCAGCCTATGGACAAATCTCGAACTTCAGAGGTTAATCACAGAAAACAACCTTGAGATTTGGACATGGCAATTAGCAGTGTTCTACAACAAGGAGAGGATATACCCATGGTCGATAGCCCCGAGAAGGAGGCAAACCAAGAATCCAAATTTAATTCGGGACTCTGCCTTAAAAGGTGGACATCAGAACTGTCATACCCTTTCCCCTAGAATTCATGGCAGCTGATACCCAAGAAGGTCTCAAGGGTGATGTGATAGCATCAGATGATGAGCCTCAAGTCGTGCTCGTGGATGAAGTAGTAATGGCTCAACATACACTTGACCCCTTATCTTTTACATTTAATGCTTCAACATCGAAATTGCTTGATGATCTTCCTGATATAATGAAGATGATGTTTAATGGACCTAATACCACCAATAAACACATCAATCCCCTATATATCAAGGCCAAATTTGATGGCATTCTAATAAATAGGGACTTGGTGGATAATGGTGCAGCTATCAATGTCTTGCTTCCATATATATTGAGGTTCATTGGTAAGTCTCGAGAAGACTTAAATCACCTCAAATGTGGCGATCTGTAGCTTTTCTAGAGCTACTATCAAATTTGAGAGAGTTATCCCCATTGACTTAACTATTGGCTGCTTAAGCAAGTTAACAGCTTCTGTATGATGGAAACTTCCTCGAGCTACAATGCTTTGCTTGGTAGGGATTGGCTACATGCCAATTATTGTATCTCATCCTCACTTCACCATTTGTTAATCTTCTGGAACCATGACAAGTATGAGGCCTTTTTAGCAAATAACAGGTCATTCATGGCTTGCTCCAACTATATTGAGGCAAAATTCTACAAAGATGAAGTGGAACCCCCAAATGTCAAGAAGGGCACTTCACAATCAGCCAAACAACAAGACACGCTAGCCATCTTTGATATCCCACTAACTGAAGCTAAGGTTAGTCAAGCGGATGTCGAGTTTGAGGATTCTGACTTCTAGGGATACATGAGGGCCCTTCGTGACGAAGAGGACTCCCATGGCACTCCAGAATCTCAATGCGGGGCCACCGACCTCCCAATAATGGCCCGAGAGGTCATTTCCTCACCATTAGCAATGTTCGTTGCCTAGCACGTTGAGGATCGACCCCAGGCTAAGCAATCATTTCACTGTTTTCAAGTCCATGCAGTGCAAGAGAAGGAATTGGAGCTCTCAGATCTAAAAGTAGTACCAGCCAAAATGGAGGATCTAAGGGCTAATGTCCAAGACCCCTCTTCGAGGTTGGGTTCGATAAAGAATCAAAGAACTACCTATCTGAGCGCTCTGCTTTCTGAAGAGCAGTAAGTGTAATATGTGACTTTGCTCTACAAATTCAAGGATTGTTTTGCTTGGGATCATCATGCGAAGCCTGGCCAAGACAAAAAGTGGTGGAGCATAGACTTCCTATCAAGTTAGGCCCAAAGCCCGTCATTCGGGGCTAGAGGAGATTCTTCAGTGTCAGGGAATAGTCCATCTAAACATGGCACATCGTGGGATGGGGCAAAGATTAGCCCTAGGGAACTAGAAGGCAATGATGAATCTTCTTCAAATAGCCAGGAGAGGTCCTCTATGATGGTGTTGAGATCAACTAAATTCTAAAGCACATCAAAGATAACTAAGTGATTGGTTTGAAGAAACCGAGCCAGTTGTTCAATAGGACTATCTGCCTGAGGAGGAGAAACAGCCACAGCATATGAGAGTTATGCCTTTATTAGATTGAAGGGAAGTAGAAGATTGAAAAGTGTTTTGAGTTAAGGAATTCAGCTATTCAAGAATCAAAGCCAGAGAATTCAAGTGTGCTTGAGGACAATGAAGAGAGAATAGAGCAGAAAGTGAAAAGTCCAAACCCTTACCGTTAAACTTAGAAAGATGCAGGAAGGAAGAGCAAGCAACGTACAGTATTCTTTCGAGCTTCCTCTAGCCATTAAGGATCAAATCAAGTGGACTTTTTACTCATTGTAAATTTAAATTTACCAAAGGCTAAAATGGGGGCATTTGTTTACACCCTAATTTTAATAGGGCCGGGACAGTGCCATTTTTGAGTAAAGTGCCACGTGGTTATCACATGAGTTTCTCCTCGAGTGAAGTTAAACCTTTGGGTACTAAAGTAATGGCATCTTAAGCCAAATTCCTGGAAAACATTATTACTCTTGACAAGGGTATCAACCACTCGAGGCTCGAAATGGCTGAAGGGTGGAATAAGCTCGAGCTTAAGAAGCTGCCAGGAAAGCTATAAGAATGGTAGTTTCCAAGCTCAACGGAGTTACTTGAAGCACAATTTCAGTTGCTTATGCCTTACGCTTGATTCAGGGGAACATGGAGCGTCTAGAGGGAATTTCTACTAAAATTATGGATGTGGCATCAAGGATTTCCCTCTAAGACTCAAGACATGTTGGTGAAGAATAGGCGCGTGAAGATGAAGAGCTTAGTGGCCAGACGTGGGTGAAGTTGTAGTGAAAATAAGAGTGGTCGTTGTTTTCCTTTTTCTAAATAAAGGACTCTGCTTCAATCCAAACTAGCACATATACACTTAAGACAAAATTTCTTCAAATTTTTTACAGTACACTTGTGCTCTTTTCTTAGGAGTAGTGTAACTTAGCTAGCCGTAGAGTAACATAGATCTTTATTGTACTTACCTTTATAGTAATATAGTTCTCGAGCTTTAGGTATGACTTTCTAGGTTTAATCTATTCCCACAAATCGACAAGTTGATATTTGAGACTTTAGTTTAAGGCTTTGACAGCCAAGGCTTTCTCCCTTGATTGCATTGGTCTTAACACTACTGTCATTGCTCGATAAGTCAGGTGAACATAGGTTTATACCATTGATTAGGCCTTTGATGGCCAAGGCTTGTCCCTTGATTGCTTTGGTCCTAATTAATTGACCTGAATACGATTTGCTCCACCTTAATCTTATCACACCTAAACTCATTCGAGTTATTATAAGTTAAGGGTGCCAGGCTTGAAAACCTAATTGACTCGGGCTTATAAGTGGATTGCTAAGCACTTGGGTTTGTATGCACTCCAGTTCTTGACTTATAAGTATACGAAAGTGTCTGTGGGCCCTGCTACTGTAACTTCCACTTGAGTTAGGTCCATATCTTTTAATTTTCTGTCATAGAAATATGTAAAATCCACAAAAGTACTTAACAAAGTCTTCTTAATTGAAGCATAAGAAAAACTCACAGTATAAACAAAGTCAGATACACCAATATACCACAACCTTTTCTCAGAAAACGGTGAGTGGTTGAGGTCAAAGATGCGCCGTTCGTAACTAGGCTCACTCCCTAGTCTTGGTGAGTCCATTTTGCACGTTTATTTTGTTTTCACATTTATGGTGACCACGCACATCATACGAAACAAAATAGAGCAAACAAATATAACTCTAAATCCAAGAAACAGTTTGAGCTCCTGCGTGGATTGTTTGTTGCTTTGATGGACCAAAATGATTAGTCAAAGTGCGTTGACTTGAATCTTATGTACGTTGGGTAACGGCATGAAGTGTGGCTGGAACAATTGTTTGACATGGAATCTATAGTCTCTAATATGATAAAGATATCCCCTTAGTTGATTAGAAAATATATGAATAGATTTTAGAATCTTTGGCAAAGTGTTCCACAAATTTGACATTTAGAATTAAGACAAAAATTATCTTTGTATTATTGAATTGTTTGAGAATGGCGAGTCGAGAACTAAGGCAAGAGATGTGAGAAAAGTAACGATAGTGGCTAAGGTTACTTTTCCTCACGGATATGTACTAGAGTGGTTAATTGTCGCAATAAAAGTTATTTGAAAAGTTCTCGAGTGGATATATATTTAATTCTAAAGTACAATAAATATTATTTAGTAGAATTAAGTTTTACTATATTGTAATAGATTATTATCATGAGATAATAATCATATTTGACCCATTTCGAGTTAGAGTTAGATTATCCATGAGGTCTCTTCTCAAGCTTCAATTTAAGCACTATTTGATCATATTTAAATTAAATTCATGATACGAATTATATATTTATATGGTGAATAAATTAATTTTGCTAAATATAATTTATAAAAGGAATTATTTTCATAAGGTGAATAAATTAATTTTTACCAAATAATATTCACGAAATAAATTTATATATGTGGGAATTAAAAAAAAAGGAAAAAAATAGACAAAAAATGCTTCAGAGAGGTAGTTGGTATGTCATTGTCATTGACAAGGTGATTGGGTAAAGTAATGTGTGAAAAAGGGTTCAAAAGTGGAGGTTGAATAGTGAAAGGAAAAACATCCTCGTGAAACCTCACATCCCATGGCATAAATATCTCCTTTTTTTGCAAGTCATAAAGCTTATAACCCTTTACCCCAAAAGGATATGCCACAAAACATTTGTCCTAGCTCTAGGGGAAAACTTGTCTCTTTAAGTAGGCAAAGTTGGGGCAAAACACAGACATCCAAATGGCTTAAGATGGGAATATTCAGGAGTCTTGTGAAACAGGAGCTCATATGGGTCCTTTTGTTTAACAAGCGTGAAGGAAGTTTGTTAATGAAATGTATGGCAGTGAGCACACATTCACTCCAAAGGAAAAGGGGTGAGTTAGCTTGAAAGTGAAGAGCACGCAACATTAAGAATGTGTTCATGTTTTCTTTCAATGGCATAATTTTGTTTAGGTCTACCCACATTAGAGGTCTGATGGATGATGCCATGATCAAGAAAGAAATCAGTAAGTTAGAACTCTTTTTCTTTGTCACTACCCAAGATTTTAATTGGTGTTTCAAATAGGGACAAGATATGATTATAAATTGCAGGTATCCACTTTGCCACTTCAGACTTAAGTTTCATCATATAAAGCCCAGTTGTCCTTCTACAATCATCAACAATGGTTAAAAAATATATATGCCCAAAGATAGATTCCTCATGAAAAGGACCCCAAATGTCACAATGAATGATATCAAGAGGATTGGGGAAAATATTATTATTGCATATGAAAGATAATCTTTTCTGCTGTGCCATGGGACAAACAAGACAAGTAGCATATATCTATTATTCATTACATGAGGTACGAAAGGTTATAAAGCCTCTCTTAGCCACTCCAATCATAATCGATCTGGTGTGGTCCTATGTAACACAACTGTTAGCGGTAAAAGAACAAGTCAGATTTTGTGAGCTACATAGCTGTCCAACAAATAACATATTGTACTTAAATTGAGGAAGGAAGAGGACATCACCAAGATAAAAATCTGAACCAAGTTTAACTGTGCCTTTGTTAGTAACTTAAGTGAAGTTGCCATTAGATAGAGCGACATGTCCTTCCATAGTACGAGTCATTTCATTAAGTTGGATGATGTTTCCACACATGTGATGGGAAGCACCATAATCAATTGTCCAACAATTTTTGAATTTATCATGGTTTGAAGAGGAAGAAGCAAAGGAAAGAAATGAGGTAAGTGTCCTTATACCCGATAGTGACATCGTCAGACTAGAAGCACTATCAACATTAGCTGAA
Organism: Simmondsia chinensis; assembly: GCA_018398585.1. Taxonomy (NCBI): domain Eukaryota; kingdom Viridiplantae; phylum Streptophyta; class Magnoliopsida; order Caryophyllales; family Simmondsiaceae; genus Simmondsia; species Simmondsia chinensis. The sequence goes on along the minus strand of JAGTTD010000009.1, from coordinate 22,247,144 downwards.
GCAATTTCTTTGCTAACACTTCCTTTGGAAGAGTTTACCATGTGACCACTCAGCAATATCATGAGTTGCTGGCATTGGTTTGGAGTAAATGAAAGCATAGCCTTTTCCCTGGAATCACTAGTACTGGGAAGCACAGCCTTGGAATTGTTGTTTCCCTTTCCCTTGGGCTTGTATCTTAGAGGATGGCCATGCAATTTGTTAGCACTTCCGAATGGTATGCCCACTAATACAACAATGTGTACGTATAAGACGCTCCTTTTTGTAATACTTAGGCTGCATCTTGCCTTCTTTAGATTTTCAAAGCATGGCAACATTCTCAATAGGAGCTATCTACTAGCCTTTAGGAATGCTTATCTCATTTTTTTTTTTCTCCCTCTTGGGTGATCTTGACAAAAACAACATTAATAGATTGTAAAGGTTCTAGCGACAATATCTGATCCCTTACTGAATTGTAGCTACCATTTAGTCCCATCAGGAAAGCCATGATATAGTCTTCTTGTCTAGCTTCCAACATAGCCTGAATATAGCGACATCCTATCACACCACACGAACAAGATGGAATAGTTTTATAATCGATGAAATCATCCCATAGTGTTTTAGCTTTGAAAAAATAGGCAGTAATCGTCATCGTGCCTTATTTCAGTTCTGAAATAGCTTGCTTAACTTGAAAAACCCTAGGTTTGTTCTTCTGCAAATACCGGTCTCTAATATCTGCCAACATCTCAGCAGCATTACAAGCATTGTTTACACTAGTGCCAATGTCTGTAAATATTGAATTACTTATCCATGAGGTGATCATCGAATCACATCGATGCCACTTCTCGTACATAGAATCACCCTCTTCAGGTTCTTCAATTTCACCTGTAATGAAACCTAGTTTGTTCTTTTATCGAAATGATCTCTTCATCGATGTGGTCCAAGTGGTGTTGTTCTCTGGCCCATTCAGCACTTGCTTAACCAAAACCATACTTGGCCCATCGCTATCACTGAGACAGAATGGTGAATCATAAGGATCGTTAAGGCGAAGGTATTGCATGTTGGATGATTCCTTCTGTCCAATTTCATTATGCCTTTCTCTACTTTCAATCTTGTTTGAAATGCTCTCAAAGTACAAATTTGCCATGGAAATTCAAAAGAACAAAGCAAAAGAAACCAGAAGAGGAAGAAGATTGTAGAAGAAGAAACCAGAGAGAGAAGGAATGAAAAGATAATGAGAGAGAAAATCAATGATGACCTAGAATCGGGAATTGCAGCAGAAATCAGCTAGTGCTATGATACCTTATCAGACTTCTATCAGTGACAGTGACAATTGGAGAGAGAAAAGAAGAAGGAAAAATGCATGTGTATGTTATTTGAGCAGCAAAACAGTATATATATATACATAAGAGGAAAGCAAAAGCATGGGAAAACCGCCTAACTAAAAACTGAAACGAACTATCTTATGATATTAACATAATATCTAAGACTATAAAAGATATCTAATTACACTAGAATGCTAATAAGAGGCGAAATTAAATTTTGTTAACATCAGGAGTGTCCTTATTATAATTTAGAAGTTGTGGATTACATTGATGTTACAATTAATTCGGGGGTGTCTTCAATTAAATTAGAAGTTAAAGGGGTCACACTAATTCTGATCAATAGTTCAAGATGTGTCTTTGATGAAATTAAAAGTTTAGGGCTCACTAAAGTTCAAGGGGTTCATGTGAATTTTATCACATGAATTTTGGCCCTCGGGCTTCTTAGTGTTAAAAAAAAATTTTTTTCTTAAAATTCTTAAATATTTGGAAATATTTAAATACTTAATTAGTTCTATTAAGAAAAAAAATTTTAAACATTTAAATATAAATTAAATTAAATGTTTAAGAAATAATTTTAGAAATTTATAAAAATCTGAAAATCACTCCCGAAAGGTGACCTATCCCAACCAACATCATCGCTGATACTAACCTCATGCCACCGGCAACATAAGTGTTGTAGCTTTCTCCTGCTTTGCATTAGTTTTTTTTAATTCACTTAAAGTATATATTAACTATGTAAATATGTTATTAAATATATAAATACCTTTATATATTTAAAATATTTCTCAATATTTTAAATATTTTTTAACATGTGAAAAAATTGTAAAATATGAAAAATAATTTTCTAACTATTATTGAGTATTTTTATAAATATTTAAAATATTTTTTAAATACTTATAGCATATTCTTAAATATTAAAAATATATTTTCAAACATTTCTTAATATTTAAGATGTTTACAATTGTTTTTCAAATATTTAAAATTTTTTTATATTTTTTAAATTATTTTAAAGGGAGATGACGCTTTGCCGTTAATTGATTTATTTTTAATTATTTGTTATGTTCCATAACAGAACAATAACAGAGTTATGAAATGATATTTAAAAAAAATTGTTGAAATTTAGTAACTCAAAAATATTTTGAAATTTTAAAACTTATTGCCATTGTTATGAGAAAACACTAATATTAAAATAATTTAATATTTTAAATTAGATATTATTTTACTAAATGTCCTAACATTAATATTTTTTGCCCTGAGACTATAAATTCCTTTTAAAGCACCTAAAATTTAATTACCAAAACATCGGAGTCTTTGGACACGAGATTTAATCTTGCACGTGGCTTTTGCATAAGCCATTTCTCTTGTTTGCTTACCTTCTGGGTCCCACAGACAGTTAAGAGAAACAGACGTGGTGTGGGGACCCACAATTGAAAAGCCTCATATCGTTCTTTATTCGTAAAAAAATTTTGACGGCAAACTTGATGTTAATTATGTTGCCGATACTGTCTATTGTTTATATCTTTGTAAGTTCTGTAAGTCAATATAATTCATTCTAAATTGTCAACAGCAATGGTTTTATATTTGTAGTTACATCACACAATTTAGTTTATATTGAATAAGTTTATTACCTTTAAATAAATAATAAAGTTATTCATTAGTGTGGTGTACTTTTTCAAAAAACGGCTGACGTTGATGCCTTTTTTTCTTTTTCCACTTGATATTTGGATGGGTGAATCTTGTGAATGTAATTGTATTTACACAGTTGCTTTTAACTCGAATTCAAATAGATTTATGCCACTAAGGTGAGTTGTTTTCTGGTTTTTTACACTGTCATTTTAAATATGTCATTTAATTTTTCTTTTTTACATATTTTCATTGTTGTTTAATATACTTTTATTCAGTTTAATCATGGTTTTATGGCTGTATTTATGTCCTACAACCCAAGTTCATTTTATTTATACTGGTCCTTAGTTTTCCGTAGGATTTTAGCATTAATATTTGAAATGATTTGATGAAAATTAGTTTCTTGGTATATCTACTAGAGATTTATTAGTTGCAACTTTTAAAAATTAACTAATGAGTTTAATTTTTATTAATCAAAATAATTAGAATCCTAGGATTGCAATTGTCAACTATTTCATTAAGGTTTAACTTATGCAATATTTTTAAGAAAATGAGGAGTCTCTCAATATAATAAATAATATTGTTTGCCAAACTGTGTAAGTATTATCATTTTAGAAACAGTTATTGTAGAAGTACTTTTGTTTTAAATATTTTCAATATAGGTATTTTTGTTTGAAAAAATTTTAATTTTTGCTTTTACTTCTATTCTAAGGAAGAATTACTATGTTCTTCATTTGCTTAAACGATGAAATATAGCTTATGTTTCCGTTTAAAATTATTTTTATTTCTAAGCCAAATAACCTCAAATGATGAAAGAAGTTCTTTTCCGTAGAAATTAAAAAAAAAAAAAAAAAAAGTTTGATCAAAAAATACATTTAGTATTACTCCATGATTCTTAGTGGCTGATTGAGGGGGGCTTGACAGTAGGCTCAAGCCGTCCCTAAATTTATATATTTTAAAAATTCTATATAAAAATATGTGTATTTAGGTCTAGTTTTATTGTTAAGCCCACCTCATTTTATATTTAAATATGTCAAATACAGTTAAAATAACTTTAGATCTTATAAGTATATTGAGCATCTAATACCTTAGAATTTGTTCTTCAAAAATAATGAGCTAGTCGTCATCTTATATGACTTTTGTATGTGTAAGAAAAGTGTGAATGCATTGTTACTTGATTAATGGATATAATACACTAGTTTTTAATAACTTTTTGTTAAGAGTATTGTCAAATTATCTTTCATCCCTTTTTAATTATTTAGTATAAATAATGAGCTAGTCATCATCTTATATGACTCTTATATGTGTGAGAAAAGTGTGAATGCATTGTTACTTGATTAATGGATATAATACACTGGTTTTTAATAACATTTTGTCAGAGTATTGTCAAATTATCTTTCATCCCTTTTTAATTCTTTAGTATAAGTGCTACATGTAACCTAACATTTTTGTATTTACTGCTACAATTTACTTTCTATGTCTATATTTTTATAGAGGTCTACTTTCAATAGATTATATTTCACTAACAAAATTGTTTAAAATGGCCTGTTAATTTAGAGGATAAAATTACAAAGTTTAAGTACAAATGAAATATATATTAGCACAAAATTAGCAACCAAATAAAAGAAATTAAAGGAACAAGATAAAAGAGGGTAGTAAATGTGTACATCAACATTCTTGATGAACATTCTAGATCCGCTACTGTCTATGAGGAAGTTGAGTAGCAGCCTCCTAAATGTGCTTGGTTTAAATATTGGAGGTTTTTGGGGTGAGGGTAGACTTTGTACTAATAATATAAAGATGCGTAAATGGTGTCGTAAGCGAGTAATGTTCAGCTGACCAGCTCAAAGTCAAAAAACTCAAGGTTATTGAAAAAACCTTAGCAAACTCCAATTCATTGAGTTTTAGTTCGAAAGCTTTTATCGAGGTTTCAAATTTCTTCAAACTTGCTTTTATAAGATATTATTATATTCAATGTTGATTTCTGATTTTTATGAGTAAGCCTACTGAGTTTACTCGTACAGTTGAACAAATTATTGCTTCATTGTATTGATGGATCTGAGTATCATGATCGTAATTAAGGTGGAATAACTATTGTTGATTTTCGCCGCTTGCTTGGGTTTTGACATGATGTTGTAAACCTTGTAATTTCTTTGAAGTTATAAGGCAATTTTATTCTAAATTAGAATAGTTTTGCTTGGACAATTTTTTCCTGTATGATTGGGTTCAATTGCACGTCCTGCAATTTTTGTAAAGCATGGAGATATTTTGTTCTGATTTTGGTTTCCTAGATTCCCTTAATTACTTACCTCCCTCATGCACCTCTTATTCGAAGTTGGCTCGTTAAGCTTATTAAACCTAGTTGAACTCTACTTGAGAAGCTAGCAAGTCCATAAACTGAACATAAGCTTTAAATGAAATTCAAACACAAATATTTGAAAATTTTAGTTTATTTACCCTTCTATTGCAGTTAACTAGAGTTTGAGGCAGCAGCAAACCCATGTTGGAGGAATCGAGATGCACGGTCCCCGCCGATTTATCACTAGACCTATACAAGTATATATACGTTAGTACCAAAATTATAACTTGATATACATAAAGTGACTTGTGAACCCACATCAAATTTGGTCCAGCAGCCTAGTGGTAAATTTCTTCTCATCTTTTCAATTTCTCATAGGTCGCGGGTTTGAGTGTTGGTGTAAGTGTGAATGTTGTTGATAGGGGCCGAGATGTGTCCTATCCTCACAACCACACCCGACACAAATCCAACCACAATCAACACAATCCAATCACAAGATCAAGACCAATAACTAAGCATAGCGAAGATGCTACCCTGGATTTTTTTTGTATATATAGTATAACCCTAATTACAAGTATAAAAAGGAGAGAAGATCTAGAAGAAGAAGGGGGAGAGGCTGAGAGATTTTTTGGGGAGAGAGAAGGGGGGGGGGGGGGGGGGGGGGGGGGGGGGGGGTGCGTGGGTAATCACATGTATCATATTACATGAAAATATCTCTAACTTCCCTTATTTATACTAAAAGCTTAGGATGAGGTGGCTCCTAGGGCTGATGTTGTGGGTGACATGGTAGGAGCTGATGTGGCGAATGCCGTGGCACGAACACGCTTAACAATACCCCCGCTAGTCTAAACCCTTACCTACAAGGGTCAAAGTTTGGGAATCGGAGTTGAAGGTCATGGAGAAATTCCCATGTGGCGTCATCAGCTAATTGTGCGCACCATTGGACCAATACTTGGGTGGTAGGCAATGCGACAACGGCGAACGACTCTGCGATCCAAGATATGTTCAGGCTGAGGCATGAGAGGAGTAGGCGGCCAAGTTTCTGGGAGAGAAATAGTATGGGCGGGGGACCATGCTGCAACAATTGAAGAGGAAGACATGAACAGTATGGTGAATGGCAGCATGAGCAGGTAGGTCTAATATGTAGGCGACCAGCCCAATATGAAAAAAAATTATGAACGGTCCATAGAATCGCTGAGTGGGCTTATGGAGCTGGTGATAGGCGACACTATGTTGGCTGTATGATTGAAGCTCCAACAAAACAAAGTCGCCAATTTGGAATTCTCGATCATATCATGGCGATCTGCCTGCTGTTTTGTCCTGTTTTGTGCATGGTGGAGGTGATGCTTTCGGCGACTTAGAGGTCTGTTACGTTTGTGATTAATTCACAAACGTAAGTTAGGATAAATAGAGTATGGGATGAGAAAGAAGGGAAGGAGATGAGAAATTAGAAGAGTTTAGATGAGAGAAAGAAGTTTATCTCAAAAGAGATGGTTTAGTATTTTCATTGAATGCCTCAAAATTACACAAGATCACTCTATATAAAGGGAAATTGAAACAAGCCTTCAAACTCCCAACACTTAAACTAAACTCCCGCCAAAACAACAACCGGGATCACCCTAACTAACTTTGGCGCCGAAAGGCCAATTCAAACCCGGCAAACACATACTCAATTTATTATATCAAAATATCAAAGGACATCAACTACATATCCGACCTTAACTAAATCAACTAACACACATTACTTATTAAATTCATATTCTAATTCATATGCCCCTATTATGAGAATCATAACAATACTCCCCCCTTTAAGAGATTCTTGTCCCCAAGAATCAAGAAGGAAGTTGAAGCTTGAAGAACCAATGCCACAATAGGAAAAACGAGCTAAACATGAAGCAAACTTGGATGAAGCGCTGCAGCCAGCACAGCAGCAACATCTGAAGCAGTCAACAACCCCTAACAGCCTTAAATCATCAAACTAACAGCAGCATGACAGCAACATTAATTCAATTTAAGTCCATGCCTCGGATTTGAGACAATGAAGAACTCTAATTGCATAGGAAAAAGGCGACTGAAATGATGATTGCTAGCTGAACTTATTGCAATAAAACGAACCAAAGCTGTACTGAATTCTGTGCGCAGCAAATCCATGAAGAAGACACCTTGTTTCAACATAAAGTTGCATTTGAATACACCATGCCTCTCAGGAGGTCTGCATTGATCAAACCAAACATCACAACACCTCATGAAGCAGTTAACACAGCCCAAACTTCTGTCTTGCTGCAGAGAATCACCCCACACATCAAAACTTCTGGATTTCTACATGTGGAATGCTGCACAACCGGTTTTGTATGTCATTAACCCCACAACTTTAGTGATTCCCTTGTCCTTAGCTGAAACCATGGAGACAAACAACTTGCAAATGTCCTCCTAATAGCATAGCTTAATGTAGGAGACCCTATTGATCAAGACTCCACTCAAAAGAAGAATTATATCATCCCGAACTTGCCGATCGGCATGCCGAAGGTGCATATTAGCTACCGGGATCTGATTTCTTGCTGATTTAACATGCTCTGCAGCAGTAACTTCCAACTTATTCATCTCCCACAACCATCTACTGAACCAATTCAGGACATGTTCAATAGATCCTAGATTGCTTCCCAATTTCACCCAAGAGGCTGCACCATCCATGCGTCTACTTAGCACCTGATATGCAGCTGACAGTCCACAACAGTCCCAAATAGCCCCACTGCCAGATTGGGTTCTGCAGCTCCAAACATTCAGCTTAATCTCAGAATTTCTTTGGATTCCATGCTCAACAACCCACCAAACGTGCCTTAATTGATCAACTTTGCTACCTTGTCAGCCATCTCAAACATGAGTAGCCAATATAGCAAGTGAAGACCCCAAAAGAACTCTCGCTCAGATGTAAACTGCTTCAGAATCAGAGCTGACCTGTCTCCAACTTCCCTGCTCATGTTTACTCTGAATTGAGCTGGAGTTGTCTTCAATCTTGCGTGGGTCTTGTCTATCCAAATGTTAAGGACATATTGAAGCTTATGCATATGATTTTTCCATTCAAATCCACCATAGCAGGCCACAACAATTATATTCATATTATGAATCTGATCAGCAAGTTTCACTCTCCGTGTATTTTCTGAATTTTGCAGCTTGTAATATGTATAAGCTTTTCCCTCAAGGCTTGCTTTGATATTAACCTCATCATGACCCACAACCTCTATCATTTTTCCACAGCTTGCACTGACACCAAACTTTTCATCAACACACAACAGCACCGGTTGCCAAGCTTCTCCACTCACTTGTGATTCATCCCCTCCCGGTTCAAAGGGCTTGCCATCATCAATTATGTCATTTAAGGCTCCTATGGTACTGATATGGATCTGAACAGAGATATGTCTTCCCATATTACGATCTTGGTACACAACCTTCAGCTCAATTGCAAGCAAAGGAACCCAGCTTTGTCTGTTGTGGACCTTAAGGCGCACTCTTGCAGCTCGAGTGCGTCTTTTCAGCAAAAAGTCGACTCGTCTCAGCTTCATATAGACTTGAGAGTCTTCTCCCTGATCAGGAGGCCACTTATCGTAAGAACTTGCACTTGGATAAGTCATAATTCTAATCAAATGAAGAAATATATCATGCCGAACTTGCCGATCGGCATGCCGATAGTACATTTCAGCCACTATACACTCGTAATCTCTCACCCCACACATGAGACCTTGCTCAACTTCCAAGATGATGTTGTTGTGGACCCAAGTTAACACTCCATCATGCCCACAAGTGAACTTAAGTATACCTTGGTCTGTATTTGAAGGTACTGCAGCAGCCACAACTGAATCTTCAACAGAATCACATTGCTCAGTGATGAAAATGCTTCCATTCTGCATATAAGCTTGCCAAGGAGTAATAGTTAACGGATTTGGAGATGTACTCAGTGAAATTTCAGCAGCAGCCTCGAATTTTTCAGTTGGAATCACAGCTTCTGCAGCAACCATACCTGAGTCTTGTGTACCAACATGTACAGCAGTAAGATCAGCATTTTGAGTTAGCTCTTGTTGATCATCACACCTCATATGCTGCGACACAACCTTATGCCTCGATTTCTTCTTTGTGATCTTCTTTGTTTCCCAAAAATCTTTCAATGCGTTGTTAAGATGATTCTTCTTCACTTTATTCTTTGCATTCTTTAACATTTCCATGACATGAAAATCATACTCAAAATCTTGGAGTCTGCCATGATATAGCTCATCCTCTTCAAAATACTCTAACTCTAGCAAAGAGTCTTCATAAAGATCATCACGTTCAACCTCAGGTTCATCCAACTCATTTTCATCAACTATGGCATTACCTTGATCCAATTCTTCTTCAACTACATTAAGTAGCTCCACAATATGCACTTCAGCTACTGCGGAAGAGTTTGGCCTGCTACATTGTTCTTGAATCTCAGCTAATTTTACTTCAAGTTCCTCCCTACACTGATCCCAACGCTTGTTAATCCTATCCTCCAATTTTTGTGATTGAAAAATGACTTGATCAGATTTGTCTGATTCAAGCGGTTGAACTTGCGGATCAACCTTGCCATTGATTTGCTACATCACCTGTAATAATTCATCGCAAAATTGCTTCATCCTACAGTCAAAGTATGCATTCGTAAGCCGATCCTGACCTGTTGCATCACTACCATCCATAATCGCTCTTAACTTCACACTTGTGAATTCATCCGAATGATCTTCGAATTAACAGCAGCACAAATGTTTAAAATCGACAATTTTCGGAGCTTTCAAGTTCGGTTTTAAGAATCACCGCATATTCAAACCCTACTGACGAACTACAAGCAGAGAAAGTTTGAACAATCCCTAACCGCAATGTTGGTTGATTAATTCGACTTACACTTCTTACCTAAGCTCGACTCAAGCTCGCAATCAAGTACTCAACACAATACCTAAAGCAAACTTCGCGAACGAAATCAGGTTTCAACAATTTACGTTTCTCCTTTCTACTGTCAGAATTTCGCCTATGCTGTCAGAGTTCTCGATACATAAAATTCTTAAGAATCAACGCAAATTCTGATGGATCCTCACCACTTCTAAGCTTATCAACACAATTTCATCACAATCTAGCAAGAAGAACAGATTTGAATCAAGTTTGAACTTGCTGTTCAGAACAGTTACCTCAACTTCAATTTCTGAGTTGTAGAAACTGATTAAACCTCTATTCAGCTTGTTTTGTGATCTTTTGATGATGATCAAGTGTAATGTGGATCAATTAGCTCACTTGTAACCTCTTCACCATAGATTCAATGAGTGATCGAACAAGGACAGGTAGCTCAACACCACTTCTTCAGCAACTCAAACTTGCTTCAGCACTAAACTTCTTCAACAAATTGCTTGATCGATTCTTATAAATTTCAATCTAAATCAGCTTGATGTTGATTATACTCAACAATACTGATCAATTGAACTTTTGTTCGATGTAATTCACTCAATTAAAATCCCAACCGCAACACCTCTTAGTCACTTACTGAAAACTGGTGCAATAACAGCCAAATCAATACCAGTCTCAGATTTGAATTCAAATCACAAATTCTGAATAAACTCAGTGACACAATTGTTTTCATTGATTAATTGCAATACAATTAATCGTATTTTGTAATTTCTTTCCGGATATGAGCTTGATCTGGAAGCCAAATCAAGGCTCTGATACCAATTGTTATGTTTGTGATTAATTCACAAACGTAAGCTAGGATAAAGAGAGTATGGGATGAGAAAGAAGGGAAGGAGATGAGAAATTAGAAGAGTTTAGATGAGAGAAAGAAGTTTATCTCAAAAGAGATGGTTTAGTATTTTCATTGAATGCCTCAAAATTACACAAGATCACTCTATATAAAGGGAAATTGAAACAAGCCTTCAAAATCCCAACACTTAAACTAAACTCCCGCTAAAACAACAACCGGGAGAACCCTAACTAACTTTGGCGCCAAAAGGCCAATTCAAACCCGGCAAACACATACTCGATTTATTATATCAAAAAAATAAACGGACATCAACTACATATCCAACCTTAACTAAATCAACTAACACACATCACTTATTAAATTCATATTCTAATTCATATGCCCCTATTATGAGAATCATAACAAGGTCTGGTTGGGTTTGATGAGAAAGACAAAAGCCTATAATCAACAGAGCATGTTAAATATATTCAATTTTAGGCGGCTTATGGACTCCTCTCTAGCAATAAGGATTCGATCCACTATCTCGACGGCGGATTCACCTGGGGGACATGGATGGTGGACTGGCAAGGGTTGGCCATAAAGGACTTCATACGGCGTTGTCTAGGCAGTTGTGTGAAAGGAGGTGTTATACCACCATTCAGCTAAAGGAAGCCAATGGCGCCAATCGCGAGCACATTCTCCTACCAAAAAACATAAATACGTCTCAAGACATCCGTTAAGAACCTCTATCTTACCATCGGATTGAGGATGGTAAGAAGAAGAAAGGGTCAACTGAGTTCTGAGGCGGGAAAGGAGTTCCCTTTAAATACTGACGAAAATCAAATCACAATCACTGACAATGGATTCAGACGATCCATGTAGTCGGTATATCTGATCTTGGAAGAGTTGAGCAACACGAGCGGCAGAATAAGGATGTCCTAGAGCATGGAAATGGGGGTACTTAGGCCATCCAAACCACAAGGATTACCGTGTATCTAGAGGAAGATGCAAGCCCATCAATAAAGTCAAGTGAGATACTACTCCACACTATACACGGAATAGGTAACGGCTGTAGTAATCCGGGTGAAGCAATCGTCTCATACTTATTTTGTTGGCACACTGCACAATTACAAACATACTCTCTGACATCGTTTTTGAGGTCGGGCCAATATAAGTGCGTTTGAGCTTGCCCATAGGTCACCTCAATGCCGAAATGCCCTCCTTGAGGGAGTCATGCATCTAGAGGAAGATTTACTTGCATAAGGTAGAACCGAAGCCAATGATAAGGCGCCCAGGATGCCTGAGCTAATCATGACGCCAAGTAAAGCGAGGATGGGATAGAGGCTCTGTCAACTTATTAGTGATGATTTGGTTGAGGGCCTGATCTTGGCGCCAAAACTATAAGGCATAAGACCGTGCATAAGGCCTCCGAACTTGAAAGGTGAGATAGGGCATCGGCGGAGTGATTCTCAATGTCCTTTTTATAGATGATATTATAATCAAAATAATCAAACTCGCTAGCCACAAGAACTGAAGAGAAGTAGACAGACATTGTTCTAAGAGAAACTTTAAACTTTGCTAGTTCATGTGGGTAATGAAGTGGCGCCTAGTCAGGTATTGTTGCCATTTCTCAACAACAAAGACAACACTCAGGAGTTCACACTCATATACTGACATCGATTGATGCTTTGGCGCCAACATCTTACTTATGAGAGCAAGAGGGCGCCCCTCCTGCATGAGTCACAAATGTCTTTTTAAAGTCAGGCATGGCCAATACCGAAGCAGAAGTCATAGCCTATTCAAGGCGCTCAGAGGTGAATTTAGCATCCTGATTCCACCCAAAATTATCCTTCTTTAGTAACTCGGTCAAAGGCCGAGCGATAGTCCCATGGTGTGCAATAAAGCTCTATAATAGCTAGAAAGCCCAAGGAAGCCATGGAGCTACTTTATGGTTGTGCACCGAGGCCAATCAGTCACAGAGAGCAACTTTCTTAGGTCAGCACCAACCCGTCGCCAGACGCAAAGTGGGTGAGATATTCAATTCGATGAGACCCAAAGCTACATTTCGCCTTATTTGCCACTAGGTGATGTTAGTGGAGGATGCCAAGTACCAAATGTAAGTGTGCCAAATGCAGCAGCTAGGTGCTACTGTATATAAGAATATCACCGAAGAAATCCAATACTTAATGACATAAGAAGGGATGGAATATATCATTGATGAGGCTTTGGAATGTTGATGGTGTGTTAGATAGGCCAAGGGGCATCACAGTAAATTCGTAATGGCTTGAATGAGTGTGAAAGTCTATCTTGTGTATGTCCTAAGGTGCCACTTAAATCTACCAGTACCCAGATTTGCGGTCACGTTTGGAGAAGTACGGAGCTTCACCCAACTCGTCTAAGAGTTCCTCTATAATCGGAATGGAAAACTTGTCCTTGATCATCGTTTTTTTCTTGGCGCGGTAGTCAGCACATAGTCTCCAAGTTCTGTCTTTCCTCTTAAAGAGGACAACTGGTAAAGCAAAAGGTGAGGTTTGGAACAAAGGATATAGGTAAGGTCATAGATTAAATGAGTTGCCGCCTTCCTTGAAAGGAATGTGGTGATCAAAATCAGGTTTGATTGGTGGGGCTTTTGTACTCGAAATAAATACCTCAGAAAACTCATCTTGAAGAGATTGGAGGGCACGAGGATCCTTCACTGAATCGGGAATGACAGTATACAAGTTAAGGAGAGAGGGCTGATTCGGATGATCAATCGTAATGGCGTAAAACGCAGCCAGTTGTCCGAACAAAGAATAGAGAGTATTTTCAGAAACAAATTTGAGCCCTAATTAGTGAATCCAGTGAAGGGTATATAGACAGTTAAAAATACGAAATTCCATGACTAACGCATTGAAATCCCATTGTACTTTTCCCAACAACCGAAGCCATGGAATGCCTAATACCATGTCACACCCTGAAAGAAGAATCAACAAGACATCAGAAACAAATGAAGCATCGTGAAGTGTCCACCGAAAAGCTTGACATAAACCCACACACAACACTTGTTTTCCATCGGTGACAGTAACAAACGGTTGGTGATGGGTGTCGATATAACACCCCAAGCATCAAGGAAGTTGTTGGTACTCCCACTGTCTACAAGGGTACTCAAAAGCCACTTGCCATAGTGATCTTGCACCCTCATGGTTTCACACTGAGCCATATCATGAAGAGCATGTATGGATATGTGGGGGTCTGGTTGTTAAGGTTTCGAAGATTGCTCTTGAGCCTTAACCTTGGTTGGGATAGAGAGAGTATGAAATGAGATAAGAATATAAAGTTTAGATGAGAAAGAAGGGAAAGGAGAAGAGAAAGTAGAAAGAGATATCAAAAGATATCACATTCATTTATCAAGTTGTTTATTACAAGCTAGAGCCATCCTACTTATACTACTTACATGATATGAGCTAATTCATTGAATCTAGCCACCAAGGAGTAACCGCCTCTTAAGTCAGCCGCCACCCTTGACTCAACTAACTAACGGTCTTGACCAACCACTACTCCACTTATAACATGACCCAAACCAAGCTATACTACTACTTGCAATAACAACTAACTAATACAACTCCAACAACAAACAACGTAACAATCACAATGCAGCAGCAAACCAGTAGCAGCCCAGCAGCTAAGAACAGCAAGACAGCCCCAAACCTGACCAATGCAACAGCTACGGCAATAGGACAACATCTCAACCACCATGTGTTCATGCCTATTCTCGGATCATAACATTCCCTTCCCCTTGAAAACATTCTTGTCCTCAAGAATAGAAGAGAGTTGTAACAATGAGAACACTTAATGTATATGAAAATATAACTGAAGTGATGAAGTTTTGCTGAAATCTGCGGCTGAAGACATCTAAAACACTCAATCCATTGCAGATCATGAAGGGAGTGGTGCGGCAACTGGACTTGTGGAAACTTATTGCAACTGAAATGAGCCAATGATGCAATGACTCTGTAACGCAGCAAATCCATGAAGATGACATCTTGTTGCGATATAAAGTTGCGTTTGAAAACACAATACCCCTCAGGAGGTCTGCACCCAACAAACCAAACATCAACAATACACCCACAACACCTCATGATGCAGTTAACACAGCTCAGACTTCCAACTTGCTGCTGAGAATCACAAATCGCATTAATGTTTCTGTATTTCTACTTGTGGAAGGCTGCACAACATATTATGTATATCTTTACCCCAATAAAACTGCATACGAAGTCCTTTAACATCACGGGAGGCCTTCCAAACTCGAACCAAGAGACCCACACATCAAATTCTGGTTGTAGGCATTCCCAAACGCAGCTCCAACAAACCCAATTCTTGACCTTGGCAACCCAACACCTTGGAATTTCATAAGGATGCAGCTGTAAATCTTTCATTTTGGATCTTATCCAAAATTTTTATTGCTCAAACATCCACCTACTAGACCTACTCAGATCATGCTCAACAAACTCTTGATTGTTCCCCAAATCCACATGTTCAGCTGCAGAACTTAAGAATTCAGCAGTGTACACCCAAGACAACACATAGCGGCGGAAGTCACGAATTTCAACTCGATTCTCATCCATATGGAAGCTTCTTGAAGTGAACAAGTTATGACATCTTCCCATAATCATAATAACACCAATCACATTCCCTTTGAGCATCTCATTTACTTCTGTTAATGAGAGAATTGGAATTCTCTCAGAATTTTCAACATTTTCAGCAGCTGCCTTGCATACATGTTGCCCCAACTGATCAATCTATCTCTTGGGACTTTGGCTTGAAGTTCTGGGCTTATGCACCACCAATTTAAGTACCCATGGCCCTTACTTAAATTCCAAAGACACAATGTCATAATGTGAACCTCCCAAACCATTCCATTTGCAAAGCTCACGCAGCAACTCACAACTTCAAATCTGTACAGCTGATTTCTTTGGACCCAAAACTTTACGAGCCACTAACCTTGCCTCACATGTCCAAGCTTTGCTTTATTATCAACCAACACAAGCATAAGTAACAAATATAACAAGTGGAGACACCATCCAAGCTCTTGAACAACTGAAGACTTCTTCAAACACAGAGTTGTTCTGTCAAAAGCTACCTTGCTAATTTTTTCTTTGATTTTAGCTTAAGTTTTCCTCAAACTTACATTGATCCTTTCCATCCAAACATTAAGTAAATATTGAAGCTTGTGTAAATGATTTTTCCACTCAAAACAACTACAACAAATCACCCCAAACATGTTCAGGATCTGCTTCTGATAACAAAGCTGTAGATGCTGTTCGTTCCCATTTTCATATGCTATCAACTTTGTCTTTGCTTGGCCTTGCTCACCAGCTATATGGTCATACCAACAGCCCGACATATCCTCAAGCCAACCGCAATTCATCAAACAACTTGCAACGATTACCAACCCATCAAGTAAACACTTTTGTATGAACCTAAGCAACACAAATTCTGGAACAATGGAAACTTCATTGTCACAAGTATTGTGCAGCTTGCAAAATGTGTAATTCCTGTCTTCACAACTTGCTTTGATGTTAACTTCACAATGACCCACAGCCTCAACCATTTTTCCACCACTGCTTGTACGGACATCGCATTCTTCAACATCAAACAGCAGCATCGAACGCCTAACTTCTCCGAACACTTGTAATCCATTCTTGTTCCCATTTCGGATGAATGTCATGATGTACCTCAACATCATTAAGATACTCTAACTCTAGCAAAGAGTCTTCATAAGGATCATCTTGTTCAAACTCAGGTTCGTCTAGCTTATGTTCATCAATTTCGGCATTATTGGGGTCGAATTCATCTTCAACAACAACTGATTCCACTCTCGCTTTTCGCTCAACACGGAACTTCCGTTTTCTAACGCTATCCGCTAACTCCGGAAACTCATTTGCATCAAGAACACCAGCAGAATCTCGGCTGAAATTTGCAAACTGATGAGCCTTAGTTTCCTACCGACATTCGTCTATTATCTCTCTGAGATCTTGCTTCAATTCTCGCTTTGTTTTCTCAAAAATCTCACTCAAATCTGATTGAAAAGAGCTAATATTAGCCATGTTTGCAATGACAACAAGCTTCGATCCGGAACAGCTCAGTTCGCAGGATACAAGTTCAAAAATCGCAGAAATGTGAAACTTGTTTCGCAACTCTTCAACAATCGATTTCTTAATGAAGTTCTACTCCTTCGTTCGCACAAACCAACCCTTGCTATCGGTTCCACGATCGTCCTGATTATAAACCCCAACTTGCAGAGTTCGCGAACAAACCCTAATTTCGAACAATTTTCTGACAGTGATTCTTTCTTGATTAATTCGGACTAAGAGTCTAAAATAGGTTCGGTCTTTGTTTGTAATGATGATTTAAACACACGATTCACCACAACCTTCAAGAAGGAAGTCGAATTTCACACTTTAGGTGCTCCGTTTGTAAAGCAAATCTTGACTCAATAACATGTAAATCTTAAGAATCAACGCAGATTCTAATGAATTCTCACCACTTCTATACTTAACGACACAATTTCTTCACAATTCAACAACAAAAGCAGATTTGGATCGAGTGTATGACTTGTAGTTCAGAAAACAGTTACCTCAACCTGAACTTTCTGAATTGTAGAACCTGAAATCACCTCAATGCAACTTATTTCTGATCTTTTGATGATGATCAAGTGTAATGTTGATCAATTAGCATCACATAAACTCCTTCTCAACAAATTAGATGAATATTTGATCAAGATCAATTATGCTTAGCCGTACTTCAGTAACTGATACTTTGCTTCAGCCTCAAATTCAGCTGCTAATTCTTGATCAATCCTATGGAATTCAATCTGAATCAGCTTTGATGTTGAATGTACTCAACAAATACTGATCAATTGAACTTTCTTCAATGTAATTCAATCAATTTTATTCCCAACCGAAAGCAATTCCTAGGCCTTGCAATTCACCAATGCAGTAACGACCAAAATTCAATTCAAAATGCAGAATTGAATTCCTCAATGCAAAAAACAGAACTAAATTAGTACGATAACTGTTTTTATTGATTAATTGCAATACAATTAATCAGATTTTGTATTTTTTTTTTCCGGATATGAGCTTGATTCCGAAGCCAAATCAAGGCTCTGATACCAATTGTTAAGGTTTCAAAGAACTCTTGAGCCTTAACCTTGGTTGGGATAGAGAGAGTATGAGATGAAAAAAGAATATAGAGTTTAGATAAGAAAGAAGGGAAAGGAGATGAGAAAGTAGAGAGAGATATCAAAAGATATCACATTCATTTATCAAGTTGTTTATTACAAGCAAGAGCCGTCCTACTTATACTACTTACATGATATGAGCTAATTTATTGAATCTAGCCACCAAGTAGTAACCGCCTCTTAAGTCAGCCGCCACCCTTGACTCAACTAACTAACGGCCTTGACCAACCACTACTCCACTTATTACATGACCCAAACCAAGCTATACTACTACTTACAATAACAACTAACTAATACAACTCCAACAATAAACAATGTAACAATCTCAATGCAGCAGCAAACTAGTAGCAGCCCAGCAGCTAACAACGGCAAGACAGCCCCAAACCTCACCAATGTAACAGCTACGGCAGCAGGACAACATCTCAGCCACCATGAGTTCATGCCTCGGATTCTCGGATCATAACACTGGTGTGGGGTGAGGTTCGAGTTCCAACGGTTCATAACCTAGTTCGTCATCTGAAGCCTCAATCAAAAACATCTGTACTCAGTGTCGCATTAGCCACACATGACCTGGTGTGAACGATTCACGATGGTAGAAAAAAAGGTTTCATGCCCGTAAATCATCAAGATTAGCGAGAGATAGCCCCCGCGTAGGCCAAGCAGTTGCTGGAGTTCTGGTTAACGCCAAGGGTCTAGTTGGCGGAAGCCTATTTGGAAAATTGGGTGTTAACCTTGCTTAGCTACTCGGCAAGGGTAGAATCGGTGTTAACTTGGCGGGGATCTTTCCAGTCACCCGCTTAATATACTCACAATTCTTTTCTTATAACTTGGCTAAGGTGATGGCCTCTTGTAAAGTGTTTCATTTAAACATCTTAAGCCATCTAGCAAAATCCTCACACAGTTCCCCCATGAAGATGCCAACTCTATGCTATCCATTCAACCCATTACGGCTAACCAAGGACTCAAATTCAATTAAGTACTCATCTAGACTGCTCATTTGCTTAAGTTTACTTAGCTCGGTGGGCGCGTTATGGACATTTTAAGTGAAGTGTCCTCTAATCTCTATCGAGTCAACATCCCAAGGGACAGATACTCCTATGGGCCACGATTGTCGGTAGGTATTATGCCAACCAAGGGCGGCCCCTTCTAGAGCCACACTACCCAACATCGTTCTCAAATCCTCCAGTGTTTGATGAAGAATGAAATACCGCTCACATTGATGTGATCAATTCACCACATCACTCCCATTAAATCTTGGAATTTCTATTTTTGTGAGGCAAGTTGGCAATTGGTAATTACCTCATCGGTGATTTTTCTCTGGGATAGGAGAAAGCGATTGGTGCTCCGACCTTTGATCACCACTGTGTTGCGATGGCAGTGCCAGCCGGTGCTAGTCTGGCATGGGTTACGATAGTTCTCATTTGCAATGATAGACCATGCATCATCTCTCGTGTCTCAGCCATGGATTCAATCAAAGTAACACATTGCCGATCAAGCTTTTCATCCAACTCTCTCATCTACATTTGCTGTCTAGTGTCGTCCGCCATTGATTCCTGTTGAAGCTGATCTTGAGCTGGGCCAAGGATTGAGTGCTCTAATACCAATTGATGGGGTCCGAGATGGGATCTTATCCTCATAACCACACCCGATACAAATCCAACCACAATTCACACAATCCAATCACAAGATCAAGGCCAATAACTACGGGATAGCGAAAATGCTATGCCAGATTGTATATGTATATATAGTATTGGGAAAATTCACACAATCAAGCACAATGCAAGTGTAAAATAAACAAAAATAACATAGAAACAACGCATCAAACTTTAACACGGAAACCCTCTCTCAAATAGAGGGAAAAGACCATGGGACCTCATGGGTGCTTCAATCTACTATGAAATTAAGGATTACAATCTCTAATTATAACTCCTAACCCCATAAATCATCAATAATCAATCATCTGCATCAATGTGACTATTGCATAGTAAATCACCAACCCTCTCAAAGTATAACTGCTGCTGGGCAAGTCATCAACCCTCATCAATGTGGCATCTGCACAGTGAGTCACCAACACTCTCAAAGTGTGACTATTGCACGTCGATCCTACAGCCCTCTTCAATGTAACTTCTGCATGATGAGAAACCAACCCTCTCAAAGTGTAACTACTGCACGGCAAATCACCAACCCTTTTCAATGTGTAACTTCTTCATGGCGAGCCACCAACCCTCCAAAATGTAGCTTTAGAAAGAGGAAGCTTTGAAAACTCTCATCAGCTCTTAATCATAAAACTTCTCGATTCATCTCTCCTCCTGCCCGAGTACCCCCCGAATACTCTTTTACAAATCCGTTATTCTCTTTTTTTCTCTTTTTTCCACACCTAAAATAATAATATTCTACCTCTATTTATAGTTGAGTTATCTAAATCTAATCTAATTTAGAATATTAAATCAAATCAAACTCAATTAAATAACTCAATATAAATCATATCTCATCCAAATTAAATCTTCACCAAATCTAAATAATATTAATTTTGCGATGAATAATATCCTAATAAATCTCCCCTTATCTCAAAATTAATATTTTTTTTACATTTATCTTAATCATCTTTCTCTCTCCTACCAAAAGAAAAGAAAACTTGGACACCTATGAAACCCTTACTGCATTCTTCATCAGCATTTGTCTGTTATGATCAAGACTAATATTGGTCTACAATTGAGTGTAACCATTCTGCGTTTGTTAGGAAATTGTAATTCCTAGGAATAATGTTGCAATTCTAGTGAAAGGTTTGAATTGGTCTTGGCCGGAAGGGCGGTTAGTAGCTTAAGTCAAGTTTGGTGGCTGAGTTAGTTAAGTCGGTTAGTTTGTTAGTTCAAGTGCATTGTATTTTTCTTATCTAAATTTAGTATAAATAGCTAGTTTCTTCATGTAATAAGATTCATTGAATGAAATACATCTTGATTGTATTTCTCAACCCTAATTCTCTCTACTTTTCATCTCTTTACTTCTCTCAAATTCCTTCTCTATTCTAGGTTATAATTCTAGATTGATCATGAATCTTAATAATTGGTATCAGAGCTTGCATGTGCTTGTGCTATTTGGTTTGGCTAGAGGAAAGAAAGCTGCAACATTGGCTGGAGGTTCGAATGCAGCTGTGATTCCAGTTGATCAGATCAATCAATTGAGACAGCAAATGCAAGAGATGATGAGTGATAAGTATAATTTATTAAATCATTTTTGATATCATTCTTATTCATTTTTAGCCAATTTTTTTTTATCAAACTTCTATCGCTTTTGCTCAGTTTTGCTCGTTTTCGACTATATTGCTATTTTCTTGCAAAAATGCTCATTTTATGTTAAATCTTGCTAGGTTATATCATCAACATCAACAAGTAAATGCAAGATCTGTCAAACAAAGGCAAAAAGTTGGCAAAACACATGGCTAAAGCAAGAAAACAATAAGTTCATCCACAATTCATTTCAACTTGCAAGAAGGGGTGGAAAAATGAACAAATCAAGTGCAAGGATGAATTAAACAATACATTAACATGTTCAAGTTGATGTCAAGGCAGAGTTTTCGGTGGAAAAGCAGAAAAAATGAAGAAAAATCAGCAAGAACAGCTAGTGCAGAGAATGTACAACCAGCTTGAACAATTCATTTCAAGTTGCAAATTTGGGTGGCAAAATGAACGAATAACGGGAAAGAACTCATTTTAACCTTCATGAACAAGTTCAAATTTATGTTAAAGCTGATTTTGGGCGGTGCAAAGCAAGAAAAAATTGAAACAAATCAACTTGTGTTAGATCTGCAGAAACTGGGAGGCAGAAGTAGAATGGTGGTGCAATGAGGTTTTAGCTTGCGATATTTTTATTTTAAGGAATACCAAACTTATGTACTATGAATAAGGATTCTTGGGAGGCATTTAAGCATCATTCAATCAGGAAAAAAACTCAATACAAAGTAGAGAATAGGAGAGAAAACCATGAGAGAAAGAAAGAAGGAAGGACAGAAAGTTTTATTTTTAATTTTACATTTTTCAGTTCTTTCTAACCTTTTTTTCTTTAAGTTCATAAATTTTGTCTTAGTTATGCTTTATATTATGTTTATCATGAACTAATTTTATTATTCCAAGGCTACGATGCAGCCTAAGTTGTAATATACGCTCTCTTCTAATTCAAAGTATTCAATGTTTTGTTATTGCGTTGTAGAAGTGTTTATCATTGTTTTTCATGAGTTTTAAATTCTTGATCACCAGTCTAAGAGGAGATTTATGATGATTGCTAAGGTGATAAGCACCACAAATTGAGCAAATGTTCTAGAGAGATTAACGCGATTTGTGTGATTTTAAGTGAAAATCATAAATCTTTAAAAACTCTTTTCTTATTTAAATTCATGCACGAGAGTGCTGGGTTAATATGTAAATGAGCATGCTAAATGTTTCTCGAGAGAGAATAGTTAGTAAATTAGGGTTTTCAACCTTCAACATGTAATAACAACTTGAATAACGAGAACAGAAAGTTGTATTGATGCCACTAAGTGAAATCGGATGCCTTCGAT
Organism: Simmondsia chinensis; assembly: GCA_018398585.1. NCBI lineage: Eukaryota > Viridiplantae > Streptophyta > Magnoliopsida > Caryophyllales > Simmondsiaceae > Simmondsia > Simmondsia chinensis. The sequence continues at coordinate 22,224,416 of JAGTTD010000009.1, read as the reverse complement.
CTTATTAAATCATAAAAACCTTCAAAAAGAAAAAAATTAGTAACCTTAGATAACAATTTTTGTTCCCTTTTTTTATTTTATTGCATATCAAAACCTCAATTTTCGATCTTTCAAATAGTATTAAAGCTACTAATTTTGGTATTTGTTCAATAATAATCCTCGTGGAAATGATACTCTGCTTACTACTTTATTACCTGATACGACTAGTGCATTTACTATGCATACACAAGTAAAGCATCAAGTTTTTGGCGCCATTGCCAAGGATTGTCTTTATTTGAGTGATATTGATACCAATTAGTTTTGATGCTAATTTCAAATTGTTAATAATTGGTAAATTTTATTTTAGTTTAATAATTTTTTCATTTCATTCGTTTGTAAAGATATATTCTTTAGGAAAAAAAAATTCGTATAAAATATACGCCCCTAAAAATTCTATTTTTTAAAAAAAATTTGTTTGGTTTTTGTTATTTTGTTATTTTTTTTATATTTTATCTTTATTTTCATCTCTATTTTGCTTATAAGTTCACTTTATTAGAGTTTAAAAGTTAAATTTGATATTTTAAAGTTTTTGAAAACATTAGGGTTGCTACCCCCCTTTTTCCCTTTAAAACTTGTGTTTTTTTAACTTTTGTTTTAGATTGTTGTATTTTTAGATTTTATGATTAATTTTAATTTTTTTTATCCATTTAGATACATTTTTCAAAGTTAGGTTTTTATCTTTAAGTTTTTCAAAGCCTTTAGTAGTACCTATTTTTCCCCTTAAAATTTGCTTTGTTAAATTTTGTGTTATACTTTTGTAACATTTAAAGTTTTCTCTTTGTTGTTGTCCTTTCCTTTAACTTTGTAGTTTTTTATTTTTACTTTGTATGCATAACCAAAATGAAAAAGAAATAACTCCTTTTGACCATGAAATCGAAAGAACACTTCGACTAATTAGAGAAACAAAAAGGACTGAAACAATGGCTAACAACATTAATGGAAATGATGACGAAAGGCCTTTGAAAGATTATGTTATACCTACTGTTGGAGGGTGCACTTCCAGCATTCGATGTTCACCAATACTAGCAAACAACTTTGAAATTAAACCCGCTGTAATATAAATGATTCAACAAACTGTCCAATTTGACGGTCTACCTAGTGAGGACCCGAACCTGCATATCGCTAGCTTCTTAGAGATATGTGATATATTTAAGCATAATGGTGTTAGGGATGATGCCGTTCGCTTAAGGCTGTTCCCGTTCTCACTAAGAGACAAAGCCAAAGCGTGGCTAATGTCATTACCACCAGGAACCATCACCACTTGGGATGATTTGGCTCAAACATTTCTTGCTAAATATTTCCCACTAGCCAAATCAGCTAAGATGAGGAATGACATTACCTCGTTTGTACAATATGATACGGAATCTTTGTATGGAGAGTGGGAACGTTACAAAGAACTTTTGAGAAGGTGCCACATCATGGTTTGCCAGTTTGGATGCAAGTCTAAACTTTTTACATTGGATTGACACCTAATACTCAAATGATGGTATACGTGGCTGCTAGAGGATCTTTGAACCACAACACCCCAGAAGAAGCATGTGAATTGCTAGAAGTAATGTCTAGCAAAAACTATGCAAGAGCAACTGAGCAAAAGAAACCTGTGGGAATGTACGAGCTAGAAGCAATAACAAAGTTAACCGCCCAAGTTTCAACGCTCCAAAAAAAAAAGGTAACATGAATGTGAATGCCATTAATTCTCGTGTGCTAATGTGTGAATTTTGTGCAGGGAATCATCCTAGCATAGAGTGCCAAACAAGGAATCCTTTCGCCCCATGAAGCCACGAACAAGCAAACTTTGTTTCAAATTTTCAAAAACAAAATAATCCCTATACCAACACTTATAATCCTAGGTAGAGAAATGTCATGATCAAGACTAATTTTAATTAGTCTTATCGGGCTCTTTAGCAGTGGGCGGGAAAATTAGTTGCAATTGAGGTTCTTTTGCTTTTGGCGGCAAAATTAGTTGTTGGTTGAAGTCTTGTTTTGCTCTTAAGTCTATTGTGGTGGCTGGTTCAGGTTGATTGAGTTGGTTAGTTGCAATATTAAAGTCTTGATTCATTGTTTTTGATTCTATCTTGTAACTAGGATAAATAAGGGATTGGTTGTAAGGTTTGATTTATTGAATGATAATTGATTGACATTTTCTCTCTCTCATCTAAACTCTCGCACATTTCTCATCTCCTTCCCTTCTTTTCTAATCTAAACTCTCCCTATCCTATCCAAACCTAGGTTAAGATTCAAGACTGAACTTGAATCTTAACAATTGGTATCAGAGCCTTGAGATTACACTCGATTGGATTGAAATTCAGCTTAATTTGATTGAATTGTGTAGTTTCGATTCGAATTTGTGCAATTTGTGACTCATTAGCAATCTGGCTAAGAAAAGGCGATCTGCTATGGCACCTACAACTCGAGCTAATGCTGCTAACAATGTGGCTAGTGTTGCTGCTAATACGGCAACTGGTGCCACTACTTATGCTGCAGTTGTGACTGGAGACGATGTACTTGCTCGGGGAAATCGTATGGATTAGATGATGCAGATGATGCAGAACTTGATGCAAGAAATGAATTGTATGGATCGTAGAATGGAGACACAATCTCAGCAAATTGAGACATGATCTCAGTAGTTTCCTCAGCAACTCACTGGTCTGCAGCAGAGGATGGATAAGCAGCCAACTGGTGGAAGTGTTCTCTTAGCAGCAAGTCAGCAAGCTCGACCTCCTGATCCTGTAATGGTTCCATTTGAGAGTGATGATAGTGCTTCAAGCTCTCATAATAGAGGATTCAAACAGCCAAGAGTGGATTTGGAGGCTTTTGATGGTAACCTTCCTCAATCTTAGATAAGGAAATGTGAGAGATACTTTAGTTTTTACAAAATTGATGAGCACGAAAAGGTAGAACTGGCAACTGTACATTTGTGTGGTGAGATGGAGACTTGGTACTATGGATTGATGCGTAGTAGGCCTACCATTACTTGGACTGAGTTTGGTAATGAGCTATGTGACAGATACGGTGATGAGGATGTTAGTGAGGTTGTGGACAATTTTAACAATGTTGTTCAAACTACCTCAGTGAAGGATTACATGACACGTTCTGAGGGGTTGAGAGCTAGGATGTTGTCTGTATATCCTACTATTCAGGAGTCCTACTATCTATTAAGTTTGGTAAAGTGGTGTCAAGCCAAGAATTAAGAGTTTGGTTTATGCCTTTGATCCCTGTAGCCTTACTCAAGCATACTCCAAAGCTAAGAAAGTTGAGAGTTCAATGTTAACAAGTTCAGATTCTCAGAGGTCAAAAGGCAATTTCAGTGGACCTTCTTCCACTAAGATTGCTCAGAGCACTAACAAGGCTGGTGGCAGTGAAGACAAGAGACCTTAGAAGCTTTGTTTCGAGCGTAAGCAAAGGTATTTCTTTGGTCACAAATGTGATCCTAAGTTCTTAATGGCAGTATCTAGTGAAGAAACAGTTGAGATTGAAAAGGATGGAGAGATTGATTGCAAGGAACCCGTGGAAGAGGTGACAATTGACACTGATGAGGAAAACGATGTGGAGATATCTATTCAAGCATTGACAAGTAGTGGTTCACACAACACTATATGCATTAAGGGAGTATCAGGACAGCGAGAGTTGCTAATACTAATTGATAGTGGATTAACTCATAGTTTTGTGGATCCAAAGGTTTTGAGAGCCGTGGGATAAGAACTGATTCAGACTAACCCTTTATCAGTCATGGTTGCTGATGGGAATTCGATATTAACACGCCCTAATTGTAAGAACTTTTGTTGGAAGATGCAAGGACACAAATTTGAATATGATTTCAAGATTTTGAGATTAGGAGGTTGTGATATCGTATCGGGAGTGGACTGGATGAAAAGCTTCAGCCTAATACTCTTTGATTTCTCTCAATTAAGTGTGTCATTTAAGAAAGATGGAAAGAAGGTGCAATTGCAAGGAATTGTGGAACAAGGTCAACTTCAATTGATGAAGGGCAGAAGCTTGCAAAAGATGCTCAAGAAAGGTGGCTATTGTTCGATAGCACAGCTCTACTCAATCATGGCTGACTCAGAAGTTGAATCCACTGAGCCTAATGTTGAACTGACTGCCTTGCTTAAGGAGTATGGAGAATTGTTCGAGCAACCATATACATTTCCACCCAAGAGGGAGCTTGATCATGCAATTCCCTTGAAAGAGGGGACTGATTCTGTGAATTTACGGCCCCATAGATATCCTCATTCATAGAAGGATGAAATTGAGAGACAAGTTGAGGAGTTGTTGAAAACAAGATTCATACAACACACTCACAGTCCCTTTGCCTCCCTTGCGATTTTAGTGAAGAAAAAGGATGGAACTTCTAGAATGTGCATTGATTATCAACAATTGAACTCTCACACATTCAAGGAAAAGTTTCCCATTCCTATTATTGATGACTTGTTGGATGAATTGCATGGAGCTTGGTATATCTCTAAATTGGACTTAAGGCAGGGTTATTATCATATTAGAGTTCAAGAAAAAGACATTCATAAGACAGCTTTTCGAACTCATCAAGGGCATTACGAATTTGTGGTGATGCCCATTGGACTGTCAAATGCACATTTAACATTCCAGGCATTAATGAATCTTGTATTCCACCCATATTTGAGGAAGTTTGTTCTAGTATTTTTTGATGATATTTTGGTCTACAATCGTACCCTACAGAAGCATTACTTCCATCGTAAACTAGTTTTTCAATTCATGAGGCAACACAAGCTTTATGCAAAGTTGTCTAAATGTACCTTTTCTAAGACACAGGTAGAGTATATTGGGCATGTTATTTGAGAAGAGGGTGCTGCAACTGACCCAAGCAAAGTGCAAGCAATGAAGGAGTGGCCACAACCTAAATCCCTCAAGCAGCTAAGGGGTTTCTTGGGGTTAACAGGATATTATTGCAAGTACATAGTTGGCTATGGCATTATTGCAAAACTATTAACAGATCTACTGAAGAAAGATGGGTTCATATGGGATGATAAAGCAACAGAAGACTTTGAACGCTTGAAGCTATGACTATGGCTCCTGTGCTTATGATGCTGGATTTCAGCTTACACTTCTTATTAGAAGCTGATGCTTGTAGTTCTGGTATTGGTGTAGTGCTTTCTCAGAATGGAAGACCTTTGGCTTTTCTTAGTCAAGCTTTGGGTTCTAAGAATCAAAAGTTGTCTATTTACGAGAAAAAGTATGTGGCTATACTCCTAACAGTCCAGAAATGACGGCATTACCTTGAGTGACATTAATTTGTGATCAAGACAGATCACCAAAGCCTCAAGTATCTACTTGAGCAAAGAATTTTGACAAGGGTTCCAAGGAAAGGGCTAATGAAGATGTTGGGGTTAGAACATACTATTCTGTATAGAAAAGGGGTTAAAAATGTTGTTGCTGACGCCCTTTCCAGAAGATTGGAGGAATTAGAAGTTAAAGGATCTTGTGCAGCTATTACTCGAGTAATTCCCTTATGAATGACAGAGGTAATCAATTCCTTTGAGCATGATGCTTTTGCTCAAGCATACATTGTTCCCAATAGCATACAAGCTAGTTCTAACAAAACTGATGCAAAGGTGACAGTGAGAAATGGAATTGTTCGAGTTAAGGGTAGAATTTACATTGGTGAAAGCCAAGAACTGAGGAAGCAAGTCATCAAAGCTTCACATGACTCACCATGGGGAGGCCACTCTGGTATGGAGGGTACTTACAGAAGAATTAAGCTACATTTCCAGTGGAAGGGATTGAAGAAAGACGTGGAAGAGTTTGTGTAGCAATGTGAAGTTTGTCAACAGACAAAGGTCGAGCATACTCCCTATGAAGGGTTGTTGCAGCCACTTCCAATTCCGGAGGGAGCTTGGGCAAGCATGGATTTTGTGGAAGGCCTGCCTAAGTCAGAGGGAAAAGAGGTCATTTGGGTGATTGTGGATCGTTTCACCAAGTTTGGGCACTTTGTTGGTCTCCATCATCCCATTACCGCAGAAAAGTTGGCAAGATTGTTCTTGGATCAGGTGTATAGGCTTCATGGACTTCCTCAGTCTATTGTTTTTGATAGAGACAGGTTGTTCACAAGTTCTTTCTAGCGTGAGTTGTTCCTATTATTGGGCACCACATTGGCTATGAGTTCTTCGTACCAGCCATAATCTGATGGTCAGACTGAGAGGGTTAATCAGTGTATTGAGCAGTATTTGAGAGGGATGACATTTACTCATCCTAAGCAGTGGTACAAGTATTTGTCTCTTGCTGTGTATTGGTACAATACTCATTTCTGCTCGTTTTTAGGTTCAACACCTTTTAAGGCCTTATATGGGTATGAACCCCCATCTCCTTTGGTACAACAAGGAATGTTTTCTCATGTTGATGGAGTAAATGAGTTGCTGCTAAGTAGAGCTCAGTTAACACGATAGCTCAAGGACAATCTTCAGTTGGCACAAGCGGGGATGAAATTTTTTGCAGATAAGAAGAGGATTGACAGGAATTTTGAGGTTGGAGATCTTGTTTATCTCAAGTTGTAGCCATACAGGCAAAGTTCATTGGCTGTTCGTAAAAATTTCAAGTTATCAACCAGGTACTTTGGGCCTTATAAGGTTCCGGAGAGAATTGGCAAAGTAGCCTACAGATTAGATCTTCCAAGAGATAGCTTGGTCCATCTGGTATTCCATGTTTCTTTGCTCAAGAAGCATGTGCCACATAAAGTCAAGGGAGCCGTTGATGTTTTGCAAGCTTCCTCCCAAGGTCAGTTGATTCAAGAACCTGCAGCCACCTTTGACAGTAGAGTGGTGCAGGAGCACGGGATTGATAGTAAGCAGGTGCTGATACAGTGGGCAAATCTTGGTCCTGAAGGTTCTACATGGGAGAGCTTGAAGTTTCTCAAGTCTTAATTTCCTTCCTTCCATTCTTGAGGCAAGAATGTGCTTAAGGGGAGGGTATTGTCATAATCAAGACTGATTTTAATTGGTCTTATCGAGCTCTTCAGCAGTTGGCGGGAAAATTAGTTGCAATTGAAGTTCGTTTGCTTTTGGCGGCAAAGTTAGTTGTTGGTTAAAGTCTTGTTTTGCTCTTAAGTCAATTGTGGCTGCTGGTTTAGGTTGTTTGAGCCGGTTAGTTGCAATATTAGAGTCTTGATTCATTTTTTTTTATTCTATCTTGTAACTAGTATAAATAAGGGATTGGTTGTAAGGTTTGATTCATTGAATGATAATTGATTGACATTTTCTCTCTCTGATCTAAACTCCCTCTAAGTTCTCATCTCCTTCCCTTCTTTTCGCATCTAAACTCTTCTCTATCCTATCCAAACCTAGGTTAAGATTCAAGATTGAACTTGAATCCTAACAAGAAACCATCCAAATTTTTCGTGGAATAATCAAAGTGATTCAAAAACAACCTTTTCAACCACTAGAAAAAAAAAAAAACTGATCTCGAGGAATTGTCCAGTAAGTTCATGCAAGACACTAGAAGTTTTATGCAAAACGTTGAGACAAATCATCGAAATTAAGAAAACTTGATTCGAAATCAAGAAGCAACCATTAGAAACCTTGAGACCCAAATCGGACAAATTTCAAACCACCTCTCTGAAAGGTCTCAAGGTTCTCTACCTAGTACCACAGTGACTAACCCTAGAGAGCATGTAAACACCATTTCTTTTGAAAGAACACCTAGGGAAAACAGCCAAAACGAAATCGCCATGACCACATCACACTTAGAACTTGAACGAGTAAATGAGACTAAAAACCAAAATGAGACCGAAGCAAAGAGGGCAGAACCTAAGCCCTATAAACCAAAAATCCCATTTCCTCGATGATTGAAAACACAAAACATCGATAACCCGTTTATGGAAACTTTCAAGAAATTACCTATTAATATCCCTTTCACACATATGTTGAAAGAAATGCCCAAAAATGTAAAATTCTTGAAGGAAACCCTGTCTAACAAAAGAAAACTAGAAGAGTTCAAGACTGTGGCACTGAATGAAGAATGTAGTGCCATACTACAAAAGAAGCTTCCTCCTAAACTTAAAAATCCAGGGAGTTTTTTTGTACCTTGCACCATCGGTGCCTGTACTTTTGACAACGTCATATGCAATTTAGGTGCAAGTATTAATTTGATGCCACTCTCTATTTTCAGGAAACTTGGTCTAGGAGAGGTCAAGCCTACCACAGTTTAACTCAAATTGGCAGACAGGTCTATCAAGTATCCACAAGAAGTGGTAGAGGATGTCTTGGTAAAAATAGACAAGTTCATATTTCCAGCTGATTTTATAGTACTTGACATCGAGGAGGATAAAGAAATGCCTCTAATTTTAGGATGACCCTTCCTTGCAACGGGAAGCGCTTTAACAGATTTACAACAAGGAAAACTGATCTTAAGGGTAAAAGATGAGCAAGTGACCTTCAATGTTTTTAAACACATAGAACTCTTATCAGAGAAGGACACATGTTTTCAAAATGAAGGTCAAGTGTTTCCCGCTAAGTCAGAGGTTTTGAAAACCAAGGACGATTTAGCAAAGAAAAGCACCAAAATTATAAGAAGAAACTCAAGGAATGGCGCATTAAGATCAAGGATTTCATAGCTAGAGAGGATGGAGGTGGTCAAATAAAGAAGGGCACGAAAGAGATTCATTGAAGAAAATTGTCACCAAAAGTGGATGGTGGAAATTCTATTCTTTTGAAGGATCCAGGATAGAATGCCGTTGAAAGTCAAGCTAAACAACTATAAACTAAGCACTTCTTAGGAGGCAACCCAAGTGCTCTTTTCCATACTTCTTTTATTTTATTTTCCTTTTATTTTTATTATTTTCTCATGTTTCTGTATGTTTTGTTCAAACGGGTATTTTAAAACAACTTTGGGGGTAACCTGATCACAACATTCGCCAACGAATATTAATGCCCAAACCTGGGAAGTATCTCTCACCTACTGCTTCGTTCTTTATATTTCTTTTAACATTGATGATAATGTTAACTTTAAGTTTGGGGGCGGGAGAAACAAATTTTAAAATTTTGAACGAAATTTTTCAAAATGTTTTCTTATTTTGTCTTTTAGAGTCGACTTTAGTGCCTCTTAGAGTTCGGAGCCTTTGTATGGGGATGTAGATAGTGTCGACCAACAAAAAGATTGTCTATTTTTTATAGCTTTTATCATTAGCCTTTTTAAAATTTGATTAAAAAAAGTAATAAATAAATAAAAAGAAAAAGAAAAAGAACTTATCATCTTGCTTTTTAGGCAAATTTTCTACACTTTTTAGCTCATTTACCTTAACTAGATTTGAATAACTTGATAATCAATTATTTTTGTGTTCTAATTGCAGAACATGATCAAATCTAAGGCACTATCTTGATAAAACTATGGTGTTTGAGTTCACTAATTAGCATGGTTGTTTTACTTTTCTTTCTAATTAAAAGGTGCTCAAATTTGAATGGATTGCATTAAGATTATCGTTTACATTGTACACATTGAAGAGTCATGCCTAAATCTTAAAAAAAAAAAAAAAGAAAAAAGGAGGAAAGCATATCACACACCATTGTCCTATATAAATAATTTTTAGATATGTGCTACCCATTAAGAGGACGTCTCAGTGGTGGCTTCTCTTGCTTGTGGGTCATCGCCCAGGAATCGGAGCTTGATTCTCGCTGAAGATATACTCATGAGCCAAGATTGACTTGGGCAAATAAATTCCTCAAAAAATAATTAAAAAAAAACTATTGTGAATAATTTTAGTTTTAGGCATACTTGATAAGTCTTGTTATGAGCGGTGTGAGTTTTGTCTTCTATTCGGTTTGAATATGTTGAGATTAGAAAGAACGGATAAACTTAATTTGCTTAGCTAACTTTTGAATTCGATTACCTACGTAATTGACAGGTTTTTCCTTAGAAAAGATGGTTTTGCCTTTAGAACCTTAAACTTTAAGCCCCGGTTATTCTTTTCTAAATAAGAGTGCACTTGCTTTAAATTGTGGTAGAATTCTTAAAAAGCATGAGATCCTACACTTTAGTGTTTAGCCTTGCTCGAGGGCGAGCAAGATTTAAGTTTGGGGCTATTTTGATAATTCTAATTTAGAATATAGTTATTTATATCATTTTTATTCATTTTTAACCAATTTTTATCAAATTTCTATCGCTTTTGCTCGATTTTGCTCGTTTTCGATTATATTGCAATTTTCTTGCAAAAACACTCATTTTATGTTAAATATTGCTAGGTTATATCATCAAAACCATCAAGTGAATGCAAGATACATCAAACAAAAGCAAGAAAGCTAGCAAAACACATCAAAACACATGGCTAAAGCAAGAACACAACAAATTCATGCACAATTCATTTCCACTTGCAAAAAGGGGTGGCAAAATGAACAAATCAAGTGCAAGGATCAATTAAACAATATATTAACATGTTCAAGTTGATGTCAAGGCTGATTTTTGAGCGGCAAGAGTAGAAAAAAATGAAAAAAAATCAGCAAGAGCAGCTAGTACAGAGAATGTAGAACCAGCTTGAACAATCCATTTCAACTTACGAATTTGGGTGGCAAAATGGACGAATAACGTGAAAGAACTTATTTTACACTTCAAGAACATGTTCAAATTTATGTTAAAGCTGATTTTGGGCGGTGCAAAGCAAGAAAAAATTGAAAAAAATCAACTTGTATCAGATCTGTAGAAACTGGGAGGCAGAAGCAGAATGGTGGTGCAATGAGGTTTTAGCTTGCAATATTTTTATTTTAAGGAATCCCAACCTTATGTACTATGAATAGGGATTCTTGGGAGGTATTTAAGTATCATTCAATCAGGAAAAAAACTCAATACAAAGTAGAGAATAGGAGAGAAAACCGTGAGAGAAAGAAAGAAGGAAGGAAAGAAAGTTTTGTTTGTAATTTTACATTTTTCAGTTCTTTCTGAGCTTTTTTTCTTTAAGTTCATAAATTTTGTCTCAGTTATGCTTTATATTATGTTTATCATGACCTAATTTTTTAATTTCAAGACCACGATGTAGCCTAAGTTGTAATATATGCCCTCTTCTAATTCAATGTATTCAATATTTTGTTATTGCATTGTTGAAGTGTTTATCATTATTTTTCATGAGTTTTAAATGCTTGATCACTATTTAAAGCCTATAATGATTCATAATGATTTCGAGAGGAGATTTATGATGATTGCTAAGGTGATAAGCACCACAAATTGAGCGAATGCTCAAGAGAGATCAACACGATTTGTGTGGTTTTAAGTGAAAATCATGGATCTTTAAAAAATCTTTTCTCATTTAAATTCATACACGAGAGTGATGGGTTAACATGTAAAATAGCATGCTACCGGTTGCTCGAGAGAGAATATTTAGTAAATTAGGGTTTCCAACCATCAACACGTAATAACAACTTGAATAACAAGAACAGAAAGGCGTATTGATGCAACTAGATGAAATCGAATGCCTTAGATCTTATTAAATCATAAAAAACTTCAAAATAAAAAAAACAAATCAGTAATCTGAGATAACAAATTTTTTTCCGTTTTTTTATTTTATTTCATATCAAAAACCTCAATTTTTGATCTTTCAAATGGTATTAAAGCTACTAATTTCGGTATTCGTTCAATAACATTCCTCATGGGAACGATACTCTACTTACTACTTTATTACTTGATATGACTAGTGCACTTGCTAAGCATACACAAGTAAAGCAGCAATGAGGCAACAGATGCAAGAGCTGATGTCAAATTTATAGTAGTCTCAGCAGCAATCTCAACAACAAATTCAACAACAGGTACTAGGAATGCAAGAATAACTTAATCATCAGTCTTTGGCTCCTGGAGCCGAAATTCTGTCATCTGGAAGCCAACACGCGTGGCCTCCTGATCCTATGTATCCAAGAGGATCTAAGGAGAATGCAGATGGAGTTGCCGTTGTTCGGAATTCAAGATTGAGACAACCTAAGGTGGAGATTGAGACATTCGATGAAATACAACCTCAATCATGGTTTAGGAGATGTGAAGGGTATTTTCGCTTCTATCATGCGAATGATGACGAGAAGGTTGAGCTAGCTGTGGCACAATTTGTGGAAGAATTCTGTAAGAGATATGGAGATGAGGATCGTGGGGATGTAGTGGACAATTTTAACAAAGTGACACAATCAACCTCAGTGAAGGAGTACATGACACATTTTGAGAATTTGAGAGCTCGAAAATGATGATTGTGAATCCGGGAGCTAGTGAAGCTTAATTTGTCTCAAGCTTTATTAGTGGTCTCTAACCTAAAATCAAGAGCCTTGTTAAGGCACTGAATCCATCTACACTGTCTTAGGCTTACTCCAAAGCCAGGTTGTTTGAGAACACTATCTTGGCAGCACTTGAGGGGGCCCCTTGCAAACATCTGTTGCAGCTACCTGTAAGCCTCTGAGTTTGAAGGAGAAAAAAAGCTCAATAGTTAGGCTTCAAATGTAATCAAAGTTATTTCCTTGGTCACAAGTGCAACCCCAAATTTCTCATGTCTGCTACTGGAGTTGATACTGAAGAAGGATTGGAAAATCTAGCGGGTGGAGCAAGCTCTAATGTTCAAGAGGAAGAGATCCAAGGAAAGTCAAATGATGATGAGATGGAGACTTTAGTAAAAGCGTCAACAGGGAATGGTTCTCACAACACGATAAGGATCAAAGGAGAAGCTTGCCACAGACCTCTACTGATTTTAATTGATAGTGGTAGCACGCATAGTTTTGTGGATCCTAGGATTGTAAGGGCAGTGGGATATAAAATGATCAAGAAAAGTCCTTTTGCTATGATAGTTGCTGATGGAAATTCTATATCAATGTAGACTAAGTGTAAGCAGTTCCATTGCCAGATGCAAGGTCACAATTTTGTGCATGATTTCAGAGTCTTGAGGTTGGGAGGTTGTGATTCTGGGAGTTGATTGGATGAAAACCATCAGTCTGTTAGTGTTTGGTTTTGCTCAATTGTCAATTTCCTTTGAAAGAAATGGCTAAAGTGTCAAGCTGCAAGGAATCATGGAGCAAGGGCAGCTGCAAATGATAAGAAGCAAAAGATCGCAAGGGGTAATTAAGAAAGGGTCCTATCAGTGGATTGGGCAATTATTATCAATTGATGCTCAGGTGAATTCGAATCCCACAACTGGCAAACTCGTACAGAATTATAAAGATTTGTTTGAGCAACCAACCTTACTTCCTCCTAAGAGAATGCTAGATCATGCTATTCCTCTGAAAGCAGATTTGAACCCAGTGAATCTCAGGCTTTACATGTACCCTCATTCACAAAAAAAGTGAAATTGAGAGGCAAGTGGAGGAGTTATCGAAAACAAATTTCATTAGACAGAGTCACAGCCCTTTTACTTCCCCTGTGATATTTGTAAAAAGGAAGGATGGGACTTCCCGAATATGCATTGATTATAGGCCGCTAAAATCTCTCACAATCAAAGATAAATTCCTAATTCCCATCATTGACAATCTCTTAGATAAGCTATATGGTCACAATACTTTTCCAAGCTGTATTTGAGGTAGGCTATTACCAGATTAGAGTACTAGATCAAGACATTCACAAGACTGTCTTTAGAACACACCATGGACATCATGAATTTGTGGTTATGCCATTTGGGTTATCAAATGCTCCAGCCACATTTCAAGCTTTAATGAATTTAGTATTCAAGCTTTTCTTAAGGAAGTTTGTACTTGTGTTGTTTGATGACATTTTAGAGTACAACCCTTCCTTGGAGTCTCATATTGCACATCTTGATCAAGTGTTTAGTACCATGCGCCAGCACAAGTTGTATGCAAAACTCTCTAGGTGTTCCTTTGCTAGAACTCAAGTTGAATATCTGGGCCATGTCATATCTAAAGAGGGAGCAGCCACAGATCCATCAAAGGTTCAAGTAATGAAAGAGTGGCCAACACTATTGACACTTAAACATCTAAGGGGATTTCTGGGATTGACTAGATATTATCGAAAATTTATAACTGGATATGGCATAATTGCTAAGCCGTTGAAAGATCTTCTCAAGAATGATGCATTCCTCTGGACAAAAATAGCTCAAGAAGCATTTGAACACTTGAAATTGGCTACGAGTTCAGCTCCAATACTTGTAATGCTGGATTTTAGTGTGCCTTTCATCTTGGAAACTGATGCTAGTAGCAGAGGAGTGGGAGCAGTTCTATCTCAAAATGGAAGACCTGTGGCTTATCTTAGTCAAGCTCTAAGTCCAAGGAACTTGAGTCTATCCATATATGAAAAGGAAGACTTAGCAATTTTGATGGCAGTGCAGAAGTGGAGACACTACCTTAAAGGCCATCACTTTTTCGTCAAAACTGATCATCAAAGCCTTAAGTACTTACTTGAGTAGAAGATCACTACACGAGTTCAATGCAAGGGGCTGACAAAGATGTTGAGATTGAATTACTCAATTGAATACAGGAGTGGAAAGGAAAATCTTGCAGCTGATGCTCTATCAAGGAGGCAAGAAGATGCGGATTCTGCTGCTTGTGCAGCCATTCCTTTGCTTTTCTTTCTTGGATGGAAGAAGTGCTCAAATCTTATGAAAGGGATGCTTTTGCTCAAGATTGTATTACAACCTTTAGTATTAAGGACTCGTCAGCTGATGATTCTAGAGTAACCATTAGTAATAGCATTGTTAGATTCAAAGGGAAAGTTTACATTAGAATAGTGACGACCTAAGGATGCAAGTTGTCCGAGCCATTCATGCGTTTGCTTGGCGAGGTCATTCAGGTATTGAGGGTACATATCAGAGACTGCGGCAATACTTTCATTGGCCTAGTATGAAAAGAGATGTGATAGAATTGGTTCAAGTATGTGAGGTATGTCAACGCACGAAGAGCGATCATATGCATTACCAAGGGTTACTTCAACCTTTACCTATTTCAGATAGAGCTTGGCAGCATATCATTATGGACTTTATCAAAGGTTTGCCTAGATTTGAGGGGAAGAAGATTATTTGGGTAGTCATGGAACGTTTTACCAAGTTTGGGCATTTTAATGCTCTCAATCATCCCATTACAGCTAAGAGGCTTACAAGGTTGTTCTTGGACAATATCTACAAACTTCATGGGCTGCCTCAATCTATCATTTCTGATCGAGATAGGTTGTTTACCAGCAATTTCTGGTATGAATTGTTCTTATTGCTTGGATCCTCACTTACTTTGAGTTCCTCTTATCAATCTCAAACGGATGGTCAAACAAAAAGAGTGAATCAATGTGTAGAACAATATTTGAGAGGCATGACATTCATCCATCATAGAAATTAGCACAAAAGGTTATCTTTGGCTGAGTTTTGGTACAACACACACTCTCATTCAGCTTTAGGAACAACTCCTTTCAAGGCATTATATGGTTATGATCCACCATCTCCACTTGTTCTTCAAGGAGCAACTTCAATTGTGGCAGAAGTAAATGATCTACTGCTTCAGAGGAAGAAACTAGTGCAGCAACTCAAGGACAACCTACAAGTAGCACAAGCATGGATGAAGTTTTTTGCAGATAAGAAAAGCACTAACAAATCTTTTGAAGTTGGTGATCTTGTTTTCTTGAAACTGCAAACTTACAGACAATCTTCAGTGGCTGTGCACAAGAATGTCAAGCTATGTGCTCATTATTTTGGACCCTATAAGGTGTTGGAGAAATTAGGAAATGTAGCTTACCGGTTGGATTTGCCTCCTGATTCATATGTGCACCCAGTGTTTCACGTATATCTCATAGAAGCATATAACAAAAGGATCTTCCAGTTCTGTAGCACCTCCAGCAGCTTCTGTCCACGGGAAAGTTTGGCAGAAGCCTATAGCCATACTGGATTCTCGAGTTTTACAGCAGCAGGGTAAAAGCTCAAAGGAAGTACTCATACATTAGGCAAACCTGGGATTGGAGAATGCTACTTGGGAGGACTTGAAGTTCATGAAAACCCAATTTCCTTCTTTCCATTCTTGAGGAGTGAGTATTCTCATGATCAAGGCTGATATTGGTCTGCAATTAAGTGTAATCATTCTATTTTTGTTAGGCAATTGTAATTCCTCGAAATAACGTTGCAATTCTAGTGAAAGGTTTGAATTGGTCTTGGCAGGAAGGGTGGTTAGCAGCTTAACTCAAGTTTGATGGCTGAGCTGGTTAAGTAGGTTAATTTGTTAGTTCAAGTGCATTGTATCTTTCTTCGCTAGGTTTAGTATAAATAGCTAGTTTCTTCATGTAATAAGATTCATTGAATGAAATACATCTTGATTCTCTTTCTCAATCCGAGTTCTCTCTACTTCTCATCACTTTTCTTCTACTTCTCATCTCAAATTCCTTCTCTATTCTAGGTCATTATTCAAGATTGATCATGAATCATAACACTGTCATCGACGTCGATAACCACCAAGCTACGATTTTCATCTTCATCAGCCACCAGGAATCGGTGAACACCACCATTGTCATTTCAAACTTGACCCATGAAGAACCAAGCAATCCACCGTAGCCTTATTCCATCGCTTCTTATGTTCGAATCTCCACCGCACCACTTTCACCGCTCGAGCACCACCACTTCGACCACCACCACCTATTTCCTCTGTTCATATACACCATGAACCATCACCACTGCTTCATTACCACCAATGACCATTGGCGTAGTTTCCTCCATCATCATCGAGCTTGGCCACTCCAAGCCCCTAGATCTACATCTCCCTTTAAACGTAAAATTCATGACTTGGCTCTGATACCACTTGTTGGGAAAATTCATACAATCAAGGACAACGGAAGTCAAAAACAACAAAACAATAACAAAATCAAAACACCCAACTTTAATGTGGAAACCCTCGCTCAACTAGAAGGAAAAAACCATGAGACCTAACGGGTGCCTCACTCGACTA